>OY282391.1:19518301-20118301 GCA_958295455.1 Coleophora deauratella | reverse complement strand
CTTCATCAAAATATAATTGTTCATTGTGCCACAGTAATGAACATGGAATCTATTTTTGTAGAAAATTTTTAGAAATGCCATCTTACAACCGACTAAAAACAGTAACAAAATTAAATCTCTGCCCTAATTGCCTATTTAATCATCAAGGAAAGCAATGTTTATCAGAAAAAGTTTGTCGTGAATGCAACAAAGATCATAACAGTTTACTTCACGAAGCGTTTACGCAATCGCAGTTCGCCCGCCCATCGCAACAAGGCTCTCGGGGCGGAGAGGGTGCGAGCGCGCGCGGGGGCAATGTCGCTGACACGAGCACTAGCGCGAACGCAGGTAAACAACTCCGAAGTAGCTCGCACGTGTCACTGCACGATGACCCCATTGAAGTCTTGTTACCAACAGCTGTAATCAAAGTTCAAGCCTACGATGGTTCGTACCATGTCATGCGCGCCCTTTTAGATCAAGGTTCGCAAACGTCCTTGATTACAGAACACGCAGCTCAACTTCTGAAAATACCTAGAAATAAATGTAAGGGAGTTATTTCGGGTATCGGAGATAAAGAAAGTAACAGTAAGGGCATAATAACTATAAAATGTTTATCGGTAGTAAGTGACTTTGAATTCGAAACAGATGTACTAATAATGAATCAGTTAATCAAGAATCTACCGAGTAACTCGTTTTCGCAGCCTGACTGGTCATATCTAGATAATATACAGCTAGCAGATCCCCAGTTTTATAAATCACGCCCTGTAGATATTTTGTTAGGTGCAGACATTTACTCGAACGTATTAATGGATGGAATATGCAAGGTAAACTCGACCTTACCGACTGCACAACAAACGCGGCTCGGGTGGATTTTGAGTGGTAATGCAAAAACTTTTCAATGCAATGTTGTATTGCATAACATTGAGGAGATACAGAAGTTTTGGGAGATTGAGGATATCTCGGAGCAATCAGATTTATCAGCGGAAGACAAGCAGTGTATAGAGTTTTATCAGTCAACTACAACAAGGCGAGATGACGGACGCTATGAAGTCAGGATACCTTTAAAATCAGACTATCAGGAAAAATTAGGCCACTCAAAATCAAAGGCAACCGCACAGTTTTATAATTTAGAGAAAAAACTTATAAAAAACCAGACAATTGCAAAAGATTATTTAAATTTTATCAGTGAATATAAAGCGCTTGGACATATGACACCCGCAGTGTACGATTGCAACACAAAACTCAGATGTTATTTACCTCACCACTGTGTAACACGTGAGGAGTCCACTACATAGTCCAGTCATCGAGGAGGTTGAGGTATGCATTAACTCCTCTGTCCGTAAAACTTTGCAGTATGATTAAGTAGGTTCCATAGATGAGGTGTGACAAGGTATCCCGGAGATTTAAGTTTTGGAAGTAGGTATTTTATACCTAAACATGAATATTGCTAATAACTCGTACCGAACAATTTCTCAATCCATTATTCCAACGCGATATGTTAGTGTTAGGTTGTTATTATATGTATGTAAAACTGTCCAAAACTTTTTCGAACTTTTTAACTTCGATATTTACCAAAATATGTTATTTTGCTATAATTACCAAGGTATAATTTCTCGATTAAATTTTATTTTTTACTATGGTTTTATACCTTATTAGACTTTTCTATGTGTAAGTATCCAAAACATTTTCCTATAGGAACATAATGTTATAGTTTCCGTATAAATGCTCACGGCTCATAATTTCTCAGTCCAATTTTATTCCTTTAGAAGTCACAATTTACAGAAGTAAACAGCTTTTTAAAACTATCCAATGAAATTTCGGCAAATAGTAGTATTAGAATTTCTTTACATAATACGTTTATTACACATTCACGGCTTACGGGGCGGCGGCGGACATAGACGCGATGCGCGTGGCGCGTACCGCATCCGCTCAAGGTCAAACAATGAAGCGATACATACATCTACATTCATTTGAAAAAAAATCAATATACTCTGCTTGGGGAGTCTAAGGAAGGGTGCCGATATTCTTTTTACTGTAAAGGATACAGAGTTTAGATTTTTCCTTGACTAATACTATTGAATTTTTTGCGTATTATGTACCGTAAAGTAAAAAGTCAATTTTTACTATTGTTACCCCGTCTGAGTGTACGGATATTAGGCTATGTAGGTATGCTCGTGACCGAAGACTGTCATTTTCAGTAACTTTTTTATCAAATGTCAAAAACGGCATTTTGTTCTGAAAATGTTTGAAAGGAGAATGGGCGATTTTGGCCCATATGTTGTAACACTTGTAACGCATTGTGACCTATATCGTAAGATAGGTCACACAAAGTACAAACTTTTTTTGTATGATAGCTCACCTGGATCTCGTGCAGAAGAAAAGTTATTAATTAGGCATAACCTAACGAAAAAGTTTGTACTTGATATAGAATAGAAAAGAAATATGTTTATTCAGCAAATACAAACATATATGGAAGCAACAAATACAGTTGATTAAAATAACATAACATAGTAAAAAAAGAGAAAAGAGCAATAAAATTACATCAATTAATTGTAAGTATTATTGTAACTTATGAAAATATAGCATAAAATATACCCACTTATCGAGGTAAAATCATGATTTTGCTCATCGTTACAGCCAAAACACGCTGTTAACTGTGCAGTGGTCATGGTCATCAGATCATGTAGGTTAACTGATTACACGTACGGTCATTACCTAGATGGGTTTGACTGTAAGTGGCATTTATTTCGACTGTTTCCGTGCTTTGAAAGGCAGTTGTTAACTTGTTATACCACATCGGAGGTCCATGAGGATGGCCTAACCATCCCCATACAGAAAAAGTATCTGCGCTAACACTGGGGACGACATTGATTATTATCAAAAAACGTTACTGATTTGCTTACTGAGGCATGTAGTTCCCTTATTCTATTTTTTAACTTTGAAATTAAAACTATTAGGTATTAGGCATTATGAAGCTTCTTAATAATAATAATTTTTCAAGGTTATTGATAGGCTTCCCTTTAGGGTTTTCAAAACTGGTCTTGCGTTGCCCGTCTCTAATGGCTTCCCACGACCGTCACCAATTCTATGAGCGATGTGCTCCGCCCATTGCTACTTTCGTTAAGCGATTCTGTGAGCTATGTGCGTTACTTTATATTCTCACTACGCACCTCCTCAGTTCTGATTTGATCACGTAAGGAAAATCCAAGCATACTTCATAGCGCTTTGGGTGACCTTGAGTCTTCTTATGAGGCTCATACGAAGCGAACATGTCTTATTGTTAGTTCCATATGGTTATTACTAGCAACACAAACTGATAAAAGACTTTAGTCTTGAGACACTTGAGAGGTATCTTTCTTTAAGTTAGACGTACCTAGCTGGACTTTTTGTGCAAGGTACACACAGGGTGTTAAAAAAAGTGCGTTTGAAATTTTAAGGAGTTACTCAGAATCAAGTATAGAATCCAGGAAAAATATTGAAAAAATTCACTCATCAATTTTTTTTTGCAGTTTTTCATACAAATTCTCGATTCACTATTTAGATTTAGTATGAGAATCTGAAAAAATAATTGAAGAGCGGATTTTTTCAATATTTTTCCTTTTCTGTACTTGATTCTGAGTAACCCCTTAAAATTTCAAACGCACTTTTTTTAACAACCTGTATATAGGGTGACTTTAATTAGTTCGCGATATAAAAGACTGTGCATGTGCTAATGATAACAAACAACTTTCCCTAAGGATCCCATAGTCAAATCGTAAAAAAAATGTGGACTCTCCATACAAATTGACCAACTTACCGGCCAAATTAGTATGAAGAGTCAAATTTTTTTGCGATTTGACTATGGGTTCCTCAGGGAAATTTGTTTGTTATCATGAGCACATGCACACCCTTTGGTATCAAGAACTAATTTAAAGTCACCCTATATTAGTCAATAACTTCGAGTATAGTCTCCAAACTTCAGAGCCATGGGTTTTCAGGACATGGACTTTTGACATCATTTTTGTCTTATGTTCATTTTAAGACCGAGTTGTTGAGATGGTCTATTGAGTCCATTGATATCTGTACCTAGGACTTCCAAAGTCTCAGGCAAAATCATAGTAATTATCGTCAACGATCAAATGTGGGTGATGTACTCACTGTTGGTGCCGAGCTCTTTCAATCACAGGCAGGACTTCTTCCATAACAACAGTGAACAGGCTGTTAGATATAACGTCTCCCTGTTTCACCCTTTTCTGCAGCGGGACAGATTTCAAATTTTTGTTTTGATAACGGACTAACATTGCGGCGTTCTCGTTCAAGCGCTTTAGCCAGGACTCGATCCAATCAAAAGTTTTCTCATAGTCCACAAACGCTGAATAAAATGGCTGATTATATTCTACGATTTCCTGTTTTGTCTTCCGCATCGCAGCATATGTATGTGTTCTATGGTACGGATAACTTTTCGAAATCAGGCGTATTCAGAAAGCTAGAAGTCGTCAAACCTGCGTGCGTGACGATTCGTAATGACTCTCGAAAACAGCATGTATATAAAGATCTGAAGTGAAATACGTCTATAGTTCGTCTTTGCTCGATCTTTGACGTAAAACAGCATCTTAGGTCAGTCAGTTATCTGCGATTGATTGATTGGCTTTCTGTGGGTGCATGAGTATGCGCCAGTTACACATTGAAGCACAGAAGTAACATTTCACAAGAAGTATATACGATGGCTCAATGCATGTGTCTGTGAGCATGTGCTTGGTTCTGGTTTGCTTGTGTGTACGTGTGTACAACTCATATCATCCCCACTGCAGGGGCACGGATCTCTTTTCATATCTTGAAATCGGGAAGATTGACATACTCCAAATGGAGGTAGGCAAGTCCAGATTGGTGAAGTTGTAGGACTAGTAGCCGACCCCAGTATCAGAAATTACTGCAGCTGCTTTTAAGCCATATGCTTAACGACTGAAGCCGGTACCAACACTTTTCTGCTTTTCTTTCTGCTATTTCTTTAACAGTTTTATTCTTCAATTTGGCTTCAACTTGTCTTCATTGACTGAAGTTCTTGGCCGACGAGCGAGCGTATCATTTTCAACACTTCGCGACCTTCTATAAACAATTTGCACCATTCATACAACATGGACTGACTAATATCCTAATGTCCATATTGTTTATGAAGCCCTGCAAAAAATTCATATATTCTTTCTTTCCTTAAATCAAAGCTCCTGTTATGTGTAACGTTCAGTTCAAGTTCAATTATAGGAAGAAAAACTCACAAAGTCGCACTTTTGAGTAGCAAAGAACATAACAATTTTTCCTTTGTAGTAACTGAAGAACATTATACAAGACAGGACCCATAAGTAATATCTGGTGCGTAGCCGTTGTTGGTTTAGCTCAGACTGAGTGCAGCGGGCCGAGACGCTTTCGTCGCAGCTTTGCGTTTACATAATAGTTATAGCTACTTATGTTCTACTTATAGGTAAGTATATTACTGTTAAAGCTATGTGGAGTCCGTCGCCAATAGGCGCTTTTATTGTCATGTGGCTTTCTGCGCAACCTATCGTTTCATTATATGTTTTTAGGGTCTTTTTATTGTCATCCGTGGAACACGCACGCGGGTCGCTTTGGAAACACCGCACGCATGCGGGCAGAAATCCGCATGACAATAAAAGCGCCCTTAGCTGTGATAGTTTTCCTTTTAACTTCGTTATGCCGTGAATTTTTTAACATTTCTAGAAACAACTGCCGTGATTTTTTTTCATTTCTAATAACAACCGTTTAGCTGGAAGAAAGATGGGGAACATGACTTTAACAAAAAAATTGCATACTAAAGCTTAATATTTCGAAACCGGATCCCTAAATTGAAAAATGCTTTTCGCAAACCTACTATATTTTAAAAAACCTACCCAACGACTCCCTAACTAATTAATGTTTTGTACAATAAAGAGATTACAAACAAACAAACTCCCCACACCAAGAGATAGTCGAGAAAAAAAATTTCATCCCCACTTCACGTGTAGGGGAGGTACCCTGAAAGATTTTATTTTACGACTTTGTCAACGTGATTAATATACATATCCGTGCCAAATTACTGCTCTCTAGTAGTTAAGCTACGCTACGCTAAGCCGTGGACAAACAGATAGACAGACAGAAAGACGAACATGGCGAAACTATATCCTTGTCGACTAGGGAACCGTAGAAATTGAGTGTCCTAGAAGTGTTTTGTATTTTGTTTTGTTTTGTTTTTTGACACCAATAGTTTTATAAATAAGTTTAAATTGACCAATGATACAATGTATCTACCATTTGTATAGAAAAAAGACTAGCTAATTCGTTAGCTTACAGTATTTTACATCGTACCGACTGTATTCAGTCGGTAATTACCTGCGTAACGACGGAGGAGCCCGTCGCCGGTGTCGGCACCGCAGGTATGGCGCAGCCTATAATTGCACTAGACAGTGCATCCTGCGGTGCTGGCACTTGTAGCGGGTCTCGAACTCCAGATTGAAACAGATCAGAATCAGAGACAACGAGGAAGCCCAACTCTTTGAAATTAGTACACCAAAATATACAAGGCTTTCTCGGCAAAGAATTCGAAATAGAATTATTTTTGGAAAAATTTAATATAGATATTTTATGTATTACAGAGCACTGGCTCAAGGAACATGAAATGCTTTTTAATTTTGAAAATTATAATATGGCCAGTGCATTCAATCGAAAGACTGCGATTCGCGGTGGCTCCGCTATATTGCTTAAAAATACCCTAAAGACTAAGGTACGGAAAGACGTCGTAAGTCTTTCGATTGAAAGAACTGTGGAGCTATCTTGTGTGGAGCTGGAGAACCACATCATTATCTGTGTATATAGGCCCCCATGTGACGATAACTTTGCTCGTTTCGAATCAGTAATGGAGAATGCTTTAAATTTACTAAGTAAAAGTAAAAAATCTGTCATCGTATGCGGCGACTATAACGTTGATTTATTAGAAAAGAAGTCCCTAACAACAAGAATAATTTGTCTTTTTAAGTCGTTTGATTTGGATTATTTATTCTTAGAACCAACTAGAAAATCAGAGACTTCTGCCACATGTATCGATAATATTTTCTGTAACTGTAGCCATGCAGAGAAAAAAGTAATTACCTGCTTCAGGTCTGATCATAGCGGACTAATGGCTAGCTTTCCTTTCAGGTCAATTATAAAACAAATTAAAATACAGTCGAGGCCTGTCACTGTTAAAAGAATAGAAAAGTATAAAAAAGTGTTAAATGACAAGCTGCCCATACCAAATTTTGATAATGAACCAGAAGCCAACAATATGTACAATGATTTGTTTACAGTAATTGAGCGAAAATTTCAGGAAATTTTTAAAACATAATCTATAAATATTGATAATAAATTTAAGTTTTGTGAATGGGCTACTGTAGGAATTTATAAAAGCCGTCAAACCTTATTTGATCTTTATGAGAAAAAAAGTTATATATTTGATGACAATTTCAGAAATTATGTAAAACGTTATTCAAAAATATTCAGAAAGGTATGCTGCGCAGCCAAATCTAATTTCTTAGCCAGAAAGATAAAACTATCTGATAAAAAAATTAAGACGGTTTGGAATATAATAAATAAAGAAACCGGTAAAGTCAAGAAACACGATAAAGATTTTGTTTTACAAACAGATAAAGGCAAAATAACATCTAACGCAGAAATAGCTACGGAATTCGAAACGTTTTTCACAAACATTCCACTTAAGCTAACTGAGGCCCTGGACTCATCACCCACATATGCTAAAAAAATATTAGAAGAAAATGTAATTTTTTGTGATGAAATATTCTATTTTAGAGAAATTGGCCCTGAAACTGTTGTTAAAACTTTTAAGTCGCTTAAAGTGAAACAAACTGAGGACTTGTGGGGTTTATCAGTTAAATTAATTAGTAATGTAATTGACGTATTAGCACCACATTTAGCATACCTTTTCAATATTAGTATAGAAAGTGGTGACTTTCCAGATCTCATGAAGTGTAGTTTTTACTATAGTATTTTTAAGTAATATAGCGGAGCCACCGCGAATCGCAGTCTTTCGATTGAATGCACTGGCCATATTATAATTTTTTATACCTCTTTATAAATCAGGTTCCAAAACTGATGCGGGAAATTACAGACCTGTTTTTGTATTACCCGTCCTTATGCTTATGCTCAACCAAATGCTACAACACTTCACTTTAAACAAACTTCTGCATAACCAACAATTTGGCTTCACGAAAGGTCGATCAACTACCGATGCAGGAGTAGCACTTATACGAAACATCTATGATGCTTTTGAGAAATCACAAGATGCAATAGGAGTGTTTTGTGATTTATCTAAAGCATTTGATTGTGTGGAACATCAAACTTTACTTCTTAAACTAAAGCACTACGGTGTGGAAGATAGGGCTCTCAGTCTTCTCAATTCTTACTTTAACAATAGGTTACAAACAGTCCAAGTAAATGGCACAAATTCTCTCGGCTCTACAATAAAAATAGGCGTTCCCCAGGGATCTATTTTAGGGCCCTTTCTCTTCCTTGTTTATATAAATGACTTACCATTTATGGTGCGACGTCTCTCAAATATTGTGTTGTTTGCAGATGACACATCTTTTATTTTTAAGGTAGACAGGAAAGACAGCAAAATTGACGAAGTAAACAACACACTTTCAGAGATACATAAATGGTTTACTGTTAATAACTTGCTATTAAATGCCACAAAGACAAAAGTAATAAAATTCAGATTACCAAATGTCAAGCAAACTCACGATAATGTAATATTAGATAGTAATATTTTAGAGTTCGTAAATAGCACTGTTTCTTTTTTGTATTACTTTAGATGCTTCCTTACAATGGGATCCACATATAGAAAAATTAGCAGGAAAGCTTAGTTCAGCTGCCTACGCCGTCAAGAAAATAAGGCAACTAACAGATGTAGATACTGCAAGACTAGTGTATTTTAGCTATTTTCATAGTATGTCTTACGGCATCTTAATTTGGGGACATGCGGCTGACATATAAACTATTTACATACTGCAAAAAAGAGCCATTCGCGCTATCTATCAGATGCGATCTCGAGAGTCATTGAGGAACAAGTTTAAAGAAATAAATATTTCAACTGTTGCCAGTCAATTCATATATGAAAACATCATGTATGTTCGTAAGAATTTAGATTTATTTCCAAAAAACAGTGACAGGCATAATTTTAATCTTAGAAATATAAATAATATCGAAGTTGCTTATTCGAGACTGAGTAAGGTAAAGAAGTCGTTCATGGGGCAGTGTATAAAATTCTACAATAAAATACCTGAAAATGTAATTAGTATATCCTAAAATAAGTTTAAGACTTATGTAAAGAAGCGCCTGTGTTCAAGAGGATATTATAAAACCCAAGACTATGTTAATGACAATGATGTATGGACATGCATAGATCTTCCAGCTCATAGCTTTAGTAATGACATCAAAATTGTAATACATATTAAGTATTTATTTCAAAAAATGTGTTGGGGCGAGTTTCTTTTGGGCTCGACGTTTCTTCTCGCTTCGCTAACACTTCCCGAAACGTTGACTGTACAAGTTCCGCGTGGTAGGAACTTTGTACTAGGTAGAAAAAAAATACGATTTAAAAGTATGCGTACAGCATCTACTTAAATAAAAAATATTTTGACTTTGACTTTGACGTTTTTAGTGCAGAGGTGCATAAAAATTTAAAAAATCTAATTAAATAATTAATTAATAATTAATTTAATAGGAACTGTGGCGACAACTCTTCAGCGGGAAGTAAGGTACCTTCGCCAGGCGAGGTGGTATGCCTGGGGACCGGCTGTGGTCCAACCGTTGATGGTTGGAAGTCGTATATATCCGTAGTGCGAAGAAACTTTCAATATCGCGTTCTAGGATTAGTTGATGGCGGTGCGATAGATGTTGCCACATCACTCCCCCTCCGAGACCGGAGGTCAATCCGTTTTGAGTTGACGGTCCAGTGTTGCCGGTGCATACGGCGGGGCGACGACGCGCATCGCGATGCGGCGGCTGCGGTAAGTAGAGAACGCCAGGCTGAAGTGCTCAACTCAAGTCCAAAGCTGAGTCAGGACGAGGAGGTTCAGGCGTGCGGTGCAGGGGAAGCAGGTGTCGTGGAGCACGTGCTCTATACAGCGTGGGCTGCCGACAGCTTTCTGCCTGAAAAGTGAAGCTCGCTGGTTCCATGGTGTACGATGCGGTGTCAACGGGTTTGCGAACCTGATGGGCTTCAGAGTGAAGTATCAGGGCCAGGTAGCTCAATTGACGGCTTTCGTTGGTCCTGGTAAACTTCGATGTACTGGACTGCTGTGCTGCTGCGGCTTGCATTACCAACTGGAGGGTTGTTGAGGAGTGTGATGTCTAAGGTTGCGCCAGGATGTTTAGCGTCTGGGGTCACCACTGTAGGAACTGTGTGTTACCACTCTTCAGAGGAAAAGGAAGGTACCTACTTTACCAACTTTAACTAACATTCACAGCAACAAGCTGCTTTGGATCAACAGATTAATAAACAGTTTTTCCACTGTCCAGCGCGAAAAGAGTGCCTTTGGTCCCTGAAAACTCGCAGCAAAAGTTGTTTTTGCTTTAGGCGTGAGAAAAAGTGATTCAAATTTCGAACACCACCTTTGGCGCGACGCTGAAAAAAATATGAGCGATGGTTGGTTCAGAAACTCATTTTGGCGTAGGGAGCGTTTTAATTGATAAGCACACAATGTTATATGTTATTTAAAGAAATTCAAGTTTATAAATTGTGCTACTGTATTTTTAAAGACGTAATATTTAAAATAAATATGTAGTTACTAGTAAACATGAATATCGTTTACCTAAAAATATCATATTTATATCTAAGGTTTTTATAAAAATGTTAAGAAGCGCAGTTTCCGAACGCAACCTCTAAATTAAAAACATTATAATAAAAAACTATATTGCCTCCAGAGACAATTTAATCAACTACGATTTTACTTACTCGCTGGTCGAAAGTTGTATGTTTAACATGAGAGCAGGTCATTTTTATGTCCCGTGCCTTTAAATCGCTCACAATGCTCAGTAGTCTATATAAGAATCACTTGCTACGCTCGTGATTCAATTCTAGACTACCTCGCTAGCTCGTGATTTAAAGCTAGCACTCGAAGCAAAAAATAACTTTGCTCATTAGTTGAACAAATAACTATTCTCGTATATTTTAATAAATCCCTATCGTTTTTGGATTGAAAACGGTTATTATTATTTTAATGGGACGTCACAATAATTTTGAAACTAATGCCACTTCTGTTGGTGGGTGCGGATAGGGTCCATATAATTTTTTGCATAGTCCTTTGTATGGGTTTGTATGGGTATAAATAAATGAAAACCGGCTAAGTGCGAGTCGGACTCGCGCATGATGGGTTCCGTACCATCGTAAAATATTTGGGATTCCACTAAAAATACGTTTCTGGTGTCACCCTACCAGCCCCTTTAATTTTTAAGATTTTAATTTTTTTTATGGCATAGTTGACAAACGAGCAGATGGTAAGCGATTACCGCCGCCCATAGACACCCACAACCTCAGAGGAGTTACAAGTGCGTTGCCAGCCTTTGTTGTCATAGTGGCAACAGAAATACACACTGTGAAAATTACAGCTATCTACCTTTTACGGTTCATGAGATACAGCCCGCTGAGAGAAAGACGGACAGACGGACAGACAGCGGAGGCTTATTCATAGGGTCCCGTTGATCTTTGGGTATGGAACCCTAAATAATAATACTAATCCTTGTTTTTTTATTAAATTATTAAAGTATTGAAAGTTAAAAACCTGGACCATTTTGTATGAAAAAAAAAAATATACAGAGCTTTGTTATTAATTATACAATTAGTATTATAATAATTTATGAATCTAACTAGCCAAATTTTGTATGCCTATTGGCGAAACATAGAGAAGATTAATTATACGAGTAATATTTTGTTTTAACATCCTGTATTTACCTGTTTGACGAAAATAAATAAATTGAAATTGAAATTATTATTAATTATTTATATTAATAATTACAATTAATAATTTACAAAATTATATTCCTGAAATAAAATATTACAATAATTAGTTATGCTGTACTAGATCCGCATCCGCATGAAAATCCGCATTGAATATTGCGGATGATATAGATACGGATGTCAAAATTTATGCGAAAGCTCCATATTTACGGATGCGGATGCGGATATTAGCAACATATCTGATTAAAATGATTTATTTTTGTTTTTTATATTATTTTATTGTATTTTTTAGCTTTCGTACTATGGCGCTGAACGCCGCCATACGTATAATATTTTTTTACATTATTTATAGGTACCTAACAAGTTATTTGATGTTGATGTTTTTGTAATCTATATTTAACAGTCTTTTAGTGAGTTTTTTTTACTATCTGTGGACTACCTACTTACGCGTAATTTTGTGCAGATTAAACGAATCCGAACATATTTTTTTAGAACTATTACTATTATACAAAATAAAGTGCGAAAAGGTCGGAAATGGGTAGTGGCCGGCAAACGGATCGCGTGACCTTACGTACGTGTGTGACGCTTCATACATATAAGTTTAATGTATCGAAATTTTATTGGATAACCTGAAATACTGTTTATATTTATTATTATGTACCATATAAATAAATAAAAATGTACTGAGAAATTTTACATAGTTAGTTATAGCATAAAAACTATTATGCTATGATCTTAAAGGAAAATCTTTTGGATACTTATACAAAAAGATGTCCAGCAAGATATAAAACTATACTGAAAAATAAAACTTAATCGAGAAATTATTCATCGGAAGTAAAATCGAAAAAATCATATTTTGCTTAACTTAAGCGTCACAAAATTCGAAAAAGTATTGGATACTGCTATATACGCGTACCATTAAGTTACTACTAACGAATAGTACAGAAATATTCGATCGAGCAATTATCCACCGAATTTTAAATGCAATTTTCATGTTTAGGTATAAAACACATACTTCCAGCCACAAAATCTTTTGGCTTCTTTGTCATCTTCCATCTATACACTATCCTTCACAATCGTGCAAAGTTTCATTGATAGAGAAATTAATGTTGGGGTCTCCATACAAAGAAACTCCTCGATGACTGGGCTATACAACTAAGTTACGTGTTGTATTCAACGCTTCGAATAAAACATCGTCTGGGCTAAGTCTGAATGATGTAATGTGTCGTGGCCCTAATTTACAGCAGGATTTACAGAGCCTTATAATCAAGTGGCGTCAGTACAAATATGCATTTACAGCAGATATTGAGAAGATGTTTAGACAGATATGGGTAAACAGTGAAGATCAGTACTTACAGATGATTTTATGGAGAGATAATCAGTATAATAAATTGGAAGAATTTAAGCTTGCGACTGTTACATATGGAACGAAATCCGCGCCATTTCTCGCTATGATGACGCTTAAACAACTAGCCCACGACGAGAAAAGCAACTATCAGGACAGTTTAGCTCCTAGAGTCCTCGAGGAGTCCTTTTACATGGACGACCTTATCCATGGGGCGTACTCAGTACAGTCAGCCAAACAATTACAGAGAGATATGATTAATATATTGAAAGCAGGTGGATTTAATTTAAGAAAATGGAAGGCGAACTCAGCCGAGTTATTAGAAGATGTAGAGGTGGATATGCAAAATCAAGAAAACTTCGACTTCAGACAGGCGAAGTCCACTAAAGCCTTGGGACTTAGATGGAATCCACAAAAAGATTGTTTTACGTTTGAGTCAAAAATAAACACAACATCAAAGCCTACAAAAAGGTCACTTTTATCAGACATCTCAAAGATCTTTGACCCTTTAGGCTGGCTCTCTCCGTTGACTACGAAATTAAAAATACTGTTTCAGGACGTTTGGAGGGCAAACGTAGAATGGGATGAGACTGTACCCGAAAATATCTGTGAAGAATGGCATAATATCAAGATGGAAATCAAGTTAATCAGTCAGTTTCAGATACCCAGGTGGCTGAAAACGCAAGAAAGAGACAAATTAGAATTGTATGGCTTTTGTGACGCTAGCACAAAAGCCTATGGCTGCGTTGTGTACTGTAAAATAAACAGCTCATTGACATTGGTAGCGGGGAAGACAAAATTAGTCCCACTTAATAAAAAATGCTCTCTGCCACGCTTAGAGCTATGTGGTGCAGTTTTGTTGTCAAAATTAATGTCAAAAATCAAGATCTGCCTAACAAATCATGAAGTCGAGGTATTGGGCTGGTCGGATTCCATGGTGGTGCTAGGTTGGCTCAATGGTGATGTGGATAGATGGAGACCATTCGTAGCTAACCGAGTGAGACAAGTCACATCATCAATGCCAGCTGAATGCTGGCGGTATGTGCCATCAAAGGAGACCCCAGCAGATTGTGCCAGCCGAGGCCTAACAACTTCCCAACTCAAGGAACACTCGCTGTGGTGGGAGGGACCTACTTGGCTACCTACCTTCAAACCTGAAAAAGAAAAACAGCAGAATTATTACACAAATGTAGACATGAAAAGTTCAAAGTAGGTGAACGTCATGCTATCAAGTGACAACGAAATAGTTAAGCAAGTGATACTAAAGCAAAGCTCATTAACAAAAGCAGTAAGAATAATAGCATGGATTCTAAGAGTCAGTATGAGAAATAATAAAAAACAGGGTTATTTGAGCGTTCTAGAGCTAAACAGGGCTAAAGCAATTATAATGAAAAGCGTACAGCAAGAAGAATTCGCAGAAGAAATAAGTTGTCTAAAAGAATGCAAAACCATCAGTGTTAAAAGCAAATTATACAGCTTAAATCCAATTTTAGATGAAGACGGGATCCTGCGAGTAGGAGGCAGACTCAGACATGCTAACATGGATCCGGAAATGAAGCATCCCGCTATCATCCCCAGTAATACGAGACTAGCAGATCTCATCATCGACCAGGCACACGAGGGCACGTATCACGGAGGTGCGCGGTTAACTACAGCATTCATTCGGAGAAAATATTGGGTAATCGGTGGTAACAATGCCGTTAAGAAGCGGCTGCGCCTTTGTGTTAAATGCAGGAAACAAAACCCTAGCCTTCAAATGCAGTTAATGGGCGACTTACCGGCAGCACGAACAAACCCTTCTCGGCCGTTTTATCACTGCGGCGTGGATTATACTGGCCACGTGAACGTCAAAGCCAACAAGGGCCGTGGTATCAAGACCACGAAGGGATACGTAGCAGTGTATGTGTGCATGGTAACCAAGGCTGTGCACCTGGAACTCGTTTCCGATTTAACGACGTCGGCTTTCCTAGCGTCACTACGCAGAATGGGCGCCAGAATGGGCGTTCCCGGCCATATGTATAGTGACCAAGGGAAAAACTTCATAGGAGCAGATAATGTATTGAAACAGGAACTAACACAGCTGCAGAGTGAGAATAATGAGGAATTTATGAGAGAAATAACAAACATGGGTATCGAATGGCATTTTAATGCGCCCTCCTGGCCTTCAGCAGGTGGCCTGTGGGAGGCCGCTGTAAAAAGTCTCAAACACCACCTTAAAAGAGTTGTAGGGGAACAAAACCTTACCTTCGAGGAATACTGCACGCTCCTCAGTCAGCTAGAGGCTTGCCTAAATTCACGCCCTCTCTGTCCTTTAACAGAGGACCCTAACGACTTGGATTTCCTAACGCCTTCTCATTTCTTGGCCAGCGGTCCATCATTAACTCTATATGAAACAGAAAAAGATCTGAGAACGAGATGGCATCTCACTCAGAAATTATTCAGTGACATCTGGAGCCGTTGGCGCGAAGAATATCTGACTCAGTTAACATCAAGGAGTAAATGGAGACAGCCACAAACAAATCTAAAATTAAATGATGTCGTCATAATCAAGGACGACAACCTCCCACCAGGGAAGTGGGCCTTAGGCCGCGTCGTAGAGCTACACCCCGGTTGCGATGGTCACGTGAGAGTCGTTACCTTAAAAACCAAGAACGGTTTAATGAAAAGGCCGGTTGTAAAGTTAGCGACTCTACCAGTCTATCAGGAACAACAACCTAAACAAGAAAAATGTAAAAAAGCAGAGCAGAAATCAGACCAACCCCGAAGAAAAAAGAAAAACTTTAGCTTCACATCAATGGCTATTTCCATGTTGTTATTATTTTTTATAACAGTCCCTACAGTAAACAGCCTGTATCATACAACTCCATTGCAAGGAAATAATAGTCTTTATTTCGATCGCATTAAAGACATGCATTTGATACGCGATGACTGGAGGCTAGTTGTGTATTACGATACTCAACCTTATCAAGATGGCACTACGGCATTGGATATGTATATCAAGTACTTAGATAAATTATGTACAAAAATTCCAACAAATTCGCACTGTGAAGGAATCATGTTACAACTACGTCACGAGGTAACTGAACTGGAATATTATAATCACATATTGATGAATCATAATGCGAATACAAACAAAATGCGGCGTCGACGGGGGCTAGTCAATGGAGTCGGGTATATAGCAAACAGTTTATTTGGCGTGCTGGACGAACGGTTTGCCAAAAAATATGAGCAGGACATCACTCTTATCCAAAAAAATCAAAATCATTTAGCTTCCCTCTGGAAAAACCAAACATCAGTCGTAGAGGCGGAGTTTAATTTATTGAAACGAACAGAAAACATAATGGACAAAAATTACAAGTTAATAAATAAGAAATTTAACACAGTACAGGCAGCTATTAATGAAGTAAAAACTGAATGTCAAAACGTCGCTCTCATCAATGACTTTCTGACCACATCTATAATAGCTAATAACATTCTGTTCAGTCTGAAAAATATCCAACAAACCTTACTTGACGCTGTGACTAATGTTTATAATGGGAAATTTAACTTCCATCTTCTCACTCCTGACCAGTTGAGAAATGAACTAGGCGTAATAGCCGAGCAGCTCCCAAAAGATTTGTCGTTACCAGTTAAAAAATCAGACAGTTTATCAGAAATATATAATTTATTACAAGTGAGAGCGAGAGTCACAACTAGGTTTATTATTTTTGAAATCAAGATTCCACTGATTGGAGAAGATAGGTACGAGATATTGAAACTAATTCCCATACCTCGCCTAGCAGATAACAACATCGAGATCGTTGTAATGCCGGTGGCAGAGTATGTTGCCGTCAATCTTCAACACGATGCTTTTATGGAAATTACAGAAGAAGATATGAGGTCATGTTTACAGAGAAATACAGATTTAGACTTGTGTCATCTTAAAAGGTCTATCAATATTATCAAGGACGATCAGAGTTTTTGTGAAACATTGCCTAAATCAAGGAAGTCTAAAACTATCACAAGATCATGGGTGGAATTGAATAAATTAAACACATATTTTTATTCATGTTGCGAGCAATGTCAACTTAAACTCATATGCAGCGATCAGGTTACACCAATACACATGACTGGCAAGGGATTTTTTACCGTTGATCAAGGTTGTATAATAAAGTCAGCTGATTCCTTTATTTACTCTCACAGACAAGATGGGAATAAGATGAATCTCAGCTCTAATATTCAACTACCAAAAATATCTCAAATAAATCATATAATTAACATCTCATTATCAGACATATCTATTCAGAAAAATGAAACATTTGACCTTGTTAACCATACCGTACAGCTCCAAGAAATTGAAAGGAAACTGGAAGTAATGAGGCAAAATGAACCCTTAGCAGACAGGGTTTCCTACCACGATGTCCATCATTATGCAGCGATATATGTGTTATTCGCGCTAATGGGACTTGGCGTAGCAGTGTGGGCGTGGAGGTACCGCAGGGGCAGGCAGGAGCCAGCGGCGGCGACGACGGTGGAGCAGGCAGCGGCGGCGCCGGCCGGGGCTCGCGCGGCGGGCGCCCGGTCCGCGCCGCCCACCGCGGCACCGCGGCCGGGCGGTGCGCCTTCAACTAGTGCTCATTACAGTGAAGTGTCAGAGTTTTCAAAAAATAGTGCGCGAGTGTTAGTGAAAGAAATAGGGTCGTCCCCTGTAGTGTCAGTGAAAGAAACAGGGTCGTCCCCTGTAGTGTTCAAACCAGTGTTCAGTGTGCCGGATATTAAAGTAGACACTCTTTAGTCACTAAGTATTTTATTTTAAGGCAAATGAAATCATCTTGTTATTATCAGTATATCACTAACAATGGGTGCATGTTAATTTTAAGAATAAATTGTTTTTCATCTTGTATCATCGCAGCATCTCATCTACTAACCCCATCTTTTCTCCCCCGGGAATATGTACGAGCAAGCACGTACACTGCAGAAATGCATCGTCAGTACTTTACGGTTTGACCTAATTACTCATTATTTGTACAAAATCAGTTCGCAATCGGTCATCAAGCGCGCCGCGCGTACTCACTATCATTTATTTCATCAGTTTATCAGTAGTTTAAGTTTTACAGTTTTTAATATACAGTTTATCAGTTTAAACAGTTTTTTATTACTATCAGTTATTTGTTACGGATACAACCCCGTACAGTATTAGCAATTTTTCTGTTTGAATTTAACTAGTTTAGAATGTGTTTTTTTTTTTAAATCGTTAAAGTAGTTAGCCAGTTCTACATTTTACTTTATTAGACTTTAAACACGGGGGACAGCCCAAAAGTGGGGGTACACTTTTTTCGAAAACGCTCACCTACAATATGTTATAATTTTAGTTTCTTGAAATGCATGACGCTGTCCTTCGGCTGCTTGCTTGTGGTGCTGCTGTTCGTGCTGAGCTTCTCCTCCTACATCCAGCTCTCGACCGGCCTCAGGAAGGACAAGAGCAGTAATGTTGCCTCTTCTTCTTTGGAGTCGGCAAAGTTAACTGCGATGCTGGATGATGACATAGATAAACGTACTGATGTTATCACAAATTTGGAGGACATACTAAAATCTGGAAGGTAATCAGTTCTCATCTTAAATTTAAAAGTTAGTTGTGATCGGTCGGTTCAATTGTATTATATAACAAAACATATTTTTTCAGCAGTATCCAAAAACAGAAATGGTTCTGGGAATGCAGAGACAACGTCTGTGAAAAAGTGAATGGATTTGAATCCAAAGTAAGCTTGCACTCGTCGTGGAGCCGCTGCACGCTGCTGTGCGCGGGCCCGCCGCTGTGGCCGCGGCCCGCGCGCGCGCAGTTCGGCCGCGCGCTCGTGGCGGTGTCCTCGCGCCGCCTGCACTACACCGTGCAGGCCGCTCCCTCCGACAAGGTGCAGAAGTATTTGGCGCAAGCTTTTGGCTACTTTTTTAGAGATGTGGTAAAACTGGAGAGTCTCGGCAAGAAATTATTGAATCGCACCCTGGACCTGCCGCTCAAAACTGTGAACATCCGGATGACCGTGGAGCGCGACCCGGAGCCGCGGCTGCGGCTGGGCACGGATGAGGCGTACCTGCTCGAGGTGGGCGCGGACGGCGGCCGGCTCATGGTGCACCTCAGCGGCGGCTCCTACTGCGGCGTGCGCCACGGGCTCGAGGCTCTCGGCCAGATGCTGATGCTCGACTCGAGCACGGGGTCCCTCATCACCCTCAGCGGCGCCCTCGTGAAGGACGCCCCCGACCATCGGTACAGGGGACTGATGCTCGACACGGCGAGAAACTACATCCCGATACCGGACATCATCAGGACCATAGACGCCATGGCGTCGGTCAAACTGAACACGTTTCACTGGAGGATAACCGACGCCGCGAGTTTCCCTCTTCTTATGCCGGCGTTTTCTGATCTGTTCGAGCACGGCGCGTACGACCGTTCGCTGGTGTACACGAAGGAGGACGTGGCGGAGGTGGCGGCGCGCGCGGCCGTGCGCGGCGTGCGCGTGCTGCTGGAGCTGGCGGCGCCGGGGCCGGTGGGCCGCGCGTGGGTCTGGTCGCGCGACGCCACGTGCGGCAACGCCAGCGCCGCCGCCTGCCGCAACCGCCTGTGCCTGCGGCTCGACGTCACCGATACGCTCTTCGATGTCCTGCAGTACTTGTACGCTGAAATTTTGGAAATGACCTCCGTCGATGACGTTTTCCATTTGAGCGATGGCGTTTTTTCATTGACGAATTGCCTCTTTTTGATGGAAGACAGGAAAGGTTTTTTGCCCAGAGCGTTGGAGGCCCTAAGAGTGGCTAACCGCGGCGTGCTCCCGGCGCTGCCGATCGTGTGGCACACGGAGCCGGCGGCGGCGGCGGCGGAGGAGCGCGCGCCGGGCCGGCTGGCGGTGCAGCTGCACCGGTGGAGCGAAGGGCTCGCGGAGCGCCGCCTCGCCAAGTTCCACCTCATCCAGTCCACCAAGTGGGACTTGTCCTGCGAGATGAAGAACCAGAGGTGTTACAGGTACAGGTTAGTATAAAAGAGGCATGCCTAAGGGGACTATAATATATGCTCTAAAGTATTTCAGTTCACACTTTGTATAAGTGATTTTTAATGGCGGATATGAACATATCCAGGCTGTTATTGGAGTCAAACGTGACAACTTTTATTCTACCACTTTTAAAAAGTCAGAAAATGTTGAAGTTACATATATATTGATCTTCGGATTAGCTATTTTTGTATAGAAAGTCCAATTTTTTTGTCGTGAGCCTGAAACATGCTGGATATTTTCATATCCACCATTAAAAAATATATTGTATCGTATTTATTTTGTGCTTAGATGGAGTTTTTCACAGGTTTCTAGATTTAATTTTTTGCTCATTAAATCCCTAAAAGTCGCATTAACTTAAAATCGAATCAACAGATTTAAAAATCTGTTGATAAAAAAAAAAAATAAAAAAAATAAAAAAAAAATAAAAAAAAAAAATTTGATCTCTTGTTGACTTTTAGCCATGCTCGTTAAAACGAGCATGGCTAAAAACATTGCAATGAAACTTGATTTCAAAAGAAAAACCAAAAACGCATTCAGATTGGTCCAATCGTTTAAGTAGTCGATCCTACAGAGATGAACACGCATAAGCTTCGAACTTATTAATTTTTCTATAGCGTTTAAAATTTCGCAGAACCTGGCAGGAGATGTACGAGTGGCGTTCGTGGAAGTCAATTGAAGCTCTTAAAATAGAAGGTGGCGAAGCGATACTCTGGACAGATTTAGTTAATTCAGGTTGGTTTTTCATAAGTTATTTAACTTTTGGTGGCGCTCCGCCCGGTTGTATTTGTATATCGTTTTATGGCTGTTGTAGAAGGAGCACGGAAAAGTTTTCCAGATCCCCTTGGACCGGTGCGGCCTTTAACTAGATATATCAAATATGCAAAATTACAAGTATTTTATTATTAGTATTTTCAGCATAAAATACTTTTTAATTCTTAGCGTTGTTGGAATGATGTGATTGCCTTCCTCCCACGTAGCGTATGAGGTATGCAACTAAAGAACGAATGATATAAACTATGGTTCGGTAAGCCCTTGGCGTATCCCACCTGATGGTAAGTGATGATGATGCCGAAGATGGAAGCGGGCTTACCAAGATTCTCCAATGCAATGGGGAACTGGCTATCTTATACTTAAGGTGGAACACATCAATGCTATTAACGTTGAAGTTTAGTGGCAAGAAATAGACAAGATGGTGATAGTTGGCCAGGCGAGCTCCGAAAATGCTCTACCACCAACCGATCCGATCCTTGCCAAGTTGGACCAGTCGGTAATCGAACCCGCGACGATATCTCGTCTTTATGTAAAGCGACAGGACTAGCCACTAGACCAGGGAGGCGCTTAAAAAAGCAGGTATCGTGGTCCGCAGGCAACCTGGACGCGCACGTGTGGCCGCGCGCCGCCGCCGTGGCGGAGCGGCTGTGGGCCGACGCCGCGCTGCCCGCCGCGGTCTCAGCGCCACTCTACGTGCGCCTGGACCACCACATGTGAGTGTCATGAATACGAGTAACCCTCTTTTCACGATTATATCGTTCGATCAGGCTGATTGACTTGTGTGAAAAGTCCAATCAATTTTTGAGGAAGAAGTTATGTTTAAATTGTTTCTGTCATTAGTATCGTGTCTATGCTCGTATACCACCTATTACTCCTGAAAACAGGATTGTAAACCAAAACAACATATGTATTAGATAGATAGATAGATAGATAATATCTTTATTTCGCTTTCGAGGCACAAATATATCAAATGAATTACACACTCAAAAAACAAAATACAGTAAATTATTATTATGAGTAGGTACAATGGTAAAACAGTAATTAAAGCTGTAATAAATAGTTTATTGTTATTTACTGACGGTCAACACGGTAAGTCACGAAGATAGCGGTAATTACTCCCGGCGGCGGCGGCCGTCCGTCAACACACCGCCCGCGCGGGCCGGGCCGGCCCGGGCTTGCAGCCATTAGCCGACTACCTACGTAACAACTCCGTCTACTAATCAAACGGTGATTGTTTGATGAATATTTAATTAGGTATTTACGTTATTACAACATAATGAAAAGCGCATTTTCATACATTGCGGCATGATAAGTGCTATGCACCTAAAACCTATGTACTTTAACACAAATCCGTCTACCTGGAGAATCCAGAGTCAAACTCAACTTTCAGTGTTTGTTACCTTTTACGAAGTCATTATTGTGAAGCATATAGTGAAGCTGACTCGTGCGTGTCGCAGGTGGCGGCTGCGCGCGCGCGGCGTGGCGGCGCCGGCGCTGTGGGCGCGCGGGTGCCGCGCGGCGCCGCGCCACTGCCTGCGCCCGCCGCGGCTGTGACTAGCTATAGTTGCCGTCACGTAAAAAGAGCGCTGGCTGGCGTTCCGAGGATTCAATCTGACAGCAACTGTTTAGTACCCTCTCTTTCACACTTATGCAATTTATATTAAGCTATCCTATTGTCAGAGTGAACTGTTGTGCCCTCGGAACGCCCGCAAGCGCTCTTTTTACGTGACGCGACCTGTACTGCGACAGCGTCAACCGGACACACGCATTTGTATATAGGAATCTATTTTTACCAATAAAGTGTAAAAATATTATGTCTTCTAATTTATAAAACGATAATAATAATACTACGTACTAAGTATAAACTGTTTATAAATTACCGGCATACTTGTCGTTTCAACTCAACCAATACATACTTATTCTTCATGGCAATGAGAGCTTTCTGGTGTCACACTCGTCACGTTATGCGTCCAAAGGCGTTGCGGCCTCCGCACATCAATGGTCCATCCGCATCTACGTAAGAAATCCGAAAATATTTGCGAATATGTAGACGATTTATTGTATTTACTTGGAGAAACTTACGGGCGGCGGTAATCGCTTACCATCAGATGATCCATCTGCTCGTTTGCCAGCTATGCCATAAAAAAACTTTTAGTAATTATTTCTTGATGGGAAGAGCCAATGTCTCGGTCAATAAAAGTACCACTATCAATGAATCTAGACCAAAAAATCTAAGCAGAGCCGAAAGGAGTTTAGTTAGTGATGAATAGTTGTGGCATAAAAGGGGGTGGAATGGACATTACATCAGATTGCGTGGCTGGCACTCGCTGGGCCTTTCCTTCGCCACTCGCCACTCGAGCTGTTTTATTTTATTTATTTGGGATAGCAAACAGTTGATAGAAATGTACAATAAATAATTTATGAGCTAACATGGAGCTAACATACCTACATCTTGGTGACGGACGTCGGAAGATAAGTCGAAAGAAAATTTATGTTAGTACCTAACTATGGTTTGACGTTCTTAGTGGACCCAGGGGAAGTTTTTGCTTCGAATGTGTATAGTACGTACCTATAATGTAAGTACTTTGAGAGGCAAGAACCTAAATAATTCAGCAAACGCACTCTAGGAGTATACCTACGTTCTTGCGTGACAACCCTAGTGCAGGACTGCTCCCTATGTGGACCCGCGTGTGCTCGCTGGAAGGTAATAATTGACCACGCTGAATACGTTAAAAACAACCGACTTCAATCGCAACAGCTCCAATTTTGCTAAGTTTTTGTTGATTTTCACAAAAACCGCTGAATCGATTTCGATAAAATTTATATGAAACCACCTGTGAAGTATACCCTTTTAAACAAAAAAAGAATTTTCCAAATCGGTTCAGGCGTCTTCGAGTAATCGGTGAACATACATAAGAAAAAATATAAAAAAAAGATTCCGTCGAATTGAGAACCTTGTCCTTTTTTTGAAGTCAGTTAAAAATGGCGATAAAAATACTTATAAAAATATATTTTTTGCGTACTGAGCTTTGGTGTAGGTATAATTTGATTATTAAGTCAAATCATTGATATGACGAATATTATTGTATTTGTTAGTCAAAATGTCAACTTGTATGATTAAAAATAACAAAAACTTATACTACTTGCTGAGATTACATTCGGACTGTACAATACACGCATAGACAGCAAACTTCGGTGTTTGGTCTGTTTAACCAGTTTTGATGGAGTACCAAAAGATAGATGGGAATTTATCGACTCAAATAACTTCTTATTAACAACGTACGCTTAAATATCCATCTATATAATCTTTATATAATATTAACCTTTTACAACTCGAACTTTACAGCGTGCGGCGTGGGCGGAATTTCACGCATAATTTCAATTAGTGTGATAATTACCTTGTTCACAGTGCTCCAGTAATTTGTAGCGCGCAAACAATTTACGGCATCGTGTGTTGATTGATTTTACATGTATACTGTCGGTGCCACTGCCTGTATACTGTAATACCGTAATTAATATACTGTAATGAGTGACACATTGAGGTATTGCGAAGCATGCGGTCGATTTCACATTCCGTCACCGCTGTTGATGTAGTCTATAGTTGTATTGTAGAGTTTTGAATATAAACCCTTAAAATTTATATATGAGCGTAAATTCAGTCTTCTGTGAGTAAAGTGAGGCCCAGATAAAAGGGCGACGCGTACGGGCAACAGCTTAAGTGGACTTGTGTCGAGTATTAGTTGTGAGCGAAATCGGTGGAACAAGCTCTGCGACGCCCGCCGGCGAAGGTAGGACCTTTCTACGCCTATTCGAAATGGAATAAAACCCAAATTAAGTATAGGTATTGAAGAAGTAACCCAAATTGTATACGGGAATATTTACCTACTACCAGTTTACAAACCTAGTTAATAATTTATGTAGTAAACGAAAAGTTTCGGATTGATGTAGGTATATTCTGCTTGTAGCAATAATATCTAGTTTTGCTGCGTTATGCAATGACGTCAGTACGTCAGACACACAGGTACTTCTGTTCGACGCATTTCAGTGACGTGTCTTCCAAAGCTTACGCAGTGAACTTTATCAACAGGCCAGGAGTATTCAGGCAATAAAACCCTGTTATTGAACGTACTCAGTCAGTGCCTTCTCGTTCACTGCGCTGCCGCCGCCGCCCTAAGTAGGTATAGTCTTCAATGCGGGGGCGGCTGACGGCTGACGGGTGACGACGGCACGCGGCGAGGCAACACTGGGCGGTCTGCTCTAGCGGAACGGGTACGATCTCCGCTATATAAGGGTTCGATTCCATTGACGTGGAGCTGGGCGGATTGGAGTGGAGCGGACCGTGAATTGACCAATCACAGTGCTCGATATCTCCGCTCCGCGTCAGTGGAAAAAGTGTAAGATGAGCGGAGCAGAGTTATGCGGACTTTCAAATAAAATACATGAACACGCGGCGCTGCGCGAATCGGACAGAACGGAGCTTAGCGGGGCGGTGCGGAGTGTAGCGGGGCGATGCGGCGCGGTGCGGCGCGGCGGTGAAAGTACAGGACTCACACGCTGCATCTTAGTTAGCGAAAATTCCCCGTGTCCAGAATGGTATTTTATATGGTTTCGAATTCAGTATCTATGTTTTCTTTTTATCTAAGTACGAATAATCTGCGTCAATTAATGCTACTTCACCTGTTTCCCATCTTCATCTTCTAGTAGAGAAAGATATAAGCGCAGATTTGTTTTTACCGACAACATGACGTATGATCTCTCCAAGAGATTGAATTTAACTGATCGGAGTATGGTCAAATTCAGCTCCGGTCTGCTCAGCTCCGCTCTACTCCGCTCCGCGCCGCTTTTCTCCACTTCGCCCCGCTCCGCCCAGCTCCACGTCAGTGGAAACGCACCCGCAAACAATCCCACGCGAGATACTCGAAGCGCGCCTTGTAGCGGAGACCCTCATCTCTCATTGAAACCCTACCGTATTGCACGACGAAGTCATCGCCCGCCATCTTCACGTTTTACAGCCCTGTAAATGTATCTAATGCTCACTACATCCGTAAAGAAGCTACCTCCAGTCTGCACTTAATGTAGTGAAATTAACGTCCTGACGTCAGCTGGCTGACAACTGCGACTGGCGACCTTTCCCTAAGCTCTCACCCGAAGAAAGGATTAGTGCCACTTCGTGATTACAGGAAGAGTTGTTGAAATGATATCCGAATAATGAATGAGAGAATAAAATGTACCCACCGAGCCTACTTAACGTCAGCAGAGAGAACACACGCAGATAGGGAAAAGAAAACAATTTGCTAACACTATGGTAAAATATCACTAACACAAATCCAAACCTCTGAGAATACTAAGAAGAGCTTTAGCTAGGTCTCGTTGGAGTTAAACCAACAAACACACCACAACACCACCAAATACATTGGAGATATTCACAGAAGACTGACTTTGTGAAATTGCTCGCAAGGCTCTAATCCGCGATGAAAACACGTTTTTCCATTCCCCCTCATAATAGGGTCGACAAAAAGCGAGTGAAAAGCTTGTCCAAACTGACAAAGAGGAAAACTAAGTTAATATAATAGGTATGTTAGTTGGGTTAGTCGGGGTCTGTTGGTGAGGGCGGCTCCGCGCGGCCGCCAGTCGGCCGCCAATGTTGACACGGGACGGACGGACGGACGGACTGACAAATATACCTATTTACATTACCACAGCGCTTACACGTTCCAGTTTTAGGCGATAATAAACTTACTCTTAAAAGCTACAGTTTCGGTAGCTAGGTATCTTCTCTGATCTCCAGTAATAATGTTATCGAATGAAGTTTTATTAAATTTGTTTCGGCTATAGGTGCCTGGATACTGCGGTCGCTAAAAGCTTTTTCAAATATAATTTGCACCCGGCCATAAAGGTGAGACGGTTATTTTATACTCGGCGACTGTAATAATAGCCATTAGCTCCATGAGATCAAATAGAGGATAGCAGTCTTCGCTCTACTTCTCGAACTAAGTACAGACATAATAATTGACCACGCTGAATACGTTAAAAACAACCGACTTCAATCGCAACAACTCCAATTTTGCTATGTTTTTGTTGATTTTCTCAAAAATTGCTGAATCGATTTCGATTAAATTTATATGGGACCACCTGTGAAGTATACCCTTTTAAACAAAAAAAGAATTTTCCAAATCGGTTCAGGCGTCTTCGAGTAATCGGTGAACATACAAAAAAAAAGTCGGTTAAAAAGAGAAGATACGTATAGGTCGACAAATATGTGGCGGATATATTCAAGATGAATTTTTAATGGCGGACTTGAACATAACCTGCCTATAAATTGGGTCAAACGTGACAACTCGTGTGCTACCACTTTTTAAATAAGTGTAGAGCAACCCTTAAACACCGATTCATAGCGACTGAAACTGGTTCTTGTTGCATGTCTGTCTTATATCTGCACCCTGCACCTCCCTGTAGTCCCTGTGCACAAGTTGGCTTTAGTGACTGACGAAGCCTTAAAGTGGTGCATTTCATATCAAAGTCATTAAATGATCACTGTTTTGTTTATACTTAAAAAATAACCAAATGGTTTTTGCTTAGTAATGTCAGTTCCGCGTGGTTGTGTGGCGACGACCTCTTAGCTATCGTTGCTAGCTGGGTTATACAATTTTGCAATCCGAGTGCAAATGTAATACTCTTCTAGTTAATTCCTCTGATATGTAAGCTTTGATACTCGGTACTGATGTTTTAAATAAATAAAATACGATATGATAAAAAAAAACAACGCTGTAACAAACAACCCTGCACGGTAGCTGCCTGTTATTCACTTCTTCAGAGTATACTCCAGGCTTGATCGATTTCTACATTTTAGCTGAGATTACAAAATGTTGTTATCGTAGAAAGTTACATTTAACGTCATGTTCCATATTTTTTGTCAGAAAACCAATTTTAATATTGTAGAAGGATCGACAAAAACATAAATGTGCAAATAGGAAATTAAAAAATATTTATGACCAAACACCAATGACAAGAGCAGGCCGGGCCACACGGACAGCACCCGACCACGTAACGCGTCAGCCATCGCTTCCGATACGCCGCCATCCGCACGAAAGCGAGCACGCGCCGTCCGTCGTCCTACATCGTCTCCACGGGTATCTTCCCACACCTTAGTTAGGTAGGCCACAATGGAGAAGAAAACTGACAAAGCTCGCCGATAGAGGCGCTGATATCGCTTGACTCATACTAACTGTCAAAACGTATTGAAAAAATTGTTTACGTGAACATAACATTATTAAAAAAATGCTGCGTTGTGTGGCGATTGGTTGCAATAATAATGGAAATTATTAATTTCCTAAAGATTCTCGGATGAAGAAGACATGGGAAAAGTTACTTTTTTTACAGAAAAAAAAATAACACCTCTATAATAAAAAACGCGGTACTAATTGAAAGTTGTTATGAGTCAAGCGTCCGTAGCGCCATCTGCAAATAGCTTTGCGTTTTCTTCCCCGGGCCCAAGTCCGGATTGGTGGTCGTTGTAAAGTCAGTGTCACTTACTCCAGTGTCAAAAGTTTCACAAAAGTTCCAATGTCAATACAAATATAAAATTCGGCATATTTGATAAAAATATTTTGAATTAGAATTTTTCAGATATAACCAATATTGACTCAGTTTTCTGATTGCTTTTACGAGTATTAGTCTATATCTATTCGCCGAAATCTAATATGTCGTATCACCAATAATTCTCCCAAAAATAACGCAGTCGGGTTTTCAGGCAATTTTTCATTAAATATTGTAGATCAGACTATTTTAAATCAAAACTGTCCTCCAGACAACCTAGACATGGAGAACTAAGACTAACAAAAGTAGATTTTTTGAAATAGATACAAAATATAAACATTTCCAGCTAAGGATTCGAGAAAAAGTTTATTTACTGCTAAGTACGAGAATTTAGTCTGAGAGCGTCCGGCTGTTTGTCCCAACGTGTGTTTGACGTTCTGCGTCCTAAGAGATTACAGAGGTTAAAAAAAAAGATTCCGACGAGAACCTCCTCCTTTTTTTGAAGTCGGTTAAAAAAGGCCATAAGATACTAGAAAACAGTTGATTTTTTAATTCTTTAAAGGGGAAAACTAATATGTCGGTACCGTGATATTTGAAAGCTTTACTAAAATCAACATACATATATTATGGGACAGCAGAAATAAGTATGAAATTAATAAATGAAATACCATTAAATTCGCGGGTTCGATTTCCAGCAGCGTCCAACTTTGTAAAAAAATTCCGGTACAGCCCGCCGCCGCTAAACAAAGTCAGTGTTGGCGCCAAATGTCACTTTAACAGCCGCGGCACCAATGAGACGCATCACAAAGAGGTAGCATCACATCAGCACTGCAGCGCCCGCCCGCGGTCTACAAGGTAGTGGCGATAAAATTCAAAGCGATGTCGTTAGCATCTTGTTCTGATCGATTACTTTACAAAGTATAACATTTTACTCTGTTGCAAGTAAAGCCCGACATTTTATTCTACGAGATGTGTAAGTTAACTAAGAAAACATCAATTATTTATACGTATTTAATGCTTAATTATGTGAGTATCACAGAGACAAGCGGGCATTTCCTGTGCTATGGGAACCACAGGCTGAGATGTCATACATACTTAAACAGGTAAAAGTGGTATTCGCTGTTCCCATTAACGATGGTTTCTATTCTTGGGACTGAGCAAGTCATGCAACTGGAGCCAACTATACGTACTTTGTCGGGCTTTTCATAAAAGAGATCACGTGAATTAACAAACTTTTTATGGAGATTCCCACATTTTCTTACAGTTGTATGAATTCCTTGGGGAAGTTAACAGGAAAGAAACGGATCAAATTTCATCCTGTAAACAAATACTATTAAATGCATGCAATATAGACAAGAAATACCCTGACATAGAGCAAATAAAAGCCACCAGATCAGTAGTAGGTACTACTGAGTTGTAAGACCAGTAGGACCAGTGGTACAAAATGATACAATCCTGTAGTTCTAGAACTACTAGTAGAACTAAATGACTCAAAGTTTTTTAATCTGCTCATCACACCCATGTTTGCTCTGGGTGGGATTCGAACCCACAACCCTCAACAGGATAGTTCTCATTGCGCCTTTACCGACCGAGACATCGCACAATCGCACAAGCTCGCATCGCGCGCCGGGCCTACGGGCTACGTATGTGCAACGACTGCCCTGCGTAGCTCATGTAGCGCTGTTAACATAAATACTCCTTATTGCACACTAAATAAAACACTTTAATGAAATTATGGATGTGTGGTGGTGCAACTGGGGCGGTCTTACAGCTCAAAGCGATTTCTTCCAGAAATTATCTTGTCAGAGTCTATAAAAACCTATGCGTTGTCTGAAAAGTCTAAATTTTATTTACGTTTTAATTTTGAAGAGACAAAAGTCAAAAAAAGTCAAAAAGTCAAAAATATTTATTTGCGAAATAAACCAATAAGGCATGCAAATACAATATAAATGTCATTCCTTAAATAACACAATTCAAAAATAATAACAATAATTCATCTAAAATAAAAACGATCAAAAGTAATACATTTTCATTTCTAAATAGAATTAAAAATACTATATTAATAAATAAATTTAAAAATAATAACAAATTGTAGAAAAAAGAAAAATCACGGTTAAAGGTAACATCTTATTAAATATTAAATATAACCCATATAAATAACTTCATTACAACAACAAAACAATAAAATTACAAATTGTCAAAATCAAATTGCTTTTTGTCAAAAAATTCGTTAACACTATAATAAGGTCTATTAATGAAAAAAATCCAAAGGTTCCTTTTAAATTCTACGAGGCTATCAGTATCTTTCAGATCATCAGTTAGGTTATTAAATATTTTAATGGCTATAAAGTTTATGTTATTTTGGTAGTTAGTGAAATGACTAGAGGGTATTTGGAGCATATTCTTATATCTTAAATTTCTAGGTATGTCACTTCGCGTTAGGTAATTACTTTTGTTATTAAATACATAAATGCAAATACAATATAAATACAGTGAGACAACAGTAAATATTTCATTCTTTACAAACAATGTCCTGTGTGTGTCAGGAATGTAGCTACACTTTTCAATAAGCCTCAAAGCCCTTTTTTGTTTAAGTAAAACAGAGTTTATTAAGCAACCATTGCCCCATACCTCTACACAATATCTTATAATACTTTCAAAATAAGAGTAGTATACAGTTTTCAAAGTAGCTTTATCAGTAAATTTGGAAAGAGTCTTAAGAGCATAACAAGCACTCGCCAGTCTGTCATTAATCTTTTCTATCTGGTTATGCCATCTCAGATATGGATCAAGATCTACCCCTAAGAAACGTATACAATCTGATTTATCAATAGTTAGGTTACAGTGAAAATCAGGACTGTTCACATGACGCCTAAATATAATGTAAAAACTCTTACTACAATTCATTTTTAATCCATTAGCGTCAAACCATTCTGTAAGTTCCTCCCAACATTGGTTCATTATTGCATTAATTAAGGTATAAGAAGCAGCCTGAAGAATTATGCTCGTGTCATCGGCGTACAAGTATGGTGAGCCATAGGACAGAGAGCTTGGTAGGTCATTAATGAAAACCACAAAGAGGAGTGGCCCTAGTACGGACCCTTGAGGGACGCCACATCTAATAGTGCCCTTATCTGAAAGGGTAGTGCTGGCCTCATCTGATCCACCTATCTCCACATATTGCTCACGACGGTCGAGATATGACATTAACAGCTTTAATGCCGTGCCTCGTACACCATAATATTCCAATTTGTCAAGAAGTATCCTATGGTTGACGCAGTCAAAAGCCTTTGTAAGATCACAAAAAATTCCTCCACATTTCATACCTCGATTTAAAGATTCCATTACTTCAGAGACTAGACTTGTAACAGCAGCAGAAGTACTTTTATTTTTGCGGAAGCCAAATTGTCTGGTTGTAAGGTATTCATTGTCTTCTAAGTATTTTCCAGTCTAGTAGCTATGCATTTTTCAAAAACTTTGGCTAGTACTGATAGCAGAGATATAGGTCTAAAGTTATTTACATCGGTCATAGTACCCTTTTTATGAATGGGAATAATTTTTGCCAATTTGAGTGTGTCAGGAAATACACCTTCGGTTAGGCAGTCATTGAATATTACTGAAAGAGGTACAGACAGAATCTCAATACTTTTCTTCACTATCAATGTATTCAAGTTATCTGGACCACATGAATTACTGTTATTCATTTTTTTTACAATTTGAATAAGCTCAAACTTAGTTATTGGTGTCAGATATATAGATTTACAGTTATTTATTTCCAGTCGCTTCAGAAGTTTAAGGTGTGTTTTGTCTTTGTTGGGGCTTTTGCTAGTACCAATGTTGAGGAAATGATCATTAAAGAAATTTGCGATCATTTTAGTGTCACAGATCGTTTTATCACCAGTTTTAAGTTTCCATTTATGTTTGTTTTTAATTTTGTTTTTACCAGTATTTTCTTTAACAATGTTCCAGATTGCTTTAGCTTTGTTCTTAGAAGCTCTAATATTTTCAATAACGTTTAGCTTCTTCGCAGTTGTCAAAACTTTCCTTAAAATCGAGTTATATTTTTGGAAATATGTGGTGTCTTCAACATTACCAGAAATTTTGCTTGCCAAGTGTAATTTTCTTTTAGTTCTACAAGACTTACGAATACCTCTAGTCAACCAAGTTTTGCGTTTGAGTTTTCTTTTAACTATTTTTATTGGAAAATGTGTATCAATAAGCTTAAAAATGCATTTATAAAATAGTTCCATTTTCTTATTGCAATCCGCATTATGAAAAAGAGCAAGCCAATCAACGGACACAAGGTCAGCTAGAAATAGTATAGTCCTTTTATGTGTATATACTCGTCTTTTTGTGTGACTGTTACGAGATTTTAGCCTGGAAATCAATTTTAGCGACATCACCTGAGCAGAATGATCTGAAAATGTGCACGGTACCACTGAGACTGAATCGAAACACTCTATATCCGTTATTATATTGTCAATGGTAGATGATACCGTGTCAGTAGCTCTTGTAGGTTCAAAAATTGTGGGTTTCAAGTTATGCTCTAATAACCTAATTAGGAATTCTTTTGTGTTACGTGAGTTTATATCAAATATATCAATATTAAAATCTCCACCCATTATAATATTAGATCGGTTAAGATCTAACAAACAACGGTCGAGTTGTTGAAAGAATGCATCGAGACACGAGCTGGGGCTTCTGTAGATAACCATTATATTAAGTTTAACATCTTTGTCTAACTCAAGGGAAAGGGCGCAGATCTCTAACGATTTCTCAATGTAATATTTGGACATATCAATTATACTACAACTGTCTACGAGGTCATTTTACACAATTTATTGGATCTCTCAACGGAACTTACTGCTTATTGTTTTCGGAAAACACCAAGTGTAAGCGCGCTGATTGGCTGTCAGGCGCACGCGGCTCGCTAGCTGCCAGCGCGGCGGTTTAATTAGCTTTCCTTGTTTTTTCCATAAAACTGTGGACAAAATCTTATTAAAGATGTTTTTGATATACCGTTCTAGTGTAAACAAATTCGAGGTTCTTGTTCCAATATTATTAAATTTTATTTCTACAGGCTCCGTCCGTTTCGTATTTAATATACACATTTTCATCTTGAACATCTGCATAAATAAAATACAAATAAACACATGATGTTTAACAGCAACCATTTTGAATATTTCCGACGTAATCTTTTTTATCCATCCAGCGGGCTTACCAAGGTTTTCATCTGATACCTATTAAATTCAGTTGTTACTCCAGTACTACAGATTCAGACTTGAACCCTGCGTGTGGAGTATGGCTACGTACGGTATCATTATTACTTCATAAAGTGCGCTGAGGTGCGGGTCCCTCTCGAGATGTTCGTTAACATTGCAAGATGTGAAAACTGAATAAGTTGAAAAAGCTATTAACACCTCGCTCAGTGAGCACCCTGGTAACAGCTGGATGCGCGTGGCCGAAGATAGAATAAGTGGCGTGCCTTGGGGGAGGCCTATGTGAAACAGTGGACTGATGGTGATGATGAATGAGCAGTCAATTTAACCCCCCCATGCAAGATAACATCTCGTGCTATGTGACAGAAGCATAATGTGTGTCTAACTGTGTGTGTGTATTTGTGTATGTGTGTGTGTGTGACTCGTAGCTCTCAAACGGGTGGACTGATCTGATTGCGGTTTTGTTTGTTTTACTGGAAAGCAGGTCTCACAGCGATGACTCTTAGCTATATTTGGTGGAAATCAGCTCAGTGCTTTTCAGGTTTTTAACTTTTCCTCTCGGGGTAGCAAAAGTTTTGATTTTGTTAGTTATTTTCACTATGAAACTCACCGCAAATCGCCGGCAATGTCTGAGCAGAAGAGGTCTAATGTTTGTGAAATGAACAAATTACTTAAGTTAAGCTGAGTAATATGCCGCCTCGATCTTTTCCCAGGTTTTCGCGGCGAGCAGCGCCCAGCTCGCTCCGGGTGACGCGACATTTGTTTCCAGATCCAACTCTCCTCCGAAGTGTCAATTTGCCCCCGATCGCAGGCTCCGAGCAAATGGCTCGGGAAATTAGTGGACTCGCTGGAAATTGGAAAAACTTGGATAATTAATGAGTGAGCCTTTAAGGGCGCTTTCTTTTGTGAAAACGCTTTGAAACTCTGTAAATGGAATGGCCCGCAAAAAACCTTTACACGATTAGGGACAGAACCCATTTCAAGATTAAGCGCTTAATTTAACCAGGCTAAGATGGGCTTCTTATTTCTGCAAAAAATCTAAGAAATGTATGTTTTACGATTTTAAATTGATATAATTGACAACGCTAACTGCATTAAAAGCAACCAACTTCAATCATATTCATAATAGCAAATTTTTTTTTTGTATTTTGTAAAGCTAAAAAAGTGTTTTAACAATAACAAAACTTTTAATTCCTTCCCTGCGTATATATTTCTGTGTACATCCTCCTTTTGAGAATTCATTCGATAAAATAACTTTTCATACTAATCGATCAAAGAAAAACTGAACTGAATCAAGTGTTTAATTTTGAACACTAGAAGCCCTTCTTGATCTGTTTGTTACACCGACCGCATTTTTACCTAAATTGTATTTCCTTTTGAAATCCGAAACCAAGTGACCTCCACCGACTTTTTTGATTCTTATCAGAAAAGAGATCGATTGGAATCATAAAAATAAATTCAGATTTTTTATTAATATTTTATCGCATTTTATCAAGTTTATCGACTTCCGCTGTCCATATTTTTTCCTCCGATACAATATACATATTATAGAACTGAGTCGATTTGCATGAAAAAATAACATAGTTAATATAACCCTATAGCTAAGCTGACGAGTAAACCGCCTGTGTGCTAACTCTAAGTGGCTATACTCTACCCTTTTGAACATAATCGGCTAGAAATTCCCCAAAATGTATTGCTTTTATCTTACAAAAAAGGAATGGATATAAGCCTATAAGTAGCGTCGTTTTTAAGCATTTTTTGAGGATTTTTGGGAAACTTTCAACTTGCCTTGTGTCTCTTATGGTTTCTTTCTTCATCATTCCCCATAGAGGGAAAAAGATGAAGAGAAACTCTCTGTATATTCATACTAAAGATCACTGACGTACGTAAGAAGTTGCCACTTGCCTTCGGCATTAACTAAATTCTCGAAACGTCGTCCTATAAAACAAATTCTATTTTATTTCTATAATAAACTGAGTTATAAATTATGTGAGACGAACAACAATAGAAAACAAGTTAATAGACCATCATTGGTATCCCCACACTACACGCAGTGGCCAAGATGGCTACTTACCCAATGAAACCGGCCGCGCCGTCTTCGGCACAGCTAATGGACTTGAGAGAGGATTGAAAGAATCCTCTTGCTCTATTCGACACACGTAGGGCCATCGATGTAGCTTAGGGCTTTATATGGGCGAGAACTATACGCCGTTATGACTCGTAAAGATCAGGCACACCTATGTCCTATTGTCTACTAGTAGTACAGGCAGTCAGTATAGCTATCTACTAGTATTATAGCTATTCTACGTAGGTTGTGGTAAGCCACGTCTCACTGACGAAAAATGAAGAAATATTAAATGAGCGTGGCCGATTTACGACTCAAACTGCTCATTGAAGGACTCCCATCGAAGCTTCACGTATACTTGCCGTACCCCCGGCTTGGTCCCGAAAATGTTCATCGCTGCCGCCGAAGGGAAACTGTGTCCTCGAAGGGCTATCGGTGCTTCGTCCATCCTAGAGAGCTAAGTCGGAATGTCTGTCAGAGCCCCGCACGCCGCTGCTTTGCGGCAGGTATAGAGCGACCAATCATGTACTTTTATTTTTTATGTGATCTCTGTTTTAAAGGGGTCGTCCATTAATGACGTGATGTTTTAAACAACTTTTTAGACCCCCTCTCCCCCATGGTGATAAGTGGTGAGGTTTTAGACTACGCCCCCTTCCCCTACCGATATCACGTGTAATTTTACGGTACAAAATATTATCTTTAAATACAACTATAATGTTATACATATAATTCTGGAATATTAAGCACCGTGATAAATTTTCCAGACAGATATTAAGATGGCAGGTTGTTTCTGACTGCCTGAAGCTGTTCCGAACCTTGGGATGAGTTAAAAACAACGTAACAACAGCCCGACGTTTAGAACTTACTGTAGAAATCGCGTGTTTAACGAAAAAATAAATACACGTGATATCTGAGTACACCCCCCCTCCCCCCTTGTGATATTTCGTGATTTTTCCGAACCCCCTCCCCCCCTTTTAAGCCTCACGTGATTAATGGACGACCCCAAATAGTTTTTGTTAGCTAGGCAGGGGAACAAGGGTCAAATTGAAATCGCGGACCATTTTAACTGTGGCTTTTAGTCATGACACTGAGCAACTTTCTGCAAGGAACCAATTTATACGGAGCAAAAAAAAGTGTAATTACTATACTTTGGCTACTTAGCTCACCAATTTGTATGAAAAGTTAATTTTTTTTCGCTCCGATTGAATTGGTTCCTCAAAGAAAGTTGTTCAGTTTCATGGCAGACATTACTATAAGCAATAAGTTCGAGATTTCAATTTCATCCTGTATAAGTCAGAACTTGTGAATTAAAATTATTTTTAGGATTAACAATTTTGCTAAACCCCATACAGGGTTCATGCACCAGGACTTGTTTATTATTTTCATGCATAGTTTAAATAAATGTTGTTGTTTGAATTATGTATTTATTTGTAGTGTTTCTTTTAAATTTTTGAATACCAACCTTATAGTTCTTCACAAAAAGTACGTCGCACAAGTAGCTCAATAATTTATTAATAAATCGTTCTAAAGTTTTATCATGCATCGTGCGTGGCATAGCATATAATATAAAGTGCAGACAGAATTTTAAAGATGAGCGTCATTGTGGGTCTTCACTGAATCCTTTTTTTACAGATTTTCTGTTACAAGTGTGTTCTTTTGCAAATATCCGCAACATACGTAAAGACACTTTATTCTTGTAACATTTGATGTCTTTCCCGTCTGAATGGCCCGATATGCGCTCGTAAACTGTGTTACCGCTAGTATTGTCAGGATCGGACTCGGGGGGACTCAGGTGGTTTATAGCCGCTCCGAAGACGCTTCATGAAAACTTCTGTTGATGCGCTTTTGATATCGCTGCGAGGAAACAAAGTTTCGTAGTATGAAACTGAAATTATTCCGTGTCCAGACTTATATTTCTCTGTTCTCTGTAACAATTAATCTTATATTTCTCTGTTCGAATGAGTTCTTGTCATAAATATGGATTCCTTAACAAGTAAAGTCTGTGCACTACTGAATACTTTTGTAGGTTTTTTTATACATCAGTACAAATAAAGAAGTCCGTATGACCACTTTCGGTATTGCACAAAGGTGACAGGGTGTTGCGCGCGCGCGTCCTCGCCCGCGTAAACTTCTTTTACGAGCCGCGCAGCTCGTATGAAAAATGAAATAAGAAAAGTTAAATTAAAATTTAATAAAGTCAGTGCTCTAATGAAGGTTTGAGTGTGCTCTAAATGAGAAAAGACGCCGCTGTTTGCGATGAAAAAGGAATGACAGTTTTAATCCACTTTTAACAGTATCTATGTTTTTCTTGCACAAAATATACTAAAAGCTGCTTTTCATTATGCAAGCGACTTTGAAACATAAAACTACATCATAAAACACACGTAAAATTAATTCTGTTGTTAATGGTTAAATTCCAAAGGCCGTGAACTTGGCGTAAATTCAAATTCTAAAACCCACAAACAATTATGAAATTGTATATACTAGCAATTTTATTGTCAAAATATATGCTAAGTTATTTCTATATACCACAAATTAAATAATACAGCACAGTCTTACGTTCTACAAGCCTGAGCCTTAGTCAAAAAGCCCGCCCCGAAGCGCCCCTGATGCAAATGTGCCCATAACGCTGGCAGCATTGCCTCGCTGAATGGCCAGCGAGATGCGTTGCACCAGGTACGATCCGGCGCGGGGGTCTCCGGTATTGTTAATGAGGCGCCGACCCAGTTCCCCCACAAACTTCCTAGCCTCAGTGCACCATACGCCGCTCGCCTCAACCGCGAAAGGAATGCACGTATATGTATCCTTGAGAGGCGAGTACTTGGTATGTTTTTTAATGGCAGCCCGCTCGGCAGCTGAACCCGCTGCGCGGGTGGTACAGGCCAAATGGGAGGGTGCGAATGTACTTACGCACGTCGCATCCCACACCAAACAACGCCCCCGCCCCCAAGGAATCAACGTCAATCCATCAGGCCGCTTGCCATCCGAGCGCCTCAAGCCGGGCGGCTCCAGGACACTCGGAACGCCGGCCGATACGAGAGCACGACGGATGAGCTCATTGAGCATATGGTGTCGTGGTCGACGTCCCGCTGACTTCTTGCAGCTCAACCCGTGATGACCATCCGCATCCACTTGCAACCCGCAACTGCAGTAATGGGGCTCACAGACGTTACACCCAAGACGAAGAGCAGCGGCCACCCTCAAGGATCCGTCATCGAGAGCGGTTCCCAAATGGGGGGACGGAAGAGCACGTAGCCAAGCTCTCGACTCTGAGGAATATGCAGCTTTGAGTCCGCTCCCGATGCCGCCTCCAATAGCTCAGCAGCCCGGGATCTACAGAGCTGATCATCCCACTGACGCTGTATTTACGGGTCCTCTGGCAGGTCGGGGGATGGACACACGGTAACCCAGGCTCTGAGGGACTCCTCCCGAAAAGGAATGTCGAAATTGTCACCCTGTACGTGGAGTATTTTAGTGACTAGGCCGACAACCCCACTGGAGGAAGCCAAGAAAGCAGAAAGGTTTGTGTCCTGCGCAATTTATGAAATTAATGTAGTCATCATTTCGGCAGGCCTCGAAAGGGATCGACGTACTCGCACGTACTTGGTATTCGCGTGAGCCACATCCAGCGAGAGCATTCGATTTCTCTGCACCGAGCAGTCCATTACCAATTTCCTTTGATTAGTTCATACGTTTTTGTTAGGCGCTAATGCACAGTAAATACGCATACTTAATATTTCGGAAACAAATAAAAATAATCTGAAGAAAGAAAGCATTTGTCAAAGTTTCAAACGGTGTAATATAAAACATAACTTGCCACATTGAAATCTAAATTTTGTTCAGACGTTTCGAGAAACTCAATAATGTTCTCTATAACTTCTCAATGAAATAAGCGTGATTAATATTTTTTTTTATGTGATAGGTGACAAACGAGAAGAAGGATCACCTGATGGTAAGCGATTACCGCCGCCCATAGACACCCCATAGATTAACAATAATGTTGAATTGAATGTGACTTTGTTGAAGTTCGTTAGTCTGTCGAAGTTCGCTAAGTAGCGTGATTCTCTGGTGGAATCTGTTTACCTTTAAAATTAGTTACTATGTCATGAATATAATTAAACCAAAAATAAAGTGACTAAGTAATAGAAAAGTATTGCAGATCATCAGGCATCAATGATCCTTATGAAAATTATGCCAATACATAAGAGAGAGTGTGTCATACCTTTCATTGAGTGTGGACGTGATACCAACAACACTTGCCCTCATGACTCTAAAATAGATTATTGAGTGTCTGGAGCTCCTAACTCGGTCAAATTAGATAAAGTCGACATAGTCTGCACTCTGCGCCGAATTTGGCATAAGATATACATTTTATGAATACTCAGTGGGTTATTTAAAAGTTATGCATGCACGTACTTGCGTGCAAACTCATGTTAATGAAGATGTATGACGTGAGTGTCTGCACTTTAAAACTCATTTAGTTAATTGATCACATCTCGGCCCTGGCAAGGCGCACCCTGCATTACTCCTTACCGTCCATTAAAATAAAACTGTCCTTAATTTTTTTGGAAGGAAAACAATTTTAGCAACTTTGTTGACAAGTTAAGGAGATGCGCTACTAGACAGAGATGGTTATTGTTGTCTTCCATCCACTGTCATCTTGATCTGAGCCAGGGACCACTTTATTCGATCTCATGTCCGCCTGCACAACATTTAGCCATCGCTTTCTGGGCCTTGCATGGGGTCAAGGTCCCTTAACGATCAGGTCAAGCCATTAATTAAGCTGGAAATGAAATCCTAATCCTTTAAATCTACGATGGCCTCCAAAAGGTACAGGTATGGGTAGGATGTCGGTTACTAGCAGGTTCACCGACTGGTAATAGCTACACTGCGACCAATACCTGTCCTATTTACATATACGAATTCATCTTAGAAACGTACCAATATCTCGTTTCATAACTCTAACGGAATGGCCGTTGGGGACAATATTGGGCCGCAGCCGGCGTCCGGCCAGTTACGGCGCGCCGGAAACGGAACCGGCGGCATTATTTATGACGAGGCTCCTAGTCTGGGCCGGGTAGTGCACCGGCTGCCCGCGGAAATGGAACTTCGAAAGGCGGACACGGTTATCTTGGGCCAGTTAGTCGGTGTCTCGAGAGTTTTATTTCTAAAATGCAAATTAGCATATATGCACAGTACATTTTTGGGTGTTTTCTCTTACTTTTTAGGGTTCCGAAGCCAATGGCTAAAAACGGAACCCTTATGGATTTTTAAAGAAGAAGTAGATTAGAGTAAGTGTAAATTAAGTCACTTATGTTAAATAACTGTTACTAACACATATCATGGACTACTTTGTCTGAAATAAAGTGTTATTATTATTAAACCTTTCTTTATTTAAAAAAAAAAATTGTTTGGCATATGGATTGTGCAAAGTTAAAATGATTTTTTTTTAGTTTAATAATGATATTGTCGAAAAAACTTGTAACTAACTTGAAAGTATATATTTGACCCAGTTAAAACTCCAGATAATCGGTATAAGGTATGCGTTTATTCATACAAAAATAAAGTGGAAAATGTCGGCTCAGGCAACGTTATCTTTATACGATACTATTTGAACTCGTCAGGACTTACACGACCACGTGCGTCCGATTTACCCTCTTTAGCAGTTGCGGACGAATTATCCTTGTAAGCAGGGGACGGCCCAAACTAACCTTTTTGGGTGGACCTTTTTGGGAAAAGGAATTATCATTGCAAATGATTTAAAGTTTCAGTGAAATAAATCGAACAGAATCGAACAAGCGGTAAAGAATCCCACTGGCGAGATCTCACTAAAACTGCGTACTTAGTTAATGAAACTTTCCCTTTGCCGTAAAAAATCCTATTTTTACAAAGACACAAAAAATCCATATAATCTCGCGTTTTTGATGCATATGAAAACATAGTAACCCCAGGATATTCTAATTCTGTAAATGTATTCATACGTTTTCCTAATCTTAAAGGACTTCTTTGATGTAGATCAACAATTTGTCTAAAGGGGAGCAGGTGCGACTGACTCCCGGAAGAAGCCCCCCCCCCCCCCGGGACTGAATGAAGTGTGACGCGTGTAACTTTGTGTCCCAGCATGATGAGAACCATAATATAAAGGCAACACCACAAAGTTACTATCGCTACCATTCTGTACACATGTTATCAGAGTAGTGCAATTCTTCAATAGCGTATTACAATACAAGAATTATTCTAAACTATGGATCTTCTACAGTAAGTGTACATCTCAGCGAATCTCGTTAAATCCAAAACGTATCTTTTTCGATTTCTTCGAGTGAATATACGTAAATATCTGGGTGCCTGTGTCTGTGCTGCCTTGGGAAAAAATCCTAGATTGCCTTTGCTGCCTAGGGAAATATAAATTATGAATACTGAGAAAACGTATTACACATGATGTAACAAAAAATGGAGTAAAATACTAAAGTAGGCATGAACCGGAAAAAACTCATTAACATTGCTGAATTTGCAAAAAAAGATGTATGGCCAATCAGTCGATGGATTTGTATGAATATTTCAAACAGGTTTTTGTGATTTCAGTAGTCTTAGAACAAGTTTAAAAAAAAATGAAACATACCCTAAAACAATACATATTTTTGTTACGTCCTGCAATAGATATCTTAACCCAGATTTGCAAGGCCAGTAAACTTGTTCACAAGTATTTTTAACCGGGATGGGGAAGAATGCACGGCCCACATCTAAACAGATAATAAATAAATAAATATTCGGGACAAATCACACACAGTTATCTGGCCCCAAACTAGGATTCCCTGTATTATGGAAACCAGAGGCTGATATACATACACATATACGTTTAAATACATACATATACACCCAGATACAGAGCAAACAATTCTGCTCATCATAGAAATGTTTGCGCTGGGTGGGGAGCGAACAAACGACTCTCGGATCAGTGGTCAGGATCACTAACCACTGAGCGAGTCAGCAAATAAGAGCACTACCAACACCACTGAATCAGTAGTATATTCATTTCTTTGTTTCGCGAATTGGTTCTGTAGCTACTTCAGATGTTGAAATGATTTTAATTTCAGGAATAATCGTGTCTTGCTCTGCCAGCGCAGCGGCACGGCAGCGTGTGTCGGCCGCCGGAGAAGTGCAGTCGCACCGGGGGCGTTCTAATGCAACTTTATGTCGACAGAAAACAGTTTAGCGATACAAATGTTTATGATTTACTGCCTCTACTACAATAGTTACAGTATTTGTTTTTAGTGCACGATAAAGACAACATCAAGACTATTGCGTTATTCAACGATGCAGTTGCTGAAACTCGTACAACTATAAACTACTAAGTTTGTTGCGTTGTTGGAAAATCACTGGTATAAGCTACCTTCAGTGTTGTATAGATATGTGCACGTAAGATGAGAGTAAATTAATAAGTGCGTGACATCGCCTGCTCGTTATGACTACATCCGCCGCTAATTGAGATGGATATCGTCACGCCCGCGCCCGCGCCCGCGCCGCCGACCGATGACGGACCAAACAAACCTGTCGTGGGAATTTATAGGTACAACATTTCTCCACTGAATATATTTTACACAAGAGCTGTTAGTCGCATAAGGTTTTTATTATGAATTCATTTCATTTATTAAATAACAATAGAATATTGTATTTGAAATAATTACATCTAAATATCCCATAATGAATGATGAATCAATGCAAAATCATAGCAGCCGGATGGACCGCAGGACGCCGCGCCGGACGGGCGTGAGCCGGACGTGGGCCGTCGCACACACATAGGCTGAATTGTCATTATTTTAATGGGCCATAAAAGCTGAGTAAATATACAGAAAAGGGCTTAGCACATCCCCTAATGTTAGATCTTAAGTATTAACTATACTAAATAGTAAAACGTCAGTCGACAATCCATATTCTATTTGGTAGATATCAAATATAACGTATCTTCTATTGAATACTGAAAATCTGCGAGACTTGGAGGAAGCCGCTGGATTGTATAGGTATATGTGGCTCAACATCATGCCGAGAGAAAATCTATGCAGTAGGTAGTTAATGATAACGTGAATATCCACAAATGTAAAGATTAGGAAAAGAGCTGTCTCTGCCATGAATATAATTAGCCTTTCTTCCAAGTCTGCAGTCAATATCACTAATAAAGTTTTTACAGACTCGGTGGCTAAGTAGTTAGCGCTCCTGACCAGTAATCCGAGAGTCGTGGGTTCGATCCCCACGTAGGGCAAACCTTTCTGTAATGAGCAGAATTGTTTGCTCTGTGTCTGGGTGTATTATATCTATATATGTATGTATTTAAACGTATATGTGTATGTATATCAGTCTCTGGTTCCCATAACACAGGGAATCCTACTTTGGGGCCAGATGACCATATGTGATTTGTCACGGATATAATATCTGTTGCTGTGTCAAGTGTAGCCTCAAGTTCTCAATTCTGTTATCGCGGGTCGCTCTTATTAATTTTAAATATTACCTGCACCAGTAGCAATGCGACATATCTCGCGCGCGACTCGAGTTATAAAAGCATTTGTTCCGTTCTAACGCTAAGCTAAGCTAAGAGACAGCTGAGCTGTTTTCTCGCGTTTGGCGCGACAGACAGCTTTGTCTACGCTTCATGCTACCCGTGCTGGCGGCGACTCTATAGGGCCTGGGGGTGCCCGAGCTCCCCCAATCACATTATCAGCCCCCTCAATAATATTTTATGTTGAAATACTGATGTGGCTTTATCTTGGGATATATTTATCCCAAAAAACTATTTTCCATTTCAAGCCGCTTGCGAATTAAATATACATTAAGAAAATAAACAATTTTTTTTTCTGCCCTTGACCCCCAATATTTTTATGAGGTCGGCCCTCCTGAGACTCAGCTGCCTGACGTTCAGACTTTGTTTGTTTTTGAACGCTCCACTGAGTCGTGTGAATATTGTTTTCAAGCTATGTCAACGAAACATTAAGATTCCATTGACAGAAAGTTTAACTCACTAATAAAGTTCTTATATTCGCTAAATGAACTGGACTGACCGAGTGAACAGAAATAACTAAACATCATGAGACGAAACTTGAACCTTCTCAACGAACTTTTCAGAAATTCCCCACTCAGGCGAAACAGCGAAGCAGATAAACGTAGTTAGCAGACTGCGGCGGGCGCGTTGTTTCAGCCGAGATTTTCTGGCTAGTGGATAATAGCTAGTGGCTAGTCTGCTAATTGTTACCGACCTCACGTACGAAAGCGATACGCGTCTGCTCCACTGTACCATACTTGCAGACAGTACCTCTCCTACTGTACTGTCGGCCGCACGCCCCCTATTAGGCGCCAAACAGAACGCTAAGACCTTGCAATCAGGCTGCGTTGCTGTGGTTGTGCTTTGCAATCCACTACAATACTAAACTTTTTGTAGTTGATACAAGATTGAACCCTAACGCGTTGGAAGAGAGTCTGCCGCGGACCACACAGCCGCCTGCAGCCGCTGTGTGGTAATTAAGCCGCAGCACCTGGCTGTAAACTGCGGCCGCGACCAGCCAATGTTTTCCGTGACTTGAAAAATAATCTACCTCGTGAGGTTGTAAATATAAAAAGTTTATTTAGCGGTGGACGATTTTAAAGATCTAAAAGCTTATTTGCTGTTTTCACTCAATACAATATGTATACCAGATGGGACTGTTTCATAAAGTGATAGGTTTTTTGTCGGAAATGCGTTATGAATTTCTTTTTTTTTATATATTTTATTATCAAAAAAACAAGTTTACAATTAATTATAATATACAATGTACGTTCCAAAACCACCGAGGTTTAATAGGAACGTTGTTCAGCTGGTTATAAAGTATAGAACAGCATTTCGAAATGTGCTTATCATGTAAAAAACATTCTTACTAAACCACCACCACACACAGCAAGGCATCGATACAATAACAAGCGAGAAAGAAACATAGATATACTTCATTCCAATCAAAAAAAAGCAAAAGGCAAACAAACATAGTATGCAGATGACATTGACATGTGTCAGTCCCATAGTAACCTTGCCCACGTCTTGCTTCTTTTTGACTGGATTTAAATGCACTATCACGTCTCTACGTGACATGAGATGATACTGCGTAAATCACAGTTCAGTGTATTTATATAGGTACGTATTCCGGTTTCATTGTCGATAGACATTGTGTCGTGCCACTGACTGGGGAGTAGAGATGAGGATTGATGGTCCGTCTCGCCGCCGCCGCCGCCGCCGCCGCCGCACACGCACAATCCATCTTGGTGGATAACCGCGCCGCCGCCGCCGCCGTCGCTGTTATATAGGGTCCTTAGGAAATACCTGAAAAAATAATAACCACCGCTTCTACTCATGAAACGGAACAACTTTTCCTAAGGAACCTATACTCAATTCGCAAAAAATTTTTTGGAGTCCTCATACTAATTGATCAACTGAACCGCCAAATTTGTACCAAATACCAAAAAAGCTTTATGCATTGTAAAGCTATTTTTGGCGCAAGTATAGTTATTCAAATTTAATTATCAGCTATTGCTTTGTATGCCACACGTTTGGCAAAACATGTTGTTGTGTTCATGTATGGCTTATGTTCAATTAACAGTATAATACAAATATGTACCGTATTTCTTGTATCATTAAATAGGTATTTCATTTAATTTCAGATACGGACGGTCGCAGAGGGTAAGTTGCCCGTTTGAAGTAGGTAAGTAGGTAGCTCAACTTAGTAAGTCTTTTATTTTCCGTTGAAAGATAATTCGTTTTACCTAAATCCTAATTGAATTTATGAATACTTAGAGTTAATAGACGTATTCAGACAAAGAGAGAGGCACAAAGAGATTTCGGTGAAGGTAAATGATTATATTATTAAAGTATAATAGAATAGACAATTATGTACAGCAAAATATTTAAATGTTACCATTTAAATTCGTAGCTGGTTCTCCTAGGACTTCTTGTGATTTTATCTTAAAAATTCGGAATATAATTATTTGCGAGAAAAAATTATAAAATACAGATCTGATAATGAATATGTATGTATTATGCCAGTAAGTGTATTTAGTCATAAAAGACATGTAAATACACACTGTATTTAAATAATCCGCTCTAAAATTGGTATTTAATATGCTAGATTTTTTAACTGCTGCTGTTGTATAAAGTTTTAGAACTCCATATACCTATACCTGATCTCTATACAAACAGTAATTAATAAGTCATATTATTAATTTTCCCTTAAAATTTCCTTATGCCTTCCTTCCTTCCTTCCTTCCTAGTAATTATATATATTTTTTGGGTATTAATTATTGTTAAAGCCAGTTACTATAATGACTATAATGACCGTCTTACAAGGAGGCTGATTTAACATACATCTACACTGTATTCTTCGTTTTTGTCGTAACTAGTAAGGCCGGCAACGCACTTGACTCCTCTGGTGTTGCGGGTGTCTATCTATGGGCGGCGGTAATCGCTTACCATCAGGTGATCCGTCTGCTCGTTTGCCACCTCTGCCACAAAAAAAAACAACTACACCAGGTTTGGAAGGTTTCGTCCCAGGGAGCAAAACAAACCCTTTAACCTGGCTGCCACTCAGCTGTCTCACCAGTTCGTGAAACGAAATGAACTACAGACATTACCGGAATTATAAATTCATTTTTTATACATATTTTTCATACAGAACTGAAAATAGATAGGAAGACGTCCACTGCTGGACATAGGCTTCCCCAACTCCCCATAGACTTCCACTTAACATGGTTCATTTAGAGCCACACACAGCCAGCGATCTCCCTGATTAGATCATCAGTCCATTTGGTGGGGAACTGACCATCACCACCTACTTCCGGCCCGCGCTGCGCTCGTCATTCGATTAGAATTAGGGAATGCAATCTCGCGAGATTTTTGCGAAGCAGAGATCAATCTCGCGTGAATTTTTAGGATTCCGTATCTCAAAAGGAAAAAACGAACTCTTATAGGATCACTTGTGTGTCTGTCTGTCTGTCACAGTTAATTTGCTCTGAATCTACTGGCCTGATTAAGTTTCCAAGTAAATCATGGTACACATTCAGATTTCTTCTGTGGCCCAAATAAGGACATATAACCTAAATAAATGAATTTTGAGTGTAGGTGGCACTTTTGGGGGCAAAAAAATTTTTTTAAGTTTTGCAAACTGTACCGTGCGCCATTTCAAATGAAAGGAGTTTTGGGATCTGAAGTACATATTTTTCAATTTTAAAATGATTAGTTTAAAAATTATTTACGAAAATACTCTTAATGATTTCATACGTATCATTGCCCATACCCAGTTAATATAGCTTTTCATTAAATAACGCCTCCATGTAACCACCCAATACTGTATCAATCACGCCGACGTATCCGATCGGCGGCGCGGGCGGCTGCTTAATCACACTGCATCACCGCCGCGGTCGATCGCTCTCCTTACTAATGCATGTGTTCCTGGTCGATGCCGGGGCTGCAGTTAGCTTGCACCACTCGTGTTATGTATGGTGTGTGTATGTATGGTGTGTACGTTTTTACAAACGTAAAGACGCCGGACATACATTTTGTAAAGGCATGAAAATTAGAGGAATTACTGAATTTTTGAATTTTGAGTGAGGGTAGCGACTACACACTCGTCAATAGCGCAATTTAAAATATTTCTAATTCCTTACCACTAATTTTAAGAGTGCTTTATGATGAAATAACCTTTGCATTTTTAAAATAGTTACATTATAATATTTCGCAAGATAATAATTATACTTTTATTTTACTCCGTTGGGACCAGGTTTAGATTTAATGGCTGCATGCCTACTGCGCGACAACTTATTCAGAAAAATAAATACGTACCACTACATAGTACAAAACAAAGTCACTTCCCGCTGTCTGTCTGTCCCTATGTACGCTTAGATCTTTAAAACTACGGAATAGATTTTGATGCGGTTTTTTTAATAGATAGATTGATTCAAGAGGAAGGTTTATATGTATATAATACATTGCACCCGTGCGAAGCCGGGGCGGGTCGCTAGTGTAGTGTAGTATACAAGCTAACTATAAAGTGACATTATGTTCATGTGTCCTAGGTGTGACTGGAGTGCTAGCGGTGTGCTTAATTAAGGCCAAGGCTAGGAGCACATGTTTTGACCGATGCAGAGTTCATCGTGTAGTGAACACTAATATGGAAACTTTTGCACAATGCATGCTTGCGGTGCGGCGCAGTGATAACTCTCGAGAAATGTGCGATGCAGGAATGCTCTCTTCGAATAATTAACTTGGGGTTTACAAAGCTACTTACCTTGAAACTGTTTATTTCTCTACACTCTGAAATTAATTCTCGATGTTTACACTCAGGTAGTTTATCAGCATTCTCCGTAAAATTAGTTGATAAAACTTTGTAGCATGAAGTACGATAGGATTTCATTTTATTTCATTTCAATTCGTATGTATGTACGTAAAAATTTACACTTGTTTCATAAAAACAGTGACAGACACAATTTTAATCTAAGAAATATTAATAACATAGATGTTGCCTATTCGAGACTGAGTAAATTTAAGAAGTCATTTATGGGGCAGTGTGTAAAATTTTATAACAAAATACCCGAAAATGTGACTAGTTTGCCAGAAAACAAATTCAAATTGCATGTGAAAAATTGTGTATGCTCTAGAGGGTATTACAAAATACTAGATTATGTAAATGACAATGATAAATGGAAATGTATAGATCCTCCAGCTCACAATTTTATTGTTGACATGAATTGTAATAGAATTTAAGATTTTATTAAAAAAATGTGTTGAAGCGAGTTTCTTTTGGGCTCGACGTTTCTTCTCGCTTCGCAAACACTTCCCGAAACGTTGAGTGTACAAGTCCCGCGTGGTAGGGACTTTGTACTAGGTAGAAAAAAATATTGACGATTTAAAAGCATGTGTAAAGCATCTACTTAAATAAAAAACATTTTGAGTTTGAGTTTGAGTTTGATTCAACACTTATTCTCGTGAAAATAAACTTCGTGGGCGGTTAACTCTAATACAACAAGGAAAAGGGAAGTTTCGATAGTTTATTTGCTCGCAGATAAACTTTCAGGAATGGAAAGGGAGAGTGTCACACCTGACAATTAGCGTCAAATGGCGCTTGAAGTGACAGCCCTGCGCTATCCAGAGTATTATGAAGTCACTGATTGGTACAATTATGTCAATATATGGTATTTTGTATTAGAGTTACTACTCACTTTGGGGTAACTTTCGTTGTTTCACACTTCTTACTACTTAAAGTAAATTTTCTAGCAACGTCACTATACATACTCAGAACGTTTGTATTCTGTGGCAGTAATTACCCTTCTGTTTACTGCAGAAAAGCTCCAGCCGGCAATCTTGAGCTCTAGCGAAGCGCTCGTCGGACGCTCACTTGAGAAGTCGAGACTGCCTCACTGCATCATCGCCCGTTCGAGTGTAGCGGTTGGCACGAGGAGGCACGTGAGGAATAGTGAGGATATGCGCTTCACAATTAACCATTTTTTATGAGAATGTTATTTATATAGGGTGTAAGCGACAGGTTTCCGAAAACTTTAAGGGCTTGCTCAGTAGACGAAACTGAACAATTTTCCACAAGATTCTTTTTCAGGAAACGAAAAAAATCGGCTTCTCCATACAAACTGTCCAATCAAGTTTATAATTTTGTATGGAGAAGCCGATTTTGATTGTTTTTGTCAATTAGGAGCCGTAAGATTTTGTGATCGATAGTAAGAAAAGGTTTTACGTATTCGCTAGTGCATTGTGAAGTAGCGAGCTACTCGCTTCTGTCTTCATGAAGCAGTTTAATACTTACGGCCTGACAGCCGATGCTGGCGGTACTGTAAAACCTGGCTCTTTATTTTTGTTTACTTCTGACGATGAAAGCTAAAGTAGTATTTATTTATAAACAGCCCTGAGCTATGCAGTTGCACTTAGCCAGGATAGCGTATCAGCCATTCGGTAATAATTGAATCTCGCCGCCGCCGCGCAAGCCTTCAATAAACAAGCACCCGCGCCGGCGCCGCCGGATTAGCTTCTCTAAGCACGGAAGCAGTTAATTGAATTATTCTTAGTTCAATATTAAACGTTTCGAGAGTCAGTTTGATTTAATATAGTTTTCTGGAGATAATAATTGTAATTTTTTGATTGATGTAATGATTCAGGTTTTTGTTTGGAGCGTGGCTGCAATATGCTGCAAGATGAAATATTAGAACGTGTTGGAACTTCGCCTTTATGGAGCAATCCATTTGATTTGCTTACTTACCCCTGTTAAAAGTTAAGAGTAGGTAATATAAGGTGCCATTCCTGAAGTAAAATGTACCCCCTCAAAACTGTCTGTGTGTTAGGCATGATGCCTAATTATATTAAGTATCTAGGCACATCTCCGTCTAGACTGTGACTTCGTTAACATATTGAATATCTAAGACATAATTTCGGATATCTCACTGACACTGTATGAAATGAAAATATTTTATTCGAAGTAGGTAGCAGTGTACACTTTTCGAACGTTATTCTTTTATCTACCTAACACGAGGTTCCTACCACTCGGAACTCGTATACCCACCGTATATCCCGTTTAACCAAAGACAAGAGTTTAACGCAGGCTCAGTGATCCCGCACTCCATCTGCTCGAGCCTCTCCAGGCGATCGTATTATAACTTGATCGGCAGACACGAATCTGATTTGAACTTGTCGGATAACAGATTTGTCACACTGGATGCGTTCTGCGGTCTGCCCGCTGCCCGCTGCCCGCTGCCCGCTGCCCGCTGCCCGCTGCCCGCTTGCCCGGTACATTCTGTGCGTTTTTTTCACGTGATCGTCCGATCAGATCGCATCTATACAGAAAATGTAGAGACCGACGATGTTTTTCATATCTAATGCGGGCTGCAATCGCTTTGACCTGACCGCAGACCGCATCCAGTGTGACAAATCCTTAAACGAAAGTTTCGTGTCTGATTACGTCGGCCAATAGTTCGAATAATTATAATCTACGTTAATAGAATCAAGTTCTGGGAAAACGTTTTAATTAATTTTATTATTCGTCTACTGTAATAAGCAAATAATTACTTAGCAAAAGAAGTATATACATATAATTAGTTTATCGTGAATTTATTATTAAAGCTTCTTGTCGAAGGGCCCTCGCCTGCGAGACAGGGTCTCCGTCACAGAGTTCTTTTCAGTCCATTGATACACAAACCTGGGATCAGATTAGTGTCTAAAACTAAGACATTATTAGTCACACCATTTAATTTTATCACAGATAATATATATAATATAATACCAGTAATTTTTATCTACCTACATATTATTCTTTTGTCCCTCTGCTTTCTTGTTACACAAAAGTTTGTGTTTTTGACGAGGAGTGTCTCTGCCTGTGGCTTTTCTGTCGGGGTGTGATTACTTTTAAAATAGTTTTAATTGTTTTTCCGAGTTCAGAAGTTCTCAATATGCTACTATTCGTAAACTTCAGCGAGTAAATAATGTACTATTTAACCAAGATTACATACACTTTATTATTATTGAGTTTAACTGTGTAATCTTTGGAAACAAACGTAGCTCTGGCTACGCGCTACGCAACCTCTCCAATATTTAGCTACGAACTATAATACATGTCACCGGAACCCGTTTATTTAAATTGTGTCAACGAACACAACTCGTCAACTGGTCCAATTCGGCAAGTTGGCAGCGCAGCACTCTTCGAGCCTGCCGAAGTTCCCCCATCGCCCGGAGAGCGGCAACTTTGCGGAAGAGATCAACTTTCCTTCTTTTAAATTGGAAAGGATAAAGTACAGGCAATCCAATATGCATTAGCCATGAGTTGTACGGATTTATTTTATGTCCCTATTTTCAATATCGGGGAGGTTGTTCAGTTTCGGGTGTAGCAGACCCAGTTCAGATAATTGCAACTAATTCTAAACCATGTATACGTTTAAATAAATACACGTTAACGCTGTCCCAGGACGGCAATGAAAGTGAATCGTCTGTAATAGACGCAAAAGCTATTGATTGATCGATATATACATAATCATGATGCACCCAGCCACAGATCAAATAAATATGTTCATCATGCAACTCATATACCCTGGGTGGAAATCGAACCCACAACCCTCAGCGTAGAGGTGCCACCGAGTCAGCCAATGGTTTTATTATTTAGATGACTTACCGCTTTACTGTCTTATGAAGGTGCCGCATAGATTTTTTTATCAAAGAAGAGCTTGGTGATTAGTGTTCCACTTTTTATTTATTACCATGCTAATCAATTTTGGCTTCACCTCATTTTTAGCCAGATAACAGTAACAAAGTTAAGGCATTATCATCAATAAAATTTATCTCCAATGAGCCTCTTCCGGGGGAATATTAATGACATCATCAAAAGATAGCCATCGGAGTGATGTACTCACACTTGTCGCCGCACTGGAGTTGAATGGAGTGAGAAATGATCTTTTTTCGCATATTCATGGGTGCCACCTCCCCGCTCCCCACTTGCCCCTCCCCCGCAGGCATGGCTTGTCGCCACATGATGGATGCCCTTTTCCCCGCCTGGCACCAATCTTTCCGCGAACTGCCCGCGCCTTTTCATATTTTCGATAGAGTAACTTTGGAAAGCTTTATACTGCATTGACAAAGATAGAAAACCTCTTTACGTAAGTAGGTAAGCCGCCGAGTGTTTTGTTGCCCCCTTAAGCACATTGTGTGTAAAGACGACCGCGTTTTGCCCGAGCATGACGAGCGATCCGCTGTATGTACCCATGTTTGTGTGTTCAATATTAGCTTTTGCTTTCTTTATATTGAAGACACAATGGGTTGCCTCGTAAAGTGATAACCCCTACATTGGATATTGTTTTCTGAGTAAGTAAACATAGTTTCCCGTTGTTTCTTAAACTGAATTTCGAAAACGGTTCATAAGTATATTTTGATTATTATAGTGAATGGTGAAAAATGAGGACATAAGAAGTTTCACGGCCAATATTTTATTTTATTATAGTTCATCGATATATTGACAATTCTTGTATGTTTAATATTTACACGATATGTACATTTTTACAGCCTTAACTATAATTGGTATACAAACATTTATTCTTACATTCGCTGAGCGATAAAAATATATCTACTTACATAATTTTAATAAATTCATCATGACAACCCTAGGCCGAATCGATTCCACATTATTTTTGACGATATAGACAACAATAAACACGCTTTCGTTTTCAGCCGTATACAAAAGGTGATTGGTACAGTCGATGGCAAAATGTTCGTTCATTCACGCACTCCGGCGCGCGGCGTGCGCGGCTGCACGGCCGGCGCTGGCATGCGGCGGCCGCGCGCGACAGGGCTCGCGTCGCGCGCGACCGCGGCCCTCACGACACTACTCACTGGACCGTCTCTCGCTTAGTCGATGGACACTATCATGGTGTCCTCCTCGAGCAGACTGCAGGAGTCACGTGCGCGGCGCGCGGCCTTCACTCAGAGGCGCGAGTGCGAGACGCCGTTGGGCGCTATGAGCGGCGCGTGCGGGCGCGCCTCCAGCGGCAGCGCCTCGCTGGCGGGCGCCGAGCGCGACGTGAGCGCCGTGGAGGCGTCCGAGCGCGAGCCGCCGGCCGCCGCCGCCGCCGCCGCCGCCGCGGGCGCCAGCGCACGCGCCTCGGCCGCCCGCAGGTGCGCGCGCGCCGCGGCGCCGCCCCGCTTGCGCGGGATGACGCTGTTCTCCACGTGCAGCGCCGCGTTGACGTCCTTGCCGGCCGCGCACGTGCACGCCTTCAGGAAGCTCTTCTTGAAGTTGTCCGACAGGAACGCGTACAGGATGGGGTTCATGGCGGAGTTGCTGTAGCTGAAGCAGGCGGCCACCAGGAACACGGTGACGGTGATGCGGCTGGCGCACTCGGTGGGCGTCGAGTAGATCAGCGCCACCTGGAAGGCCCAGTACGGCAGCCAGCACAGCACGTACACGGCTATCACGGTTAGCACCAGCTTCGTCACTTTGCGATGCGATCGCTTCTTCTCCTTAGATTTATTTTTTGGTCCGACCGTCTTCAGTTTCTTTATGACGAGACAGTAAAATATAAATATTAGCGTCAGCGGCGCTGCGAATCCTAACGCGAACGAATACAGCGTGAAGGACGTTTGGCCCTTGTTAAACTCCCGCTCGGGCCACACGATGTTGCACGACAGGCCGTTCTCCGTCTGTATGAGGGTCGTGTACATGAAGATCGGCGTCATCACCAGCGCCGAGGCAGTCCACGCGGCGGCCGACACGACGCGCGACACGAACGGCGTGCGCAGGCGCGGCGCCGCTATCGGGTGGCACACCGCTATGTACCGGTCCGCGCTCATGATGCACAGGAATATGCTGCTGGTGAACTGATTGATGCCCGTGGAGATCATGTACGCCTTGCACATGAAGCTGCCGAAGGGCCACGAGCGCAGCGACATGGTGATGATAAGGAAGGGGATGCCAATGAGGAAGCACTCGTCGGCGATGGCCAGGTTGACGATATACATGTTGGTGACGGTCTGCATCTTGGAGTAGCGCAGCACCACGTAGATGACGAGCGTGTTGCCGAGCAGGCCTACCACGCAGACGAGCGCGTACAGCACCTGCGTCACCACGTACACCACGGGCAGGTTCACGTCGGCGCAGTTCTCGAACGTGCCGTTGTACGTGCCGTTCTCGTCGTACGCGAGCGCGCTGCCATTCCACGCGCCCGCGCCACCGCCGCCGCCACCGTACAGCTCCATCTCTACTTCTTCCAGCGCCATTGTGACAGTTTTTGGGATTGGATTATCGGGATGGAATGTTTACCTGTGGGCAAAAGTATAGGTTACAAATGGCCACCTACTTCACCTGTTAGAGAAGTACGTAGGTACTATTTTAGTCATCGTAAAAATAGATAAAACTTGAAGCCCCACTTGAGGCGTGGGTGATTATCAGTGATCAGAGTAGGTAGATTGATTTAGGGTCAATGACCGCAAACGTATACGTTAATATGGACATGCCTCTCGGATTCCGGGAGTTTAACATTTTTAAGCAAACAAAAACGAACATTCATTCTTAAATAAATTGCTTCCTTCAGAACCAATTGACTGAACCAGATTTACTTTAATATTACTCAACTCAATCCGGAAATACCTAAACTTTTGGGAAAAAAGGATTGTCCATGTTATAAAATAAGAAAGAAAGAAAGAAAATACATTTATTTGACAGAAAAAGAAATACAAACAAACAAATATACAAAAATATGAAAACAAAGCTTCTGTCAAAAGGGCGCCGGCTCAGCATAATGCTCTGGTTTAATTAAAAACCAAAGCGCTGATTTTCAGCCAGTGCCAAGAAGTGGATTGACCCACGGGCGAAACAATATCAACAATATTCTTACAAATAAAACCCTAATAACATATGTATATTGAGGCTTTAGATTACACAATGCAATATATGCCTATGGTATGTATTTTATTATATATATTTATACTTAGGTTTTAGATATACGTATTTATTATGTTAAATGTAACGTAACAGCTAAATGTGCCACACGATAAGAAAAAGATAGCGGCTGGTTATAGCGGGTAGCTTAAAGTACGCAGATTGCAGATAAATGAGCAGTTCGATCTTTTTTCTGCTCTTCTAGACAGAACGTTGCGAGTTTCCTTTTGAATCCTTGGACACTTTCGCTTTCTCGAATGGGTGGTGGTAGGTCATTCCATATTTTGCTTGCTGCGTATTTAAAGCCACCCCTAAAAGCCGCTGTCTTATGTCTGGGAATAATTAGAGTGTACTTGGAAGCTCTCGTACAGTACTTATTAAAGTCGCTCGACCAGTTTAGCTTGGAGTATAGGTATAGCGGGCTACGAGTTTTAATTACTCCGAATAAAAGTGAAGCCAGATGCATATACCGCCTAGAAGCCATCTTCAATATGTTTCCGTCGTTAAAGAAGGGTGTAACGTGATGTCTCGGTCACGATGCATGTACCAAAAATCAATCTACCTACTCCGATCACTGGTGATTATCCACCACCACTGTCACTGTCTAAATACTTTAGGGATGTTATAAATTATTTCGCAAGTGGATAAAAATTTCTACAACTTACTATGTACATAGATGACAATTGCGTAGGTTGAAAATGTTTATCTAATGAACTAAGCTATAAATACATTGACGAGACAGTAAAATATTAATAACTTTGTTTATAGTGAACCCGATATTTGAGTTCAATTAAATTTGTGGAAAATTAAGTACAATATAAAGGGGCTGAAAGGATTCCTATTAGCAGTAAGTTATGAAGAAAGTTTTTTAGTTGAGTAGAAGCCAAAGTTCTGGAACAAAACGAATAAAATGACGCCCCATAATCAGGTACTTAAAACGGTTTTTCTAAATGTCTTTAACCCCGTAGTTACTCACCACAATGGGCATGGCGTGGCGTGGGCCGAGTCAGCCGGCGCCGGCGCCGGCGGCCGGTGCGCGCGCGGCGCTGTCAGCGCGTCGCCCGCGCAGGCGCGCCCTGAAACAATGCACGCTTCATTGCACCTCACACCGCTCGCAAACATAGTTGTTTCAGTTACAACACGTCGATTACAGCGAACTGTTTATTTATTTGTTTGAATAACGCGCTATTGTTAGGAGAAAACCACAGATTTATATGAAGAGAAAATTTGAACGATGAAGATGCAATACAAAATGCTTCATCTCTCCCACAAATACACTGCCGTATTGCACTGAGCATCGACCGCGGTTACTTGTAGGACGTGAAACAATCGTGTTTAAATCTGAATGTAAAATTTCAAGGTCGTTATTATTTTGGCAAACCATTTTTAAACACAATTTATTATTATTCGCACACGAGCTTTCTGTTATTTAAGGTGGCAGGTAAATGATTAATTGTACTTTGTAAAGAGTTATTAAAAGTTGGAGTAACTGTAAATCTGTGTTGAGACGGCCATTCGTCGCGCGCGTCACGCCACGCACGGCGGCGGGCGCACGCGTAAGTTATATTACTTTACTTTTTGCACGCGTGTGTACTTATGCTCGTAAATTACTTTTATTGCTATTAAACTTTCGTTATGGTAACACTGTAAAATGCTGTGATATGACTGCTGCTTTTAAACAACTGTTTATGAACACGACTCCCGAGTCCCGAGCGAACATCTACCAATTCCCAACAGGTTGTGATGGTATAACAAGGGGTTCCATACCTGTGTGTTAACTAACATAATTTTGGCAAAATATTTGTGTTGAAATGAAATGTGAAATGTACTTTATTTGCTTTGAAAGGGGTACATATGGTTTTAAAATCGGTAATAGTCCTTATGCCACATTAAGCTGATAAGATCATATCATGCAAATAATTAATGTTACCATGATGATGTAAATAGAAATCTAAAGGATGAAAAAAAAAAGATAGTTTCTTCCTAATAAGAAACCTTTTTTTTGTTGTAGAAAACGGTAATGTACAGGTGTAACATAATAGGAGTGCGACCCGTCATCTATTTTTCTTTAAATTAATTCTGTTTTACTTTTTCCAATTTCCAATGCAGTTAGCAGGTGTCTGTAGAGTACAAACTGACAGTACCTTCAGGTGCAGGTGGGGTTATGTGAAAAGTTTCGAGACGCGCCGAGAAAATATGGCTGTGAAATAGTTACGAAGGCAGTAGCCGTCCGTCTTCGGATCTTTGAACAATAGGCAGTTAAGGCGGAGAACAAAAGCTTTAAACTCTAAACTTTTCCCAAACTAAAGTGCTCTTTTAAGAAATAAGTTTATATTTTTTGGGGTTTAAATGCTGAAATATCTTGAGAAATGTTTCAAATCGTAAAAAGTTTATAATTTATAGACTAAAGTTTGCCGGCTGCGTTAATTAGAGACACTCCAATACTCCTCCAAGACGAGTTTTCGGCTCGTTTCGTCATCAGTAAAGCCTTAAAGTTTACTCTCATAAATCAAGAGTGTCATCTTATCAGTCAGGCTTCGTCGTGTGCCTCAAGAACTCCTCAGAAATTATTTATCTGCAAATTTTTCCTTATTTATTAATTTAATTCCATAAGATGTAAAGTGAATCTATGACTTTGATTTTTTCATTAGTTAGGTATTTTTTCAACTAAAAACGCACTATTTTTGAAGCACTGCTTTTTGCAGTCCGCATCAGATGTTGTACGTGCGTTGATAGATAGTATGTAAACATTGTAGTCGCGCGTTACGGTATTTTTAAACTTTGCGAGTGTCTACTACAGTTATGCCGACGTCAATCAAAGGCGTTTAGTCAGACCACGTTAGACACGGCATTGTTTGTACTACAGCCGCGCACGCGTCTCCCGAAATAAAACCTCCAGCGCACAATTAAACGTTACTGTCTCTCCCATTCCTACTTCTTTATTTAATGCACACCTCTAGACGAAAAAAAGGCCGTATTTCCGTATTTTCTTTCATCTCTTTGTATTGACAAATTGGCATATTTGCAATGAAATTCGATTGTAAACACAAATTGAGTATTCAATTTGAGACGTGAATATTAGAAACACATTTACATTTCAGTACCGGGGAAATGAAATGAAATGAAGGAAGTGTTTTATTGAAAGCCTTGTTAATCTTTGGTTCAGTGCGCAAAAGGCAAACAGAAAACGAACCACTTCATTAAGGCTATTTCGAAATATCTTTGAAACGATATACCTGACAAAATATGCTGAGAAAACACTGTTCAAAAAAGTGTGAATATTTTCAAGACAGATCTGCGTTACTACGGGTGCCTAACAAGCTTCAAGCTGCGATCGGCGGATTTTTTAAAATTTTGTTAGCGCTACAAACGCTACCAGTATGTATCTGCATTCCGCATGCATTCTTTGATGCGAGCGATATCATTATGAGGGATCTCGCTCGTTGCTCTCAGAGCGCGCTGAGCTGCGATCGCAGCGAGCGCCGCGTCCTCGAGAAATGCAAGCAAGGCTGCAATATGTAAGACGTACGTACCCCACACTACATACCCCTATATTTCATATACAGTATACTTACACACGCTCAATATCGCTTTGATCGGATCGCACTAGACGACGACGACCGACGGGGCGCTGAGCTATTGTTTCGTTATATTTTCCATTCTATACCTATCTCGAACAAAGCCCTTAGTGTTTACGCTATTGTCAGGGATACAATGTGGTGGTTTCGCTAACAAATTTTTCGCACCAATATTTCTATAGTCACAAAACGGGCCAAACAGGTAATAGATGACGTTTAACTTTCTTGTGCTTCATTTAGAGACGTAAGTAAGTTGCCTGCCTTTCATGGAGAAGAATGAAGTTAAGCCCCTTAATACGATATCTTCTGGAGTATAATCAAGGGTCGAGCAAAGGTCACTTTTATATGATACGCTGTAATCACCTTACAGGTGATTGTCATCGCGTTCAGAGTGGGGTATGAAGATTTTTGTGAGGGGAGGGGCATGTTCGAGAAAGCGTGTTCTAACTTGTTTGACAGATTTTGAGGAAGCTGCCAACAAGGCTGTCGACCGAGCTGACAGTTTAATAGCCCGCCCCAATATTGTCAATCAGAGTATTTCCCCTTATCTGTTGCCGTTCGTATTGTCCCCAATAAAATAAACGGTGTCCGATCCGTTTTGATGGAAGCAATGTTTTAGACGATTTACTTACATTCGGCTTGGTTCTATATATGTATATAGTATGATACCCCTGTCAAATGCCACGTTAATTATTTCTGACATTTCTTAAGATGGTCTCATTTAAGGATTGTATCTATCATCTTAAATAAAGATAATTATTAAAAGTATACCAACCATCTATCTAATGTAAATGTTCACATTGATGGCTTCAGATTACATAAGGGACGAGCAATTATTTGCAATAGAATAATTGTATTTGTTTAGTTTAGACTTTAGGTGTAAACAGTGTCTGCCATTATTTACTAAAACATTGATTTATAACTGTTTGTTCACTTGGCAGACCACTGACAAAATGTTATTGTAACAGAAGCACTGCTGGGGAGGAGATAGGAACAAGTCATCCGCATGGTATTTTCGTTTCGCTTGAGACTGAGACGTATTTCCGAGGTACCGTGCACTGTACTTCTGCGCAATGTGGGTGGCATTTAGCTGGCAACACCGACTGTAAACGGCTCGCTTATTACCTGCAGATGAAGCGCACACGCACTCATCACATCGCGGCCAGGGCTGCCAGCACCTGGAACAACAGAGGTATCACTCTTAAAATATACCAATTAACACACACACACACACACATGGTGAGTAATAAGACCTTCAAATACAAATACTTAAAATCCAACAGCCTAAGTTTAAAAGTAAGGTATAAGAAAGTGCGTAACTAGAAATAACCTTCCCTTAAAATGTTATATCTTGAACCTAAAATATATCAATAGGTCAGGTTGGGTCGGGACAAGCGTCCAATCTTGTAAAGACACTCAAGTTTAGTTATTCAAACACATTTCCTAAACAAACAAAAAGTAATATTATGGCCTGAAAGGAAAATCTATCATAGAGTGGTCAGGCCGGCTGGGCCAATATATTTGAGCGTAATTGCATATAAATATCGGGGTCAATGGGTCGGCCCGGACTGGATTTACGGCTCTGGGTTCCTCCAAGGCTCTGAGGTTTACCGATGAGCCACCGCCGGGTTTCTTGTACTAATAGCGTTTGTGCAAACGAAAGGAAAACAAATGGTATAAGGAGATCTGTTCAGTGAATGTCCTGGAGTACCGGTCGTGGTGTCACTGCAGCTTTAACCATACTATTTGAAACATAAAAGCTGTTCTATTTAGAATCATAAAACCTTCTCGCTTAATTTAATCGATTGTGTAGGAAGCAGATGTATGAAGTAAAGCTAAACAAGCTTTGGTGTAGTACCAAAGTCCCTACTTGTCCAATGTTTACGGATGTTTATACACAGAGAAACTAAGTCAAAAGTCTCGCCAATCTTTAAGGTGAATTCAGTTATCCACCGTCCGCGCCCGTGAGTCCCGTGACTGCGGCGGAGGGAGGCCGGACGGCCGCGACCGCGACCCGCGAGAATATTAAACTGCCTTTATTGGGCTCTGTAATGACATGGCGAAAATAAAAGCGTCGTAAAACGAGTTCTTTCTTTCCATTCTTCTTGGGAGTAGTGCCTAATCTGTTGTTTTGTTTTTAAATTTAAATATCCTAGCTCAGAATAGAATTGATTGATTACCTACGCACTCTACTGGAACTCTTTTAGATCGGTAAACACGATCTAAGATTATTTGTGTTCTCAATCAATTTCGGTTCCAGATGGTTTCTATAGCGTTGCGTTGCTTCTCTTCGTTAGTGGAATGGAAAGTGGGATTTTAAAGTTTTATAGATATAAATCGCTGCCAATTTTATGCCACACCAGATTCAAACAATAGCAAAAATCAAACTACAGAACCATTGTTCCTTTACGTCTTCTAAAATTTTGCACTGGAATAAATCTGATATTTCTTGTTCTTACTGTTTAACTGTCGCGAACAATGCTTCACTCTGAAGCACCTCCTCCGAATGGCTCTACAATAAACTGTTACAAGTGCTTCACATGTTCTAACTATCACTCTCGTGTCGCGCGCTCTCGCCGCTTTAGGACGTACAAATCGTCTCTTCGCCGCAATTCGAGGGAAAAACCACGTTGCTCTGGAGTACGGTTTTTGCAGACTTTTCCACAAAGATACGGGTAAGTACGTACTCGTGTTTTTATACAAAAAAATCGGCCAAGTGCGAGTTGGACTCGCGTACCGAGGGTTCCGTAAAAATTCATAATCACACAGGTCTTGAACTTTATATCAAATTTTCAGGCCTGCAATGCCTGAAGCTGTGAAAAAATCAATGATTTCCATGCAAGTGTCCAAATATGCGGCATTAACGGCCGTATCTCTTGATTGCGTTGGCATAGAAGTTTTATTTTTTCACAGCTTCAAGGGATTGCAGGTCTAAGTATTTGATATAAAATTCAACTTGATACGTCTACGCGCTCCTGAGATAAAGGTTCTTGAAAGACAGACAGACGGACGGAAAACAAAGTGATCCTATAAGGGTTCCTTTTTTCTTTTTGAGGTACGGAACCCTAAAAATTAACAACAGTCCGAGTTAAGAAATTCTTACTATAAGTACTACAAGTATATCATTGGTTTGACACAGGAATTCGAGTTCACACAATTCTACCATTTTTTTTTTCTCCACATTCCATTGCCTAAAGGCAATACTTCATCTTGTCGGCACATATGCCGGGGGTTGTAGGATGCGCCAAAACCTCAATAAAATTTTCTCGTGTGTTCGTCTTGCGACTTGCTGTTGTGCCGTTCATAATTTTCGTCGCTGTCGCGCGGTGATTTATGATAATCATTGTTTACGCAATTTACACGATATGCAAATGTGAGGCCAAAAATGAACTTTATAGCTTGTTTGTTGGTTGCATATTTGTATTGTGGATTAACTGTCGTCGTGTGTGCTTTGTTAACGCCGCTAGCGAGGCTTCGAGGCAGTCTTGTCGCAAATCTGTCTCAAAATTAAGAAAAATGTTCTTTTATTATAGAATGCGGGGGTAAACGATTTATCTTCCTCTTCTTCTCGAGTCGACGGCAAATCAGACGGACTCCTCCCAGATCCGGCCACGCGGATAGCGTTCTCGGTGGCCAGCATCAAGTCCAAACTTGCAAACGATTTATGTATATAATAGTGTGTTCCGTTTTGGTTTTCCTCAGTTCTGTTTCCTCATTCGCCTTAGAGAAAATTGAATTGATAGGAGAAGATATTTGAAATTGAATACTAAATATTGTAATGTTTTATAATAAAAAAAAATAAAGTCATAATTAACCTTATAAGCGCATGTCCACGTCAGTCCTTACATTTAAAAAAAAACTGTAAGTGTCATTGTTACGTTTAGTAAGAACAAACGCTAATACAAGTTTATGGACTAAAAGGACCTAAGTATAAGCTAAAAAAAAGTTTACGAGTGCGCAGTCCATATGGCCATGCGTCAAAGTTATTATCTCGCCTCATCTCATCACTTTACGAGGAGACAACAGGAAAACGGATATGCGGCGCCTCATAACAATGTTATGATTGAACATTCCTCATGTTAGCACGACTCCGACACGGGGGAACTGCTGCGAAGAATGTCGCGGTATAAATCAGCAAGATGCCGCGATGGGACGGCGCGCCGCGGCGATCGCGGGCTCGCTGGGACTCCCAGAGGGGCGCGCGATAAGTTTATTTCCCACTTTGAGAGTAGCTTATTGAGTTTATGAAGGCCACAATTTCCTATATTTTAACTACTAAGTGTACGGATGAGATGCATCCATGTGGATCGGTCCACCAAAACTTAGTTCTTTGATCAAAGTGTAAAACGTAAGAGCCGCTCAAACTCACAGCCATACCTTGATAATTAACAACAGTGAATTATAAATTATAAGCGCAAGCGCAGTACAGTTTATTTTCTGGGTGCATACAATACTACAAACAACTTTTGTTCTACTTATAAGTTTGCTGAAGCGGACAACTTTCGATACTTCCAATATTAGGTTTGCCAATAAGTTGAGCTATTTGTAAAACAAGTTGAAAAATTTTGGGTTGAGTTAGTTAAAATTTAAATTATGAACAGGAATGCAAACTTTAACAATGTTCATAAATATGAAATCAGTAAAGCGCAGGAGGCTCAAAATGAAATTAATTTCCAGGAATGCTATTATTACGGTGATTGTAGACTCTCTGTCTGTCTTCAATGTCCAGTTTAATGTTATACCTACCTACCTGATGGCAGATCGTAAACGCGGATTTTCCTCCTGCCCGCTGCCCACTGCCGCTTTACGCAATCTGCGCCAAACAGACAAACATACGCGGAACAATGAACAATGGGCTTCCTTTTATTATATTTGTGTTAGCATTAGCCTGCTGGATTTACCGTTATTTGAGCCAATGTTAGCAATTTGCATAAATTTATAATTTACCTATCTAAACCAAATGGTAGGTTGTCTTAGTTCAATTTGCACTAACCTGCACCTTTTTGAGAGTTGTGTACAGGTTTATTTTGGGCAAGTTGAACTAAATACAGTAGGTAGGTGAAGTCATCAAGGTTAGATTGTCATATTGGCACACCCATTTTATTTTTAAAAGTAATCACAGTTGATAAAACCTTTGATATCAATTACACCTGAATTGATTTTTTACAATCCTGATTATTTGTAAGATAAAAACTATGCACAAATGAATTTGTGTCCTAAAAAAGTAAAAAAAAATACATAACGTTGAAAAAAACTATGATGTTTATGCATAATATCTGTGATTTTATCTGTCTGGCATTCCTAAATCTCCAGACCCTACCTTACCATGCTAACTCAGCATTTTCTAACTCCATAGACAAAAGAACAAATAATATGATGAGACAAAAGAAAAGTTTTCAGTTTATCGATGGTTGCTGACTGCGTGTATTTGCGAGCAGCTTCGCGTTCGTTTGCTAAAAGAATTAAAGTTCGTGTAGTACTTACCGAGTGGACGCGCTCGGTGATTGTGCGAATAAGAGATGGGACCAAGTTCAGCTCCCTGGGGAACGCGGGGTGACGACCTGATTGGAGCGCAGCGCGTTTATTTAGGTGCCTCTGTCTTAGTAGTGCTGTATCAATATGTTATAGACATCACTGTCTCAGAAGATCTCCGAGATGGCACAACTTTCAGGCCTTGGCAGTTTCAGTTACGTACTCTTGCAAGAGAGAAGTATAAATATTGCAGTTTTTTTTTTTTGAGAAAAGCCTCTAATTAAAGAACTGAATGAAAATGTGTATTACACCACTAACCGCATAACTGAAAAATGAACCCGGAAATTTGATTTACGATTCACAAACGAAATGTTATTTCATTTATTGCAACTGCATAAAACGCCCATATCACGATAACAAACAGCGCACAGCGAGCACTGATTGCTAATAAATATATGAAACGTGATAACAGAGGCAAACCAGCAGACAATATATCGACCAAAATACGTCAGCAAAGTTATTAAAACGTGTTCTGTTTTTTATCAGATTACAAACACTACTGTGGCGTCGTTGAATATTCGCTGTGGACAAAGAGTCGTGGCCGTGTCTCGAGATAGCAATCCGCGCTGCGCTGCACTGCCCTCCGAAGCGGCTTAGTTCCGACGAGTTGTGTGACGTTTGCATTTATGCGCAAAAGTCGTTAACAATAAAACTGTTTGAACCGACGAAATTCTACATATTTAACAGACCATTAAAAAAATAAATCATTAATGCAATTTGTATAAAATGTTAAATAAATTGTTAGAGCACATAAGTCGTTATGTACTGTATTTGTGGTAAAACAAATCTCAACTGACTAATATTAAAAACGACATTACTATTAATATGTAGTTACTTTAAATAAATAAATGAAGTATTTAAGTATAAAGTATTTGTAATAAGTAGAGATGCACTGCATTTTTGACACAAAGTTTACACAACTGACTAATGTTTAGGAGATATATGTACCTATATACATTACTTATTTATTTATTTATTTACTATTCGGAAGATTTACAGCAAAATAAACATTGTAAATACAAAGCAGTAAATAACAAAATGCCAATTAAAAATCTTCACCTATAAAAAACAAAACAAGCGATAACATTACAACTTTCTGTCATACTAAAATCCACAAAATGTAAATTATAAATAAATATCCATCCTTTACGCAATATAGAATAGCAGATGGAAAATGCGTTATTCTAATAGTGCCCATGTTTAGTCCACATTACGACCTTACTTTTATGGTCTATGATAAATGCAATAAAGGATTTCTGATTTCTGAGACAATTTCATTGTTTTTCAGAATTTCATTGTTACTCCAAATGAATAAAAGATATTACAGTAGAAACGTCGTGTATTTTCAGGTACTAAATTCACTCAGCTGACAAATGTTTAAGAAACAATTAAATCGAGGAAATTTCATTGTTACTTTGGAAAGTGTTACAAGTAGAAATGCCCAGTATTTTGGCACTAAAATCACTCAGCCGACTTTCAGTAGAAAGGCAAAGATCACAGCTCTCCCAGCGAACCAGTCAAAAGCACATTGAATTGTTATTCTGAGTTAAAAATTTAAATTGAGGTAAATTTTATCCGTTATTTTCAAGGCAACCTGAGATTTTACTAAGGAGTGCCTGACTGAACAGCGGAAGGGAAGCTCTGCAGACTGACTGCACGAAACGAGCTGCGTCGTCGAGATGACGCTCAGAAACTCTTCTACTCTAAACCAAATTGATAACTCGTTATGCTCTACTACATAATGTTCTTAATGTGTGCGTTTGAAGATCCCGTGTGCGAGTGTGCGTAATGTGCTTAATCATCGCCCCCAGCCAAAGCGCTCAATTGCCAGCCACTTTTGAAAAACCCACGTACTCGTATGTGCCGCAAAACCTTTTGAAATAAGTTTGAGAAAAAACATTTCTAAGAAACTGGCAACGTAGGCGAATCGTTTTGGAAGTACTTTTATAGACTTAAACCCAGCCGTCTAACAAGGTCTGAGGGGGTTGAAGGTTTTCACATAGAAAGTTCTATGCGCAAGATAGGTTCGAGCATCGAGTGTTCTGTAAAGTTTATTTTGGTGTTTGTATGTATTTACCACCAAATCTGTTTTTTTATTAATTTGGGAGCTTTATTTTATGTATTTATTTTATGTTTTATAATGTTTTTGAGTTGTTACCTATAACAGTTAACAATACAGCCGTATAGTGGGCAGACGGAAAGACAGACGGCGCGCGGCGTAGGCTTAGCAATAGAATATAGGTTGACACCCTTTGCGAATGGTATCCAGAAAATAAGAGACGTATTTTTTTAAAGGTGACAAGAAAAAGATAGAGTTGTAGAGATTTAGTGACCTATTTTATTTATTATTTGTCTTTCCTGGGAATTTCCGACGTAAATCTTAGTTGAGATTATTAAGATCTCATTCAAAAATGTGTAAAAATATTGTTTTGCTTTTTTAATCAATTTTGTGAGATAATTTTGGAGATACTATCTTACAAAAGAGCTCTATAATATCGCTAAGTGTAGGGCAAAAATAAAAAATTCTTAAAAAAATGCTATAAGCCATTACGTTTAAGGTTGAAACTGAGTAACAAAGGAGCGCAGCGGGGCAAAAATAGGCCACCTCCAAGTTTAGAAAAAAAAAAACATTAAAATAAGCTTGTTATGTTTGATTATATTTTCCAAATCCACTTGCACTTGCACCTTCAAGTGATACTTCTCCGCAACAAGTGTGTGATCGACGGACGGGCCAATCTGCTGCCTGTTGCACTCCGGCCGGCTCTCAGCGCGGGCTGCTGGCACCTCGCGCACCTCGCTCACTGCGGGGGCGAATCAACTCAGTTAGAACTTGGTGAGCATAATATACAAAGTTTGCGCATTGGGTTTGTATATCCCGAGCCCGACCGACGCAATGACACCTATTGTCGGATTACCTATCGCCACAAATCCGCGGTGGCTGCCAGCGGCGCTGATAACACTTGTGGTGCCTGTCCCGTGTTTGGAATTCATTGTGTCATCATTGGACCGATAAATTGGCTACAATAGCCCTATTATAAAGCCATTGAGGCAGTTAGCCCACGCGAGGATCGATCACCCGTGTAGGTCTGTAGGCGCAGTTTGCAAGCTCAGGCTACCTTATTATTTGCAGCAACAATGGTGCATTAAATTGGATAGTTCAATATGCATTGCCTATTCACGGCGTGCGGTTGATCCCGGCAGCCGGATCACCGGGCCGGCGCTGGCGCTCATCGGTGCGGGCTTCAGTGGACAGAATGCATTCAAAATTATGCGTTTCATCGAATGAATAAATTATCGATCAAATTGGACAGCGCCAATATTGGCCGTCACAAATAGTTCAGTTAGACCACGAACACCGCGTAAATTAATTATGCGCCAAATTACGTGTCACGTTAATTAAGCCACGTATTCATTAAAGCACATGTTTTTTCTAGGAAATAACCGTAAATTTTCATGTTGCATTAAAACGATAACACAGAACTGAGCAACTAATTGGATCAGACAGCAATCAATAGAACCGTGCCAGCTAGGGACACTGCTGGTGATTCAGTGTAATTCGACGGAGACCGCAGAAAGCGGAAATTGGAATGAATTACTCGGGCACGTGTCCAGCTGTGCAGGCATAATTATGCACACGATTACAGTCTACAATCACCTGAGCTCTGCGATCGCATGCGTCTCCCGCTGTAGTGAAGTACCTAGACCCTTTTACTAAGCACGCCACAGATATAATACATCAGTAAAACATAGCTATATTAAATCCCAGCTTATTCAGCGTTTGGTCCACAGTTCGTCGCGGCTCGACCCACGTTTACTTACCCACTTTTCTTAAGGGACCTCTTTTAACAAATGGCTCTTAATGTTCATTGTGTCCAAGTTCAATCATTTTTCTCAGATATTTGTAGGTCATTCTGCTTTGTGAAAGACATCAGCGCTCCGCAATCTCCGCGGCTCCCATTAGGCGAGCACACGTTTACATTACCCGTGAGTGGAGGCCGGGCCGCCGCCGCGCCGCGCCGCCGCCGCGCCGCCGAGGAGTACCGATGGTGCCAATCATGTTTCTTTTGTTGCCGGCTCCGGTTACCTCGCTCGCCCATCGATAACTCCACATTTGACTCGTCCATTTGTGATGTTTGTAAGTATACGATAGATATTATATTGTACATTACCCGCAGATTATGTAGCTATGATATGACTTCAAAATTATTTATTTTTATCTGCCGGCTGTATAAGGAAAATCATAATATAATTTACTTTGGTGTTTTAACCATTACCTACTAAAGATACCATGTTGCCTTTATTGAGCTCCTAAATTACACTAAAAGGGGCGTTCTTAACAAACAGGTCGTTAACTTGAATCCTCTTTCGTTCTCGCACCTTATTTACTTAACATTCTCTGATTATGATTTGCTTTAAGTGACTCGAGCTGGCTGGTCTAGTTTCGTACTTATACGTAGTGCTATTTAGGTTAACCAACACATTTTCAGGGGACATAGTTATAACGCTAATGCCAAATAAAAAAAAACATTTCTAAAAGAGTTTAAAACTTCTAAGAGGAGGAATTTAAAAAAAACACAATCATCAGTATCAATCATACCTTCGAAACAAGGGTCGACCAAAACAAATCCCTAATATCGAGATCGGTTTTAGATTGTACAGGTCTCTAGGCAGACCCATCGAATTCAGATTCATCACAATAAGTCATGTGCTATCCATTTCCATCCGTTGTTGGTGCTTATAAATGGCTATGTCGACTTGGCGCGGGCCGCGTGACATTCAGTGAATAAGGCCCGCTTTTCTCGCGCGGTGTGGTCACCTTAGTTACATCACTGTCAGACGCGGGGCGACCATTTGTCAGTGTCGGTCGGTGGACTCCCGGCGAACGACGACGGCAACACAGTACTGTGGAAATGTGAAGTGGTCATCGTTTGTGCTCTGGTGGAGGACATTATTTGTTAGCGATGTTGGAGTGTCGGACTGTACAGGTACCACTGCTCTCTTTATACATGCGGCTGGCCAATATGCTGCGTCTTATAAGATGAAATCGATGAACAACGAGGAACACCAACTCAGCCTTTAACGATCGACAAGTTATTGATAACCTTTCTGGTTACAGATAAACACAGCGGTGTTAGCAACTTACTTGAGATATCAGAATTTTGCCACCTAAGGTATACAAATAATACGTATGCTTGCAGGAATATTTTGTATATTAGTAGATCGATCGTGAAAAAAAGTAATTATTGTATTGATAATAGCTTGATCAGCTACATAGATATTCAATAGTTATCTTTTACACAATAATAAACTTCGTTAAATCAATCATCAGCGACCCACCCAAGCCTCTTTCGACCACCTGCTTCGTTCCTTTCGTTACCATAGTCAAGTTCCTTCAAGTTTCTAGTGACGTAACAACGCCAATTAATCATGCAGCTAGTGCTGTATGGATTCGCTGACAATAACGCTGCAAAACGCTATTCCATCGGAGTTGCTAAGATGCGTTATCTTATATGAACCGCAGAAAACTGTACTCAATTTACTCATACGAGCTACTTAGCTGGCGTAGGTCGCAAAATTGCAAGTTAGATTGAAAATAGACCATTATAATGTCTTTGACGGCACAAAATGCTTTCGTTCTCGTACTACCGTAACATAGAATTTTCATCGGAGATAAGTGGTTCCCTTCCGCCGTCGTTGCCAGAAGTGCGCGAGTGCCCTAAGCCTGTGTTTGCTCCGCACGCCACCGCCGCCAGGGTCGCACGCGCCGCCGCCGCTGCTATTAGAGCAACATGGCAGATGTTTGGCGAGAAAACACACCATGAGCCGAGATTCACGCGCCCTGTTTACGCACCCATCTGATTGCTAACGTCGCGCCTGCCTGCGACCTCCAAACATGTCCAATCTTATGGAGCATGTTTGGAAAACCTATATTTCAGAAGTTCGTGGATTTGAGCCCTGAATACTTATCGGGGAAGTTCACACGAGGGGCTCGTAGAAGATATTTAGACGGGCTTATTATCAAGTCTCTGAAAGGGAGTGTTCATTGTGTTGCCAGAAATGCGTGACTTTTTCATTATCTCTAGAAGTACTAACATATATTTCTTAGAAGGAATATTTAATAGATACCAGATACATTATTCACAATCCATAAGAAAAGTTTCATTATGTATTAAGTTCTATGACAGACACGATTCCGACCTAGGTGTCGTTATTGTTTCGGACAGAATATTATATTAGCTTTGAAGCTACCTTTGACACGCTGCCAAAGTTAGTAGAAATTCAGCAAAGATCGACTCCAAACTTGTTTAGTGCTTTCAAAGTTTTCAACTTATTAAAGTTCCATCGAAACTCTATTTTTGGCCGCCTAGTATGAATGGCTCGCTCGGCTTTGTGTATTATTACAGCCGAAGACAAAACGAAGAAATAGCGAGGACAGATTTACTACAGTATTGGAGAACTTGTGAAGCGGCGTAAGAACTTATGTTAAGTCGATTGTAAGCCATCCGTATTACTGGGGAGCTCGAGCGAAGCGGAGGCAGTAACAGAAGGCATCGCAGGAGTCCGAGTGATGCCCAATTATTCACCGCGCGCTAGCAGCCGCGAGACACTGATCGATTGGCTCAGTATGAAATATTACCGCCAGCTACGAAAGCAGATTATATCAAATAGCTGCAGCAAAATCTGCTCGAGTTGATAGATGCTTACGAATAAGACGTACCGATGTATTCAAAGCCCTTTTTAATGAGCTTATATTTAGGGGCACCGTGAGGTCGTTGGCCGCCGACGTAATCCTGCCCTCGCAGTCTAGAGATGTTTGCGCTCATTATGTTTTTGCAACAATACCTTATTACTTACAATTGTAGGTGTTCTCTATGTAGTTATGTAAAAAAACATAATCTGCATATTCCTCTGAATTATTCAGTACAATGGTGTGGCTTTGTATTTTCCAACTCTCACGTCGCGCTAACGCGGCTCTTGAACAAAACGGAGCACGCTTCGATTTAAATTTTGATCGATCTGTAGGATTTTTATGTGATTGTGAGCAGGCTGTGCCACGAGATGATGGACGACATTTGCGTCCACGTGACAATGGCAGGCGGACACGCGGCTGGCGTTACAATCTGCATACGTAGGTATGTATTTATACCTCCTGACATCAAAGTCTCATAAATATTCGTAATTATTTGTACCCAATTTTATGTGCGGTCACGGCTCCGGTAATATATAGTCATCCTCGAAATCCAATATACATAAATAAGTGATTGACTTGAAATAAAGAGTTTCAAAGTCAACATTATTATACTGGTAACGAAAATAACAAACGACCTCTCCACCGCTCAATTTGTCACGTCGTCCTCAAGTAAAACGGCCTGTCACTTGGGTTTCTGAGAGGTTCAGTTCCTTCCAAAGAGACTTCGAGATGAGAGCCGGCCGCTGCAACTAAGAGCTCTCACTGTTAAAAATACAACTTGGGAAAATACACCCAAACGGTAACCGACTTGGATAACGCGCGCGGCTTTTACCGGCAGCCCGCAATCAAATGGATAAAGCTGGTTTCGGGATGTCGAAATGCAACGATGAATCATTGAAATTTTTCAGAAAGTCCATTAAACTGACTGCCTGAAATGCCTGTGTGATTATAATTTTTGAAAATAATGTGAATGTGTCTTAAAGAGATTCTGTTTACCAATTTTTACGAGAGGGATCTTTGTAGTGTACATCCTATTAATTTCGTAGCAAATTTATTAATTCAAACGTATTTCTTGAATGTATTATAGGTAAATGTTTTTCAACCTAATGGATTTCCCCGAAAAATGTGTGCAAAGTGGGAATTAAATGAAACTTTCCCATCATTTTAATTATAAGGACTGCGTGCGTGTGCAGTAGGGACGGCAAGTTGTTAACGTTATACTAACTTTCACTAATTACTGAATTAAATAAAATATCAATTACCGCCCAATGTTTCTCCACTCACCAGCTGCTTGGAGCTTCTTCGTCATCAAGACGGTGTAGAGTCCTCGCTCTAGTTTTCGCCAAGTTAGTTTCATTTTAATTAGTTAACAACATTACTTTCACTTCGTTCTCATAGCTGCTCTGGTTGTAGTGTGTTTTAATTTTAATCACATTCCGCGGAATATTAATATAAATTGAGGCCACGCGTTCATACAGCGCTATGAAATTAGCGGGTTCCCATTCTCGGGGCCTGATAATGTGAAAATAAACAGTATCTAATGCCTTAAAAGCGCCATAAAGCTCGTTTGATAATTATGAACTGCCCACTGTTCTATTATGAATTACTTAGAATAGGTACGCTGTTAAATATTGCTGAATACCGGGTGTGCCAGATGTTACTTTTTATAAATAGAATGTTTAATTTTTTGTGATGAACTGTTCCATTAGGTGTACATAAAAAAATAGTTGTATAAAACTTGTTATTATAAACATTCTATTCTATTTAAAGCATGGACCTTTCTTTTTATACGTAAATAGGTAGATATTTTGAACTGCTACAACCGAAACGTATACCACGAGGATAACGACAGATGTATTATTTTAAATTGAAGCACATAGCGAGTTGGCGACGTCTTCATGACAATGACTGCTATAGCTAGCTATGTCTGAACTAAGGTCCCGCCGCCGCCGCACAGTGGTCTGGAAATGAAGCTCCATACTCCACATACGCCGCTCGCTGTAGTCTGTTTGTGGTAGCAAAACTGACGCTACTTTGTGCAAATGACACTATTATAATAAACACAGCTGACTTATTTGTACCGTGTTATTTTTCTACAGCAGATATTAATCTAAGAACTGTATTTTTTCAAATAACTGTATTGAACATTAAAGCTAAGTATTTTTGCAAACGATGTAAATAAAAACAACTAAATACTTCCAATTATTTTCTTTAATATGCATGTTTAATTTTATAAGGGACATATAGGAAATTGGTTTGTATTTTGAGCCGCACAGAGGAAATTAAATTCTAAATCCCCGCGGCGCTAGCCAGACATGGGGGTGATCACGAGCCCACTGGTAGACATTAAAGAGATATCTAATATAAATATTATTTTACTCAACCTACCTAATTTACTGTGTTATCTCTACGAAAAATTTCATTAAATGGATCCTGACGGGGTTCCATTGAATGTCAAGTCCCGCTCTTTTATCTAAGATGCTTCATCGGTCGTCTTCATTGCAAGGGATGGATAGAGGGAGCGGCCATTTGCATTCCGTTGACGCGCCACGCTGCTATGTCTTGTCTGCCCAACGGCGGATAAATCATATTCGTCGGTGAAATATACCGAGGACCGCCGGATAACCGGCTAATATAGCAGACACGTCTGAAAAAGCGCAGTCATCATTTTCGACAGACATCTTTTTGTGGCTTTCGTTTGATTTATGATCGGAGAAACTGCTGGAGCAAGGTGAAACAAATTTAGGAGACAAAATTCTCTATCTGGTGGTATTCATGCGGCAAAACGAAAAGCTAGTGGAACATATATGTAGGTAGATTAAGGAAAAAATATCTTTGTTGTAGATACGTAGATGAAGTAACAACATCATATTCTGAGGAAGCAAAATTGCTTTATAAAGTTGTAATGTTAGGGATTAAAAATAGAACAGATTAGATTAGGTAGATTAAGTGAGCCACGATGAGGGTGGCATTTTTTTGTAAAAAGAACCCTCTATAAATAAAGATTGATTTAAAAAAAAAAGTTGCCACGTCTGTCAGAGTATTTATTGCCTTTCAGACCGACTGTCGCTTACATAAATACATCACATAACCTATGCAACATACATCTTATCTTCGATACGTATATTATGGCCCTGTGCGGCGGCGCATGAAGCGCGGGAGAGGTTGACGACATCAAGAGTGTGCGGGCTCCGAGCTGTTATGGGACGACATTTAGCGGGCACGGTTACCGCTTTATTGCAATGAACATCACATACCTACATAAACAGAGAAATCGTCTTCCCTTAGCAAGCATCGTGACGTAATATAGTGAGATATGTACGTCACTGAGTTGTATAGAATTAACTACTTAAATAAAACATATCGTGGAAAATATATGTCGACATTTATAGTCGCACAAACAAGTAAATAATGCAATTTTCTCCAATTTTCAGCAACATAAAACGTAACTGCTTGAGTTCTCCGGTGCAGTTTCCCAATCGAACTGTTTGCATCACCATCATCCAATCGTGTTTAAAAGCGCGAATATTTCAGCAATAAAAACAAAGTTGGTGCTAACGAGCGCATCGCGCTTATTGATGCAGCCGAAACCGTGGAAACGGAAGCACGCGAATGCGCGTTGTTATCGCGCGGTACTTTATGTTTATTCGCACCGCACGGCACTGCACGGCACCACATCGCACGCACAAGGCGTCGCGCCGTCGAAGTTATATTTCCATTATAGAAAAAAAAATCTATAAATAGGTAACTACATATTTTATTTTTATAGTAAAAAGATTTATTTTGATAACTTCAATAAAAAAGAGAAATATAATTTAAACATTTTAAACAAATCCGGATTTGTCCCAGTGTGTGGAATTATAGCCTTGCCGAGGTCACGCAAAAAAATCAATAAAATAATTTACTTAGAGGGGGGCCTATTGAAATAAGTGCAGAGTGCTCATGACACTGAATGAGTTTCCCAAGCAGCCCACACAACCCGATATTACGTCTATAATTTAAAAAAAAAAACGCGTCAGAAAAGTTGTGGCACAAAACTTGTTAAGTTTAATAAGTCCCAATTAATGTGTCCTACGCCTGTTTTTTTATGCAGGATAAGTAAAAATAAATATTTTCGGATTACTAAACGAGTACGACTACTAAAACTCACAAATTTAGTTCATGGGAAAAAATTTTTTTGCTATACAGTATATTGTTTGTGAGAAATCTCCTTCGCGCCTCTTTCGTAGTAAACTGTGCTACGACGCAATCGCTATGTAGCGTGTGCTTTTGGTACTTTCTTACAATTTCATTTTTTTTAAATCGAAATTGTTTAATTTCATTAGCAGATATAAGAGGCACCTTGAGTATTAAGGTATGTGCGAATGCGAATATTTAGGTAAGGCATTAAAACGAAAGGTTTTATTAGCAGTTTTGTTAAAATTTATTATAAACTTCACGTTACATTATGAGACTACATACACACGTTACATAAAAGCCTGTATTTGCAGGTTATATTCATTCGAATGAACATCGCCCGATACAGGAATAAACATTTTCACAGATATTACACTTAGCGTGATCTCTATCTACTGTTGTAAAATAACGCAATATCTCACTTTCCTTTCTCGGAGGCATAGTAAAAGTCCAACAAATGAATTAAAAACAGAAGAATATAGGTACCTATCGCAGTCTCCGCAAAATATTCGCATTCGCAAAATATTCGCATCAGATGACGCGAATGCAAATGTCACTACGAATGTTTGAAATGATGCGAATATTTTGCGAATGCGAATGCAATTGCGAATATTAGTAACATCCCTAGCTGTATGTACACTCATAATAATCTGCGCCCAAATTTTACACTTTACATATTCACTATGGTCGGGAATCCGTTTAAAAAAATACGCCAAAGAAAAGTACTCGAAAACTATTCGAAGCCTAACACAGCTGACGGATAGGTACAGATTTTAGGTGGCTGTGTGGCTCGAGAACAGCAACTAGCTGCCTCAGTGGCGCAGGCGGCGCGGCGGCGGCGGCGGCGCGCCGGCATGAATATCCGCCGCTAATTAACGGAGTGCATTTAAATGGAGTATCGCTGGCGAAGCTTTTAGTGCTAATTTCGATCAGATCAGAATTCACATTTATGGGCTGATCCGGGATTATACAACTGATAAACTATGAAAGCTAATTAAATCAGTGAATTTTATTAGTTGCTATACAACCGATGTTCCTGTATTTCCTTTGTATTGTTTGATTCTGCATATGCCAAATCATATGAAGTAAAAAATTAAATTTATATTAGGACGAGCTCGGTTCCATCAAGAGATACATTTCCTAATTACTTCTGTTAAAGAATTAAATATAACAGCGATACGGACGTTGTTAACCCGCGGGCGAGGCCGGCATAACTGGAACAATAGCTGGCACTAAAAGCCTACAAAAATAGGTCCATTTGTCCGGCGCCGATTTTTAATATCCTTAATCGCGCGCCGCGGCGGGCTGGATAAAACATTAAATTAATTATAGCCACTCATCTCAACCCTTTGTTCTTAAATTTCACAGCAGCTTTTTTTGCTGAAGATATCTCACTCAACAAATAACAAAGTAATTTTAATTTTTAGGTCAAAATAATTAATGTAAATTGCTCCGAAAAAGCTGGGAGAAAATTGAGTGTAAAATCAGCCAAGTGGAAGCTGGGCCAAATTCTGTTAGGGTTCCATATTGATAAACACAACTTTGACCCACCCCCCCTCCCCTCCCCCATTTCCTCAATTTTTGAGGGCAAAAATTATAAAATACTGTTTTATAAATGAAATGTTTCAGTTCGGTTTTGTTAACGCTTGATCAAAATACAAATTTGCGTAAAATTTCAATCTTTGCATTTTTTTACTTATCTAAAATCTGTTGATAAACTGAACTATCCCTAAGGAGTTAGGAACTATCACGAAGATACGATATAACATTAAAAATTACACAATGTTACGCTACGTCACACTTCGTTCTTCCAACCACTAACAGAGAATTTTACAAAATTGAACGAAGCAAGGTTACCAGGGTGATGGGTTGCGAATTTATTTGTATTGTTATGGCCTGCACGAGATAGCGCGAGCGCAACCGGCGGTGGCGCACTATCGCGCACTAAAACTAGCATAAAGCTGATATTTATGTTACGTCCGAACTGGCAGCGATGCACAGCCCGTTGGAAAAACCGTGGTCGTATTGTGAAAAAAGCATCAATATACTCAATACGATGAGTTATCATGGCTCTCCAAACTTTTGATTTGTTTAATCGATCAGAGTATTGACGTCTGCAGGAGAGATAATAATAGTAGGTATCCATAAACAATGCATGACATCTTGCATGACAAATAACCATATATGCATATCAATAATTATCCAATTCCTACTATAAATCAAATACATCTATTACAAGTGCCTATAAAACATAATGACGTAACGATTCAGGCGAAACCAGTCCCTGGCATTTGACGTCACGACGACGCGGGGTCTTTTAAGTGGAAAAACACCCATCTTTCTCGTCTTTCACACGACAATAAATAGTGCGATAGATATCAAACGCGAAGTTATGAGGCAATAAGTAATACCATTGAATCGTAAAAAAGGTTTTTGTGCTCATAAAATGTACAGATTTTTCATAGGACCGAACCTCCTACAGAGTAGTTGCCGGTCGTAATACCACAGATTAGATAATAGTACTACGTAGTACTTAGTACCTTTGTTTAATCGACGATGGAATTACACGTTTGGAGAGCGCTCAGAGCGTCGCATCCATGAAATAACTTATACAATGCTTTACTACATTATTACAATGAATATATTACCTTATAGACTTATAGTACAATAAGAAGTTTACTAAGCCTCCCAGATACAGATGCCATGACCTGTCAGACGCAGAGCAACGAATAACCTTAAAACAGTCTATGCTGCCAGACAATATATTGACGTAGTACCTGCCAGCGGCGTTGCCTTGCGCAATGTAGCTCCTGAGACAGGCGTGTTACCTACGTAATTTCGCACATATTTAATACTAAGTTATGGCATATTATATATTATATTATATGAGGATAATGGATGTGGATCTTATTGTATTTTACTTTATATATTATATTATTAATGAAATTTTGGGGGAGTTGTTATGTGGAAATCCTTTGAGGAGGCTTGTACAGCAGTGGATGTCTTTCGGCTGATGATGACGATATTATATTATTATTGATAGTGAACTTACTGTTATAAAAAATATTTACTTAGTAGAAAAGTTTGAGTGGTAGTGTTAACGTTGTTTCCATGCATTTTCGTAGACAGAAAAGTTGAACAAAAGCGAGACGTTTCTGTCACAGAAATATGTAGCTTCATGTTTCTGTGAGCTCTCAATAAACAAGCCAAACCGTTGCTGAAATACGCAAAGTTGACTGACATTCCGAGAGCACGTTAATCTTCTTAGTGTAAACGCTGCAGCGGGTGCGCCGGCGTCGGTGCGGACGACGAGCGCCGCGTGCGCACACCTGCCACCGCGCCAGGATATAAATAAAGAACAATGGCGTTCAGCTGCTGTTGCCGTGTTGCGCAAACGCATGCCTCTTGTGCTTAAAATAAATCACTCTCCAAAGGAAAGGATAACTCTTTTAAATAACATGCATTTTTACATTTCTATAATACGAATAGTACGCACCTGTGACTCCTCTGGTGTTGCAGGTGTCTATGGGCGGCGGTAATCGCTTACCATCAGGTGATCCGTCTGCTCGTTTGCCACTTATACCGTAAAAAATAGGAGTAGTACGCTCTGCACACCATCACGACAGTAATAAAACCTATAACCGCGCTGACGCAGTCGCGGGAAAAAGCTAGTAAATACACAAAACATGCTAATTTAATAAAATAAAAAATATAGTCAGCAACTCTTTCTAACATTCATTTATTTGAATTCATAGCGAGGGATGCGCACATCGTTGTTTATTATACTAATATCAACATCAATAACCAGTGAAAACAAAAATAATAGACGCTCGTGTATTGTAGAGCACACGTGTATACTAAGAGTGGCTTATCATTACTGGGGCGAGCCTCCCAGGGGCTTATCATTACAGGGGCAACCTGGCCCCTGGTAATGGTCACTGCGACCTGTTTAGTTTTGCACCGGTTTTAGGCGAGTTACATTGGTGGCGCTTATCTCGTAAGTACGCTCGCTTTGACCTCTGGACCTGTCGGGGGCGTCACGTTTTAAAAGCTACGTATACACGTAGCATACGCCTCAGACTACAATTTTTTATATTATTATTATTCAATTAGCAGGCTAAAGGCAGATAACAACAATGATTTATTTATCGTAATATTATCGACACGCGAAATCAATGCCCTGATTATAATTTTATTTGCCAATTCGACGCGCTTCATTCGGACGAAAATGAAATTATTTGTAACTCATTTACGGGGAAATCCAGTTCCCAGGCAGCAAACATGATGTTATTTGATATGTTTGCTCAATTTTCGGCGCGAGAACTGAGACCGACGACGTGTTGTGCCGACACTTAACTTACACCAACTTCACACAAAGCCCACCTATTCACACTGGTAATTTGACTCGAAAGTTGCGCGTTGGTCCTCAGATATTTCCAGCACATAATGTTGTCTGTTTGGAGTCTCTATCTGTTCTCGTTACAACTGTAACTCAATTTCGGAGTCTGGCCACAATCAACTACAAGAAACTAAACTTTGTGGCAATTTGCTGCAGAGCCATGACATTGAGGTCACATTGTCCGCTCGCAAACGAGGACAACATTCTTGTGATGTATTTGTGAGGCAGCGCTGTGAGCGGCTGCGTCGCTTAGCGGTTACTTTGTGTTGTCCCATCTCACGACACAATCTGCAAGCATGCCCCAGGCGCGGCCCCAGTCCCACAACACACGAGCACTCTCAGCTCTGTGATACTGAAACGCTGTAAGTAATACTTGCTTCAGCGTTCGCATACAGTTGCGGCCGCAAACTGTAGTATAGACCTTTATTCCGACTTATCTCTTTAATGATCGCTATATTTTGTCAACTCGCTCGCTACGCTAACAGAATACGAGATGCGAGAAGCTTTGTTAGACGCGGCTTTGTGTTCACTGATAAATTAATCTTTCGTAAACAAGTTACTGAATAATAAATTGAAAATAAAATTCGAATATTGACAATAATAGGGTGAATTCGTCCGTGTTCGTTACAAATAATAATAATAATGCCAGAGCGAAGTAGACGCTAATGAACTCAATAGTTTCGGAAATCCAAATGCAGTAAAGACGTAGCTATTGCAGTCAGCAGTCGAGGAAAGCTGTTAATTCCACGAGAATGCAGTGCCTTAGAGGTAGTGGCGAGGGCATGTGAACGGTGCCCATCGACGGGCGATTACGGAGATTTTATGCTGAGCTCTAAAACGCCGACTGGATAAAATCGAGCATTTTCTATGGCTATAGTAATCAGAACGAGCGAGCGGATAAATGTCTATTTTCGCATAAGCGTCATTACGCTTCTCAAGTCGCTTCTTCTAAATAACTAGATGACTTCGCCCCAGCACTACCAATCTCTCTGTAATGTGTGCAAATGATTGGTGACGTCAGTGGAACGGTCAAATGTTTTCTTTGTGTAATTGCGTCACTATTTCAGCCTATTGTTAGGCGCGCCTCGAGCAGTCGTGACCGTTTTATCTGTAACAGGCTGTATGTTTACTTGCGGAGTAGTACGCTTCCTACAAATACGATATATTGTAATATCGGCCTTATGGAATCAAATACTTCATTCATTCAGATAAGCTTTCTAGGCTAGGCATTGCACTGTACGCAACTCAAGCAAAAACTCTCCGATTGTCGAATTTCGAATTTCATTAATACTTCACTGGCGGGGCTAAAAATGAATTTTTTCAACCCCATTTCGCATATTGGATTTTCAGTCTGCAAATATCGACTCTCGATGCGCGTTATTTATCTTTCAGGTTCACCGATTACTGCGTACCGATTGATAGATTCAGAAAGGAGGACGGTAGCTCAATGATTTTTTACGAATTCTCAATATTTAGGAATTTAAGGATTCAAAATCTATCAACGAAACATAATTCCATATGGAAATTAATTTTGATGTGTGATGTATATTGCACATTGTCAAATCATTTATTATAATTAAATTACAGCAGACGCTAGAAATATGTTCCTTAGTCCATTAGTTTACTGTATTCGTCATTTGCCTGATAGAACCTGCATTTTCATTCGTAATATTATGAAATCATTAACTTAGTTAAAGTCCATGAAAAGCTCAAGTGTTAAGTAAAGTAATAAGTTGTGACTCCTTGCGGGTGTCTATGGGCGGCGGTAATCGCTTACCATCAGGTGATTGTAAGCACCGCTCGTCATCTATCACATTAAAAAAAAGCGGCCAAGTGCGAGTCGGACTCGCCCATGAAGGGTTTCGTAGCAGCAAGTTACATAATATAGAAGTTCTTGTAGTTCGTTGTAACTTGAATGAAAGGTAAAAAAATTTTTTTGAGTTTCAGTTCTAAGTATGGGGAGCCCCCAAAATTTATTGTTTTTTTCTATTTTTGTGTGAAAATCTTAATGCGGTTCACAGAATACATCTAATTACCAAGTTTCAACAGTATAGTTCTTATAGTTTCGGAAATAAAGTGGCTGTGACATACGGACAGACAGACAGACAGACAGACATGACGAATCCATAAGGGTTCCGTTTTTTGCCATTTGGCTACGGAACCCTAAAAAGTATGTATAAGTATTAAGTCAAACTGTTGGATGTCGCCACAGTTTACAAGCACATACATTTCTAACCAACGATACCAATGAATGGTCATAGGAATGGTCCAGATTCATAATTCAGCAGGATGTGGCGATGCCCTTCGGCGCCACATAAAAATGGCTGCCTATTGCTCGCGACACTCTGGGCGCGTTGATACCACTTTACGAACCAATAGACATGGTATCTTTACGACGGCTGTCGCTGGTTGTAAAGCCTGTAAAAATATTGTAGGCTCCTTTGGAAACAAACTAAATCTTATGTAAGAAAATAACAATCAGGTTGACCTTATACATAATTAATAGTATTTTTTTTTACAATATAAGTACGATCTTAATAAGGTATAGGCAGGTGTAGGAGTGAAAGGTGCGGCCGAGGCTTCGTTCGAGTGGTTCTATTAAATAAATTATTAATAAATAATCTATAAATTCGACCAACATTTAAATCTCTTTTCGATTTAAAAGAATGTGTAAAGCACAATATTTTTTTATGAATGAAGCAAATATAATTTTTTTACCTGTTAAAAAAATGAGTGAATAAATTTTGGTACCGTTCTTACAATTATAGAATGGCAAAAATTCTCACCACCCATGTTCCGTGTTTCAGCGACAACCGAAAAAGACTGTCGTTCTCAAGAGAATTATAATCAATTTAAATTCCGACAAAGGTGCGAGAAAAATTCATTTTTTCATTAATATTTCTTTATCGAATTTTAATGAATAACTAAGATTCCCGGCTTAAGGAAACTCATTATTAATTGCCGAGACGAATCGTGGAGCTTTAAGGAGGAAAATTAAGAGACAGTTACTTAGATTTTGAGTGTAGGATTATTCCTGTGTGTCCCCACGAGCCTGTCCCCAAATGGGGACAAACAGAACTTTTAGTTTTGTTTGTCCCCGAATTTTTATACGGTGACAGCACTGAAACTACGTGTATATTTCATGTAGGAATAACAATTTGCCAATAAGATTCAGTAGAAACTATCCTTGTGGCGTAAATCATATGTTTACAAATAAAATCCTGCAAGTTACGAGAGAGAAAAGTTATGGCCGATAAAAATGTTGTACGTTTGTTCGTTCATGAGATATCATTTGACATGCCATTTTTAAATAACCCGAATGTACGATATTTGGTGGCCGGCCAGCGCCGGCGCCGGCGCTCGCCCCGAACCGATGGGCCAATATTTCAGCGGGAAACGCCAACTTCGGCCGGCGACCGTTTTTCAGTCACTTAATAACGCTCTCAGTCAGCATCGACGCGACGCATCGTTGCAAATTCCATGTAGTTTCAGTCCATTCGCAATTTAAGATAAGTTTTAAAATAAAAATTGAAATTAATAACAAAGTACTTAGTGTGGTAAGCTGTATACAGTGTATAATGCACGATACTAGTAAGTTTGATTTATTCTTGTTTTTTATCGTGAGACAAAATTAACCTTTTATGCACAAGGTGCACAGGCGGGTGCCGGTGTCGCACATAGCATCACCCACGTGACGGTCACGTGTAGGGCATTAAGATTTGGATTTATTTTTATCCACAATTGGATGCTTCATAAAATCGTTAGACCCACTTCTGAGAAAATTTGACAGAGAAGTTTGGTTTGTAAGGGAGGTACTTTTACTTAAAATAAATGACTTGATTAGTTCAGACAGTCGATATTCAATCTCAATCAAAGTTTCAATTTCGATGTTTTATATGCGCTTGCCGCTACTGCTATACCGCTCCTCGTTAGATTGAAAGTAAAAATAGCACTGTACAAAAATATTTGCTATTGTTTGTGCGGTGGCCTTTTAAATTCGATTACAAATGACCAAATAAACCATCTTCAGTCATTATAATCAGAGAGTTGACCTAGATCAACCTAGTACCTAGGTACTATACAGAATCTAGGAAAGCCAAGAGGCGGCGAGATAGAGCTAACGAGTGTATAACATACTTATTGTGTGTGTGTTTGTTTGAAAGAATAAGAATAAGAATGATTTATTGCGATAAATGTGGTACAATACAGCAAATGTTAAAAAAAGCGAGTTCAGCACTTTAGTCACTAGTGAGACATACATTAATAAGACATAATTAATAAGAAAGGGTAATCAGTAATATAATAATTCATGCATTCATAAAAAGCGGCTAAGTGCGAGTCGGACTCGCCCATGAAGGGTTCCGTAGCAGCAAGTAACATAATATAAAAGTTCTTGTAGTTCGTTGTAGGTAAATTGCGGTTTACGATTTATGACTTATTAAAAAAAACTACTTACTAGATCTCGTTCAAACCAATTTTCGGTGGAAGTTTGCATAGTAATGTACATCATATATTTTTTTAGTTTTATCATTCTCTTACTTTAGAAGTTACAGGGGGGGACACACATTTTACCACTTTGGAAGTGTCTCTCGCGCAAACTATTCAGTTTAGAAAAAAATAATATTAGAAACCTCAATATCATTTTTGAAGACCTATCCATAGATACTCCACAGGTATGGGTTTGATGAAAAAAAAATTTTGAGTTTCAGTTCTAAGTATGGGGAACCCCCAAAATTTATTGTTTTTTTTTTCTATTTTTGTGTGAAAATCTTAATGCAGCTCACAGAATACATCTACTTACCAAGTATCAACAGGATAGTTCTTATAGTTTCGGAAAAAGTGGCTGTGTCATACGGACAGACAGACAGACATGATGAATCCATAAGGGTACCGTTTTTTGCCATTTGGCTACGGAACCCTAAAAACGACATCAGACGACAAAACGCGGCAACCCGGATTACCGCGTTTTGTTGTAATATAGGTAGCTGAATTTGATCTACTACTCCTGATTTATGACGTAATGTGGTCAAAAATTAATTTACTCCACTTAAAACCAAAATGCAAAAAACAGTTACCTTAAAATCCTATAAAATATTTCGACAAATCGTGAACTTTAAACGCGTTTTTCTTATCTTCGCCACTTTTAGGCGTTTTTCATCTGAGGGCAGACGAATAATTAAAAAAAAGTCATTGGACATTAAGTATTGTGCCAATTTTAAGTTTTATCTTTAATACTGAAGTTGATGGGAAAGAGTGGACTGCTGAAACAATCTGTGGACCCAGCAGCAAAAACACTTAACTCGTGTATTCAAAGAAAACAAAAATATAAAAAAATACTCTATTAATTTACAAGAAACGCCCGTCTTGTCTGTTACAGTAAAAATGATAAAATCTTTTTTAAGATTTTTTTTTAAGTTTGCAAAGGTTCTGCAACAAATAACATTTTCTTTCCACTTTCTTTTGCGGGCCGCACGTGTCGCCTTCGGAGCTGACTTTACCCAACAAGAGAGGTTAAATACGAGTAGAGTGCTAGCAGCACTTAGATATTTTACTGAAAATACCGAAAAAATGCGAACCAGAGCTCGGTCTAATGAAGTTCCGTACCAGCGGATGAAATAAACTTCCGTGAATGTGTACTAAACCAATTTATATTTCAAACCATCTCATTAATATTATTGTTGTTATTGTAAAATATCAAATTTCCATTACCGATAACAGGTAGACTTTGTTGGTTAACAATTAATTAAATTCCAATTTTTATTTTTGTTATTCTGTTTGTAAAATACCTATAACCTATAAAGTTCGGGAATGCTACCTTCGAGTTATTTAGATCATGTACGTACTTGTAGCAGGCACCTACACGACTAGTTTGAGGTCAAACTTGTAACTTTGTTGGCAAGAGCGATCAATTAAATTGTGTGTAAATTTCCAAATATTGTTAATCATGTCTAATCTGTTGGTGTTTATTGAATCCATTATACCTAACAGTTTAACAACCCATATCGTCCCCACTGCAGGGGCACGGGTCTCTTCCCATGCCTCGGGAAGGTTAGCCTCCACCATTATAATAGTGTCTAATAAAAATAAAAAAAATCATTAATATTTTTTGATGTTTTTAATGCTATCCTGTAAGATTCAGATGTAATGGCTGTCGATTGCAAGGGGCCTGTAAGAACCACGGAAACAGAATGAGAATAAATTTGAATAAAAAAAAATAAGTATATATATGATTGTGCTGAGCATGAGCCTTCTTTTAAATACGACATTATTCTAACTGTATTTATTGCTGTTAATTGTATTCTTTATTTTGTTTGACTTATTTATTTCGCGAAAATATTATTATTCTACATGTATATGTAGGTAGGTGTCTGCTTTTTTTTATGGCAGAGGTGGCAAACGAGCAGACAGATCACCTGATGGTAAGCGATTGCCGCCGCCCATAGACACCCGCAACACCAGAGGAGTCACAAGTGCGTTGCCGGCCTTTGATTTGGGAGTACGCTCTTTTCTTGAAGGTTTGAATGTCGTATCGGTCCGGAAATACCGCACAGGCGACAATTCATTCCACAGTTTGGTTGTGCGAGGCAGAAAGTTTCTAGTGAAACGCACAGTTGTGGACTGCCAACCATCTATGTGATGGGGATGAATATGTTGTCGCGTAGAACGATGGCGGAAAGAGGCGGCAGGGATCAATCCGAACATTTTTTTTTTTATGTGATAAGGAAGGCAAACGAGCAAGTGGGTCACCTGATGGTAAGTGATCACCACTGCCCATAGACACCTGCAACCCCGGAGGGGATTGCAGATGTGTTGCCAACCTAGAGGGCTAAGATGAAATGCCTCTTGTGCCTGCAATTTCCTCGGCTGTCTTACTCTCCACACCGGAACACAACAGTGCAAGCACTGCTGCTTAGCGGCAGGATTAGCGAGTAAGATGGTGGTAGCGATCCGGACGGACCTCGCACAAGGTCCTACCACCCGCAAAATTCCTCGGAGCCTCCCCATTGTACATGCGATAGAGAATGCAGAGCGAGGCTACATCTCTACGCAGCGCCAGGGAGCTATTTTGTTTGTCGCTCGCAGTTGGCACGTTGAAAGTTAATGAAAATAAAAAAAAATGACATGTGAGGCCTGCGAGGTGACGCGTTTGTAGATCAAAGGACGGGCGGCGCGGGCGTCGCTGGCGGCGGTGGGGCTTGTTGACAGCGGCGGCGGCGGCCACCCGGAGGTAACATGGATATTAATATTTGCTTTATTATTTGTATTTGCCATATTTCTCGATGTAAAGTTTTACTTCATAATAAATATATATAATTTAAAGAAAAATTAAAATGTTCTATTGTAGTTCCAAGTATAAGTACATGATCATATTAAGATCAGATAAATTAAATTAATTTATTATCGCTAAAGATTCTATGCACACAAATTCAATAAAACGTTAAACTCACGAACTATAATAGGTATGATTGTTCCTAACGCTTCGTACTTCAAAACCTATCCTGGAGTTTTGTCTACTAGATCCATTCGTTAAAATTTCAATGGCTAATTCGGTGTCCAGTGAACTATCACGTTCATTGAAATGTTTTCTTTTAAAACGGACATACTGCGCAATCTGAAAAATATTACTCATAGCTGGGGGCGGTCTGGGCAAAAACAAATAATTAAAGAATTTTAATAAAACCAGAATATGTATATACCAACAAAATATTAAAAACATCTTTGTATGTTACATTGAAATTTGCTTTTACCAAACATAATCTCAATGCGTTTACTCTGGCTCGATTAATATTGAATTTAATTTTCCTTTTTGAAACGCTAAAGTACATACCTACGATATCTTCACGAGAGGTTCAGCTTCCGTACGGCTATGGACTCTAGGCTTCGCTCCAGCCATAACTTTTCGCTTGCGATTCCAATCCATTGCACAGATACCTACACCAAGTCGTTCACTGTACACGCCGCTCGCCTCTGGAACGCTCTCCCACCAGACGTCAGGTTGAGTCCTTCTCTCGCCACTTCCCCGCAGTCCCAACCCTGGCTCCTGAGCTCATAAATGTATTGTATATGTATATTACTGTATGTATGTTATATATATATATATATATTTATTTATTTATTCTATATATATTTTATATGCTTTAGTAATATAATATTTCAAAATTGTTTGTAAGTTATATATAAGTTTAAACAAGTCGTGTTTGTGACTTTTGCTCCTGCTTTGACATTTTTACCTACAATTCCTGTTAACATATAAGGTTGACTGGAAGAGATCCCGTAAGGGATAAGTCCGCCATTGTATATTACTCCTGTTAAAGTTTTGTACATATTTTATTTTATCAATAAAGAGTTTACAAACAAACATACAAACAAACAAACCTAATATAATGTAAAAGTAAATATACCAATGTTAGTTAATACTTCTGGAAATAGTCCTGTTGTATCAAACAAGAGTATACGTAGGACACTCTCATTACTAAAACGATTGTGATTGATTATAAATCGCCATTAGCAATACCACTAGAGAGCAAACGAAAGCGTAACCTGGAATTTTATTAAAAGTTTTTACATGGCAACAAAAAGAAGCTGTCAAAGGCTGTCACTGTTGAATGTTAGTATGACTACTAATTATTGATACTTGTTGGCTGAATATTCATATTTATTATTTATTTTATTGATGAGCATAAGAAATGATATAATGATATTATTTGTAATGGCCATTCGTAAATGATAGATTTTATGGAAATTTCAGATTTTTCAGTGCAGAAATAAACTGCAGATTATCAAAATCAGTTTATGAAGTAGACTGTTTTTATGTTTAAAGATAAACAAGATGTACAAGGAGTCAATAAAATTGTAAACAGCTAATTTTAAATTGTGATTTCAGCTAGTATAAATATATTATAATAAAGATTTATCACACAAGTATTAAATATGAATCAAATCAAATACTCTTTATTGTCATACAAGAAACATACAAACATATAATAACACAATAAAAAAAAACAAAGCGACAATCTGGGCGGTCTTATCGCTAAATCGCTATCGCTATGTTTTTTCCTGCTATAGATTGGTGATACCACATGAAGATTTTTTGAATTTGCCGCGCTTTCTCAGGTTAAGCTTTTTATTTGCCAGACTCTAAAGTAGTAAGTAAAGGCTGTAGAGGTCCACTACCTATGTTTCCTACCTCAACGTAAAAAAAAATATTTTGCAGTTACCAAGGTATGAACTAGATGCCACTAGTTCCCTTCCTTTCCAATAAAAAAATCTCAGAAAGCAATTATCTAACTTAAACATTTGTAGACATAAATATAAAATTAATAATAGAAATTGGAAATTTGATTTTTCGTGATAGAGAATCAATAAATACTCGGAATTAGATGTCAAATATTTTAATTGTAGTTTTTGGTTTTATAGCTGGCAACACTTTATTTAGTGAGGGTGCCATGTCAGTTTCGACGTGTTTTCTATTGCATTTCGTAAATGTATCTTTTTTGTAGGTTTTGTGGTGTTTTTGACAATTTTGGCTGTGCTATTGGAATTGATTCTTAGCTACCTACTTGGCGTCGCTACTTGGCACCGGAGCAGTATATTACAAATGTCAGAAACATACAAATGGAAAAACTGTATGTACCTACCTAAATAAGAACGTGAATCAATGAACGACCGTCTCGCCATCTCTTGTAGTTTAAGATAACCAAATCAAAAAGAAAAAGAAAAATGCTTGTTGCAGGCACAATAAATTATTACTACAACGAACGTGCTCCAAAAAGATGAATTTTTTCGTGTTCAGTTAATGACAGGTATATTTTGCTTGGTGAAATTTGTTTATCGTAGTTAGGTACATCTACCATTTATCGCTTCTCAGTGAATAAAATAGTATAGATAAATAAAATATCACCGTATAGGTAAATAGGAAACTTCTATACACGATAGCGGTTATGGCAAACCGGTGTGACAGTACAGTGGCCCAACTATAGCGGAGCTTGTACACCGACCGAGTTGGAAAGTTCTCAGCTAATATAACGGTCAGTTTCGTCGGAGCTGGACCGTGGGGAGTCCACGTGCGGGGCTGCGTGATTTGAGGAACCTGCTATCTAACTTATCTATCTAACTATCTAACTTAGCGATGATATGGGAAGTTATATTATATAACTAGTAAGGCCACAACGTAGTGGCTACTTGATAATTCTCTGCGGTATGAGGGCGACAGTTTTGAAACGAATATAGTTTAGTTTAAGGAACCTGAAAAGGAATACCTACTTGTTACCTTCGTAAACAGTCTGAACATATATAAAAAAGAAGATTCCGACGAATTCAGAACCTCCTCCGTTTTTTGAAGTCGGTTAAAAAGATGTACTAATATTATACTTTATGGTGGACTGCTGCTCACTAAACTGCACAACTTTTGATGCATCACAAGGAAATTAGCTAATTTCTTTTGGACTCAGCGTTTCTTCTCGCACCGCTATAATTCAAATCCCGAGGGTAGAAACTTTGTACTAGGTAAAATAAATGGCGATTCCAAAGAATGTGTACGGTATCTACTTAAAAAAAAAACATTTTAAATATTAATATTGGAGTAAAAGAATAAAACTATTTTCAACAAAGCCGTACACTTTAATGAGTGGTAAACGTACTTTAAAATATTGCTACATCTCGTGTAATTAATTACATAACTTGGATACCTATACACTAAACAGGTTTAAGATCTATTCACATATAAACTGAATAACTGGTTGGTTCGTTTTTTATGGACAGTAATTTTTTTTATCAACAGCTCAAGGAACGACACAAAACGAAATTAAAAACTAAATCGAACCTGTAAATAATCATTTGTTCGCAATGTTTCTGGTCATACCTTCAAATGTGTAGAGCTCGGTTGTTGGGGGACGAAGATTGCACCGAACGTATCTGAAGACAACAGAAAAAATGATTACAATGTGAAAACAATAACACAATATTAAAAGAAATATTAGTAGCTTAAAATTCTAACTGAAATATTTAAGAGAGCGCGTCGCGTCGGTGGGCCCAACAGAGTTCGTAGAGGTAGCCTTAGTGACAATGATATGAACATTGCATGAATCTTAGATAAAGTTTAACTTGTAAATACGTAAGCAGAAATATTTGCACTATATAATAATAATCTTTATTGTACCAAAAATACAAAAACATCGACAATGAGGGTAGCCCTGGTCCCCACACTAGGATCCCCTGTGTTGTGGTCATTTCCCTATAACTTTACATGTACAAAATTTAATTTAATGTCTATCTGTATCTGAATATAAAACAAAACAATAAAGAAAAAAACAAAACATTTAAAGAAAAAAGTAAAATACATATTTTTTTTACATAAATTTTGCTGACTGAAGTTAGTCCAGTCAATAAGTCAAAATATTTTTTATTTAAGTAAGTAGATGCTTTACACTTACTTTTAAATTGTCTTTTTTTTACCTAGTAGATACTAAGTTCCTACCACTCGGAATTGTACAGTCTTAACGCGATACTTTTTGTTACAACTACAATAACATAAATTTTAGGACTTGGACAATATAAACTTCAGTTCAGTCGTTGAGTTTAAAACTTAAAGTGTCCCGCGAGGACATTTAAATCGATGTCACATCGGGACGTAACTGAGAAGAATGTTGGTTCTATGGGACTTTAATTACAGATCTTTATTTCTCAAAGAAAAGACACGTTTCCAGCTGCACGTCACAGCTGTAATGAATACCTTATAGACTGAAAGATTGTGATTGTCAAAGTTTAAAAAAAAACTCGCCATTTGGTAAAGTCTATCTATAGGTACTTTAAAATAGGCTTCTGCTCGTCAAACTTTAAAAATTTTGTATTGTGATAAAATGGACTTCCCGTACAAAGTTGATCGATTTTTATCAAAAGTTTTTGAACGAAAAGCTCGCCTGTCGCCACCTTAAGTATAACTACAGCTTTTAGTTACACTATGTATGGTAAATTGACAAAAAACTCAAATTCCACTAACGTCATTTACAGAAAAACAGTTACTTTAAGGCGCTTTCATTTTATTTTTCCATACAGACGAAATTATCTTAAAATAGATTTCCGGTCTGTCAACGTATTTGTTCTTGTCATATTTTATTATGTTTACTCACTCTATTTAGGTTAATATTTAAATAAGTAGCATGAGAAAGAATGATGATCTTCAAACTGTTATTTTTTAAATCCACGATTGGTAATAAGGCCTTGGCATCATCACACCTGGTTGGTAAATGATGATGTTGCCGAAGATGGAAGCGGGCTTACCAAGATTCCCCAACGTAATGGGAAACTGGCTGTCGTATCTCCATGCTAGAACACATCAATGCTATTAACATTGATAGATATATAACTCGTTTTTTTTTTTTTTTTTTTTTTTTTTTATGGCAGAGGTGGCAAACGAGCAGACGGATCACCTGATGGTAAGCGATTACCGCCGCCCATAGACACCCGCAACACCAGAGGAGTCACAAGTGCGTTGCCGGCCTTTGATTTGGGAGTACGCTCTTTTCTTGAAGGTTTGAATGTCATATCGGTCCGGAAATACCGCTGGCGACAATTCATTCCACAGTTTGGTTTTGCGAGGCAGAAAGTTTCTAGTGAAACGCACAGTTGTGGACTGCCAACCATCTATGTGATGGGGATGAATATGTTGTCGCGTAGAACGATGGCGGAAAGAGGCGGCAGGGATCAATCCGAACAATTCCTCGGAGCACTCCCCATTGTACATGCGATAGAGAATGCAGAGCGAGGCTACATCTCTACGCAGCGCCAGGGAGTCAAGCCGATCTGAAATATCCTGGCAGTCGACGATTCGAGTTGCCCTTCGTTGAATGCGGTCCAGAGGGAGAAGCTGGTACTGGGGTGCCCCTGCCCAGAGATGAGAACAGTATGAGGCCGAACCTGCGCCTTATAAAGTTGCAGGCGATGCGCCGCAGTGAAATACCGTCTCGATCTATTGAGCACACCAAGCTTCTTCGAGGCTAATTTAGCCTTACCCTCTAGATGGCCACGGAACTGGACTTCACTCGATATGTCGACACCAAGAATTCCGATACTAGCTGAGGCATTTAGGGGAGTGTCCTCAAAACGAGGTGATACGACAAATGGCATTTTCTTGGCAGTGAACGCGCAAACTTGTGTCTTAGTGGGAACTCGTTTATTTGGTACTACAAACACACATATTAAATATTACATCTGTGAAGAAATACACACATTAAAATTAAAATAAACAATACTTTAGAATATGTATGTTGCAGTAGGCCGTGGCCGTGACCTCAGTGTGTCATTTCCTGTTTCGAGCAATACACTGGTATTCTGCCACAACCCAAGGACTGATGTTTGGCGGCAAGACTTAGATAATATGGTGGTACGCGACCTCCTGATGTGGACTAGCCACTGGACCGCAGAGGCTGTTAATGTAAAATTGCAGCAAGATAACTCAAGTTTGGCGGCTCGCCGTGCTTTTTGCTACAACTACGCGTAGCATGCGTTTAGCACTCGAGTAGCTGTCACAGCTGTACGGGAGTTTGCCGACCACTACCACCGAAGTAGCACCGACACAATGTGCTAAACGTTCAATCGCTGGCCTTTTTCCTTTCTCCTTACTCTCATAACATTCGTAAATACTTACTTTTATCTTTCTAATTTGAAGAGACTCTTTAGAGTCTTCATGTCACTTTAGCGATTTAAAAGCTTTTCACTCAGTAATACGAGTACATGCCAGTACTTGATACTTATTTTTGAATAATAATAGGTATAATATGATATTCCTAAAACTGTCTACACTCCCGACACCAAGGTCGAGTGGTGTCTGTCTATCTATTAATACCAAATTGTGGCTAAGACATCTTAATTTCACGAGAAGTTTACTAATTTACGAGCTTTGATTGCTGTTAAATTTGTTGGAAGGAGTTAGCGTAATCGAGCGCTCGCCGGCGCCGGCGGCTGTCGGTACGCGTCCTCGGGGAGTCCCCGCTCGTCCTTTCGTGGCGTAATATGGCGGTGATTAGTGCAGGTGTGCCCAGTGTGCACCTCAGAAGCAATTTAAATTGCACAGCGCACTAATAACTTCCTAATATGTAGAATATTTGTGTGCAGGTGTTAAGTCCTCTCACTCAATCCAGTGAACAAGTTACAAGGTTTTTGTAAGGTTATTGGGGGCTTTAAATAAAGATTGAATGTAGATTCCCACCCACAAAACTCCCTCTCTTTGGTAAAATTCAGCTAATTCGCTCTGCGGAACAATTACGGGAATTATACAATAAACCAATTACGGAAATTATAAAACAGGAAAAGAAAACGCATATTTCCAGTAAGCGCGATCCTAAGCCACACAGTGCGAACTATTACTTTCCTGCAAGTATGACTTGATTTTTCATCTATCTGGGGGAGGGACGACACCTAATATCACGTCTTCTAGCCCGCAGTCGCCACTCGAGAACCTTTCTTTCAACTTAAAATGGCCTACGCGGCGTGCCCATTTTTACTTTAATTTGCTCATTCTATGTGTGTTTAGTTTTTTGTACGGAACTCTTCATTTCGGATTTGATCTCGCAGAGAAAACTCAAGCATAGCTCAGTCTGTTTATAGTCCGCAGAGCGAATTAGCTTGAAGAGAGTTAGCGACATATAATATCATATCCTTAACATATCCCTAAACTATTGAAGACAGACTTCAAAATTGGAAGACACTTTCTTCAGGGAATGTAGAGGACCTTTAAGAAAGGATTTTTCTTTTAAGAGGAATTTTCATCGGGATCGATGGGTTATTTATAACCGAAGCTACGCGGATGCAGTGGGGTATAAACAATTCCTGGCAAATGGAACGGAAGCACTGCTTTCCATATATAGTAGGTTCCTAGAGATACGCCGCGTGGGATCCGCAAACTTTTAATAAGCTAAAGTCGCTTCAAGGTACCTTCCGATCTTGCCTTACGGTTGTGCGTGACCGCGTGGCGTCGCTTTGCTATCGCCGGAGTGGGCGGAAAATCTTACCTACTTGAAAACAAAACTTGTACTAAGTGATCGGAGTTTTAAGAGTTTGATCTCGTAACAGCTGCTGTGACTGCTGTCAGGGAAATATTGTCTGGAATAAACGGGAACGGCGTGGGATGATCCAGTTCGTTTTACGCAACCGTAGGCTAGGCGCCGTGGGTTATTGTGAAATTTTCTGCGGGTTAACTGTAATTTAATAAACTTAAGAACTGTGTTGCTGATTGTACAAGGTGTGTTTTTTTTTCGTACAAACGGCAGATCCCCTGAGTCTACAGAAAACACAAAACTTCAATTAAAATCAGAAATATCGCTGCTCAGAAGTAAACCACGACAAGCGACGACGACAAAGAGGCCACGGCTTTCATTGATAGGTCAGCTGATAGAGTACTACCAGTTGATAGGAAACAGTCACTAGTGTTCCTAATTAATCAAGAAATTGAAACTACATAAAATGAATCATTAAGTGAAATTGATATTATAATTTTGTTGTTCAGAGACTCACGAAGGGACGAGAAATTTTGCATAACCACAACATAATTTAGCAGTTCATAACTAAAAAAAGTAAAAACAAAGACTTTATTGTCTTTTCAGAAAGACTTGAGCAATAAAAAATGCTTAAGCGTAGATTTTTTCGGAACTTGGTACCGAAGTTAAGAGCTTTGCCGCTAACCGCTCAAACTGTGCTGAGCGCAGCGCGGCCGCCGCGCCCGGCGCCCGCGCCGCCAACGACGAAGCATATTTATTTCGCTCTTAGGAGCGCATCCTCGCAACTTTATTACAATTGTGTTTGTTCTTCAAGTCCGGCGGCGGCGGCGGCCGCGGATACTTCCATAAATTTTTGCAAAATGTTTCGTAGCGCGGCACAACTTTGCAGTTTAACAAACAGCAAATAGGTCCTATATTTCATTTAAAGCACCGGCGGTGTTTAGATGGTGAGTTTTGCGGACAATTTAACTTCTGGGACTTCGGTCTTACACTTAACTTTTTAATGGCAGGTAAGACATACAGTTTTTGTAATGTGAAATTACGGTCGCGTAAAGTCGCAGGCGATGACTAGTTGTCGATATATCTCGATAATTTCTTCCAATTTATCCGTCAAGTAATAGAATTCCTGATTTAATTTTGTGATTTGACAAGGTACCGAGTACGGGTAATTCGATCAACTAATTCTCGAACACAAAGGAGGCTTCGATATTAAATTGAACGCGAATAATGCTATCGGTTTTCGACATTAATTATTCAGCTTATACAGTATGAATCAAAACAGACGTGTTAACTCTGGTTTTTACTCATCATGCTGACAAGGTGCACAATTTGCTGACTTATCAACTTATCGATTTGTATGAAATGTTTTTTTATATGTGGATGGGATTTTAATTGATCTATACAAATGTGGGGATGCCTAGGGTCCATTGAGGCTCACTGCGTTTCTTCACGCACAGTCATTTCCTTTCAAAAGCTGACTTCTCTAAGTACTCTACCAAATGTATTCATTTTATACCTTTTACCTACGAGTAATAACTGATATAGTTAAGTAGGATTTGCCCATAAAACGATGATATAGTTAATTCAAAATTATATATTTTTATTTATGTAGGTAGATAATTTACACATTGTTTTCTTCCTACTACCAAATTCGTACATTTCAGCATTTCTGCAAGTTTAAGCAAAGCGAGGCAATGTCGAGCCCCACAAAAAATCGCTTTAGCATACTTAGTATATAATAAGAGGATTATTATAACCTTTCATCACGTGCCTAGTTTAAATATAGCAGAATAACTGAATTATGAAAAAACAGACGTTTATCAGATGTATACGAAGGGAAGCCCAAAATTAACTGCCGACCTTTTTAATTGCCTAGTTCATTAAATGAGCCGCTCCGAATCTAAACAGCGCTTACATGTTAAGTGCCTAATTAGAATTGAGATATTCCAAATAAATACATAATGATTCTATAATCAAAAACAAGCAGTGTTTCACACAATAATTTTCTTGGAATGGATTCTGAAATGGCTAATTAAGTCGTTGGTTAGTAATCAGAGAAGAAAACTTGTATTTCTTGTTGGTTTTTTTTACCTATTTTATAAATGTGTAATAATATTCTCAGGGAAAAGCTTTTCAGTTTCCACGAGTTGCTTAAAAAAACTCGCCTGTATACATAAATTAGAAATCAAAAAAGTAGGCCATACACAAATTCGAATTTGATGTACTTCTAATTACTTGCCGCTCTTTATAAAGTGTATATACAGGGTGTAACAGAAGTGTGTGACAATACTTCAAGGCTGGCTTTTACCCATCAAACTGAACAACTTTTGTTCTACAACTTTGTTGAAATCGCAAAATTTTTTTTGGACTTTTCACACAAATCGATCAGCTGGCGAACCAAGTTTGTATGAAAAGTCCAAAATTTTTTTTGCGATTTCAACAAAGTTGTAGAACAAAAGTTGTTCAGTTTGATGGGTAAAAGCCAACCTTGAAGTATTGTAACACACTTCTGTTACACCCTGTATATTTGTAATAATATTCTCAGGGAAAAGCTTTTTAGTTACCACGAGTCGCTTAAAAAAAGTCACCCTATAGACATAAATTAGAAATCAAAAAAGTAGGCCATACCCAAATTCGATGTAGTCTTTAATTATTCTATTTGATCTACTGGTAATAACTTCCCGCTCTTGATTTATAAAGAATGTAGGTATGTATATTTATGAAAAAAAAAAATAATATATTGGACCACCTCTGTAGTATTACCTATTAAACAAAAAAAATCATCAAAATCAAATCATAATTGGTGAAGTAATCGCGTAACATATACAAAAAACTAGAAAAAAAACCACGTACAGTCGAATTGAGAAACTCCTCCTATTTTGAAGTCGGTTAAAACTAAGAAATCTATTGAGTATTCTTGAAACGTTCGAGGATGAGGGCAGAGCTGATAAAATGACGCACAGGATTTATAAAGGTGTATTACAAACAAAGGTATAATAATATTTTATGAGGGCTTTTTACTTTCCCCGAGGAACCCTCGGTATTTTAGCAAGAAAAATTGTGTTTATTCATGCATTATCAATGAGCTAATCGACTAGGGATGTCGAGGTTTATTCTGAAAACCGACTAAGAAACTCATTTACAATATTTCGGACTGAAAATATAAAGCCATTATTAAAAGTCAGTAAGGGAAGAATAATTTTCAAAATTCAAAAATTCAAAATTCAAAAATAATTTATTTGTGATTGTAAGTAAATATAAAATGGTGTCAAAACTTAAATAATGTCCTTTACAATCTGTCATTTGACGTACAAATTTGAAAATATATTATAAAATTTAAAATAAAATAAACATTTCATGCACATAAACGAATGCTAGAATAAATTATACAAATATATTTGAAATATTAAAAAAATCTAATAAAAACATCAAAATATGTCAAAGTTAACAAGTCAGTATACGATCAAAATACAATAAATTTAAACGTCATTAATACAGTATTTAAAAGATTTAAAATAATCAAAAACATCGTATTTCATAGAAAATAGATTTATGTATAATAATATGTCATAAAAATACAAAAAATATACAAAATGTCCAGTTCTAATAAAAATAAAGATCAAATAGTTTTGTCATTTAAAAATTCATAAACGGAATAATATGCTTTGTTTATTAAAAGATCTTCCCATCCCATCCCTTCCAATCAAGAAGATTTTCCCATGGATATTGGGAAAAAGTTTTCAGTTTCACAAATAAGTACATTGTGCGGTCTCAGGTTTTGAAGAGAAAAGAATAGAATTAACTGCAAAGCTTTATTATTACCAAAAACCGTCGGGCGGCGCAGGACCGGTCGGTGTGGAAATCCTTGGGGGAGGCCTTTGTCCAGCAGTGGACGTCCTTCGGCTGATGGTTATTACCAATAGTAAATCTAAAGAACATATAATTTTTACAAGTCAACCATGAAAACCTTACATTCCCACCTTATGCATACTGTCTCGCGTATCATTCTACAACTGGGGAACACAAACTGTCATTGCTGACAAATAAACATTCCTAGTTTAATGAAGATTGTGAAAAGAAGGGGAAAATAGTAATTGATTACAGCATTTACAATAGGTTACTTAGTTTTTGTTGGTAAGTTTATAGTTGAGGTTCTGAAGTTTCCGCACGGCAAGTACATGTAAGGCTTTTATAAAAAAAATGTGTTGGCGGCATTTCTTTTTGACCCGCCATTAATATTCTCTCCGCAAACACTTCCCGAAACGTGGGATATGCGAGTTCCAGTGGTAGGATCTTCGTAATAGGCAGACTAAAAATTACCTTTGAAAAAGTGCTTAACGCTACTTATTTCGAATAAACATTTTTAGATTTTTTTATAGCAAAGGTGACAAACGAGCAGATGGATCACCTGATGGTAAGCAATTACCGCCGCCCATAGACACCCGCAATACCAGAGGAGTCACAAGTGCGTTGCCGGCCTTTAATATAGAAGTACGCTCTTTTCTAGAAGGTTTTGATTTAAGTATGAATTTTTAGTTCGATCTATTAGCGAATTTGATTCTTGCGCATTGTATAGTAATCATTTATATAGACAGTATAGTTATATGTACCAGTAATCTGTATTTTGAAGAGCAAGACGGCGTGGCGGCGGCAGCGCGCGTTCTACTCTGACAAGAATGAAGGCCGCAAAATATACAATTTAAGCCCCATATAATTTGCTGCGTTCTTTCTAAAGCTGGGGTCCCACGGCCCGCCAATCAACAGGCCAGGCCGGATCAAGGACGCCTGTCGTGGCACGATCGCACCACGCGCCGAGCCATTCGACAACAGGCGACGACAGACGAGACCGTTCCCACAGTGCGTCGGCCCGGCCTGGCGCGGCCTGATCTATCAGAAAACGGGCCGTGGGACCCCAGCTTTATGAAGGCAGTGTGGGCGGGCGCGCGACACGCTAGCGGCGGAAAGCCGCGCGGCGCGCGCCCCGGCACGCCCGGCCCGCGCGTGTCGCCCGCGCTGTGCAAACGGCCCACCCGCCCGACGCGCCTCGCTCTCGCTGGGCCATTCATCAAGCATGTCACCCATATAGGTACATTTACTGAATAAATATTGATCGACTTTTAATTAATATAATAAATGAATTCGTGAAAATGTACAATTGGTTTCAAGGAACACAAGGTAAAATCGTAAAAGTATCAGTCGAGTCACAAGTACCAGGCATTATTTGGTTACTATGAAAGAGTGATCTTGTCCAGTGAATGCGAGTAATGGGACCTGTGGGTAGATTTTTTATAGGTAAAGTAGTGGTTACGTAACGCGCGCCTTACCTTACAGATAGATGACTGTTTTCATTTAGGTACCTAGCCTTATTAGTCCATGCGGTAGACGCTACAGGTACCTGCATAACCTCAGGTGCAATAATATAGTCTATAACAGCCCAAGTGGAACCACTGAGCGTACGACAAACACGCAAACACAGAGAGAACCACATGCTACACACGGTGCGATTAATCCTGCATCGTTCTCGTCTTGCGGCGACGGCGGCGGCGGCGGCGGCGGCGGCGGCGGCGGCGGCGGCGGCGGAGGCGGCGGAGGCGGAGTGCCACGCTAACTGAGAGCATTTGCTTATTGCAATCACATCCTCGTAGTCACGTCGCCTATGTTGGTAATAGTGTCATGTTGATGCGAAGGTAATCATAAAATGATTTACTGTCAGACAAAGCTGTTATTTCGCTATACATTCTGTTCTTAAATAAGTATTTTGAAATCATAGCAGAATACATATACAGTGATGTGTTCCAAATCCCATTTGGAAAATGACTAAAGCTCACGAAAGCAATTCCAACAATGCCGTGATGCGATATGAATATGTAGATTAAGAAAGAAGATTCGGTGCAGTGTTCGACTGTTCGTGTGCCACTGCGGTGGTCGCGCGGCCCACTCGCATATCGCACATCATCAAGTTGCCTCGAACTGTAGAAGTCCGCTTCAAATGATGGTATTACTTACCTGAGGGCTGCCACGCGTTGTGAAGCGTACCTTCGTTGATAAATGCAACTTTGATAGAAAAATAATAGAATAGAAAATACTTATTTGTAATAACAAGCTCTACATCAAGCTGAGAATAAATCGTTATTTGAGTGTGTATAAGTATGTACGTTTCATAGAAACTGTGTTTAGCCAAAGCGGCGAGATGTCTTTATCTCCAAATTCAAAGAAACAAGCAAAACAAAAATCGATATAATAATATACCTTATCATTTTCATCGACGTCAATACTACATATAATTAAACCCTTTTGATGCGTGAAATAATTATTCCAAAGACGTGAATAATTAATTATGTCCGTTGCCACGACGACGGTCTGCCGTCCGGCCGCGCCGCCGGTCCGTTCGTTCAATGTCCGGCGTCCGGTCCGGCGCGAGCGGCGGTTTCAACCCGCGGCTCACTCAGCACAGGGCACTTTTTGCTCGAGCGCTAATTGCAACCGCGGTATTTAATCAACGGTTCTTTCTCCTGGGACTTTGTTCCTGACTTTCAATTTTAAAATCACAATACTTATTTGCTCAGAAAATTTTTGTACTGAAAATTTTGTAGCTTTTGTATTCGTAAAATAACCTTTTATATTTTAATTAAATTGTATTTTTATAGTTAATGCTCTGTTATAAAACAGACGCCTGATCTCAACGACGCCAAAGACCCAATACATTTATTTGTTAAATTTCTAGTATACAACTACAATGAAAAGCAAATGTTTTCATTCAAGTCTAGACTAGACTCCTAGTAAAAACTTTCAAAAAACGTAGATCTGCCTTAAGAAACAATAATTTTCTGCTTATCATAGGTAACCATAACACCTACTGTCATAATACAAAACGCGTAGCCGAGTAAACGGGGGCATCTCCGTAACATATGATTTCTCCTGAGAACACTTCTGCCTCAATAGCTATAAAATTGCCTTCTGCCTCGCAGCCAGGGATCGGCAGTAAAATAACCAAACTGAATATTGGACGTTACGACAATAACTTTGGACCCCTTCTGACAAACATAATATTGGCAACGAACATAAACAAAAAAAAAAACGAGATTTAAATTATGGAACGAGAGATTTGCGTGATATTTTCTCAAACAAAATCAAATGAAGACCACGCGGGAAGGACAAGAAATGTCAGTTAATACTTTCTATTCTGGCGTTCGTTGCCGGGACTTGTACCGAGCACACGTCTGCTGAGTTATTTTTTTAATTATTTCCATTTTAGAGTAGTCTCAACGATATTTTTGTTATAGGGAAATAGCTGTGATTCCGATTCAGTGATAAGCGGTTATAAGAAGAGGATTAACTCGAGAGACAGCTCCGTTTTCCGAGTTCCAGCAGCAAACCACCACGTGGAGCGTCACTTGACATTGGCGTTTCGCCATTTTTTTTAATTGAAGATTCTCCCATTTTTCACTTGACATTGGCAAAATCACTCCTTAAATGAGATGTGGAATGCCAAATAGAAAAATAAAATAGAATAGAACTTTCTATTCTATTCTATTCTTAGTGTTTACGAGAAAGTCGATTTTCTCGTAAAAACTTCTAACTGACATTCCTTGTTCTTCCCGCGTGGTCTTCAAATACAACACCAGTTTAAACAATTATATTACGAGTAAGTCACTCCGGTTTGCAAGACGCACCCTCGTGTTTGTGTCCGGGCATCGAGTCCGGGCAGTTCCGCCCTCATCGACACATTTCCCGTCCGGCGAACCAAGCGGAACGGAAAGGGTGCTAACGCCACTTGTCAAGCCCACGCTTTAATCTCACTCAACGAAAAACGCTTTATTTCACAACGACCATCAGCACATGTACACAATTACACAGTTTATAGGCATAAAGATATTATATTACAATAATTGCCTCCATAAAATGTACCCAGCAATTTAATTCGTTCATAAAATCTGAGACAATACTGTACGCCGCGCCACGCGACGGTAATTTTGCCAAATTAACGGCCCATTCCCGCTAATTGGGGGAGAAACGAGCTAATTTAACCCTTTACATTTTTATTGCGTAAATAATATTCCTATATTGACATCATAACTACCTGAGGGGAGCCATATAAATGTATCAGTTGCCCTGTAGCAGATTTAATTTAGTATCGTCGAAATGTCGTACCTTAACGCGATGTTATTGTAATACTGTGTACACGAAAACGTTTTCTTGTGTTTTTATGTGTTTACATATTATAAACAGCCATTATTCGCAGCCCAAACTTCTTACTAACAACAAGGTTTTCAATCAAACGAATTACTTAACACCCTTAATAACCCGCTGTTCTTAGCAAACACTGCGGCCCGCCTTCTCATTAAATTACGAAACCGGGCAGCGTCCCGCGGGCGCGCGGTAATTAATATGTGTCCTGCGCTCACGGCGGCGGCGCAGTGCTACCACACACAATATGCTAATACTTCCCTAACGATAGCGGGAAGGGTTTAGGGGCCGAAAACGCGATGCAGGCCTAGCGGCTCATTACCATTATATTGCTGTTAACAAGATGACTTGCGTGAACTGGTGGTTACTGTAATCTTCTTTGAAACCGGGACATGTATGAACCAAATGATGAAGACCAAAGATTTTTTTATTCTTATTGTGTAAAACAATGCCATGCTATCATAAGGGATGCGATAGATGCCTGATATTGTACTAAGCATCACTCGCGGTTACGATAACCGCTAATCAAACTAGGGTATTTTCGCCTATAAATGAAAATAAAACTTATTAACTACAAAAATATGAAGATAAACATAAAAAGTTTCCAGTTTAATGTCGATCCAAAGTCAAAATAAAAGTGATAAATATTATATACACTGTAAGTTTTTAATGATGGATGTGAATTGTGAACATATCCATCCAAAGCTTAAGATAACTTCTGTGCTAAAACTTTTTAATAAATGACAAAAAATAACTCCATCTTAACTGAATATCATATTGACAATTTCGTATGGAGAGTCCAAATTGTTTCGTCGCGTCTTTTGTTTAAAAAGTGTTATTATAACAATTATCACATTTGACCCGAATAACTAGTCTACATATCTTCTCACTCGCCATTATTCTTTGTATAATCGCTATTAATTAAAGAAAAGCCAAAGTACAAAAAAAAAACTTTGAAACTTTTCACCCCAGGTGTCAAAGGATTAAGTAGATAATTTGTAACAAATGCAAAGTTGTTCAAACCTAATTAACATCATTGGGGCACCTGTTACAACGGGAGTTCTCACGCCCTTCGCGTCGACTTATATATTAACTTCGGCCCTTCGGCTGAAAGGGAGCAGAATGCGGAATCCCCAACGATACTGACAGCCTCCCTAAGCACAAACTTAGTAATCTCTATCAAATTTAAGCAAATTACTTGCTTAAACATTTTGACAGTCCCTTTTTAAACAAATTACCAGACACTAAACTTAGACAACAACTACTTCGAAAGACGGGTGCGTCAAAAGTTTAGTTCGATAAAAATTTAGTTTAGTTCGTTCGACAGCACTTACTGCGATAAGTTTTAGTTCGACAGATGTGAGTTAAAAGTTAAAGTAAATGTCTGTTTTCTAATTCATAAAAACACTGGGATTATCATCATCATCAGCCAATAACGTCCATTGCAGAACAAATGCCACCTCCAAACATCGCATCCAGAGCTTCCCGCAAGCACCAGGTCATCGGTCCACCGAGAGGGAGGCCTGCCTATGCTACGTCTCCTGCACGGGTAGCATGAGGCGTAGATAAAGCTGTTTGTCGCGCCAAACGCGAGAAAACAGCTCAGCTGTCTCTTTCATTAGCTTAGCGTTAGAACGGAATAAATGCCTGTAAAACTCGCGTCGCGCGCGGGATACGTCGCCATGCTACCGGTGCTGGTCACTCGACACCAGAGTAATAGTGTTCTGTGCTCGACACCTTTGATGCCCCAGTTACTATTTGTTTGACGAGCTATAACGGAATTGAATTTATGGTTCATATGTAAAAAACGGGATCAACAGTACTTTAAAAGTTTAGGCAGTTAATGAGTATATTAGTAAGAAAATTATTTTCTGAGATGAATGAAACGAAATTGCTGCAAAGGCCTACTCGCTGTTCACATGTTCATTACACTTTTGTTTAAATTGCGAGTCGCTCTACTGGGACATGCCACTAGCTGTGGGCTGTGGGCTGTGGGGAACGCGTGCAAGCGTAAATAGGAATATCGCGAGGAAACTCGGCAAGTACAAATATCGTATAATACTGTACACAGTTCAACAATGGCCAAAGTTTGGTAGCTAAATAAATCTTATATTGGAAGACTTGATTGCGTAGTTGCGAACATCACGAGAGCGAAGAAAGCGCCGGGGGCAACTATTGGAACAACTATTTACATAAGTATTTGAATTGTTCCGGAAAATTGTATTAGAAGTATTTTGACAATAAATGTCTCTATCTGAACTGTCACTTCTTTGTAAATTCAAGAAAATACTCTGAAAGTTAGTGAAAAGAAACAGCTAAAGACCAAAATCGACGTTAATGTGTTAATACAATTTAAAGTAGTAATGTAATTGTGACTGTAATTGGTAAAGCTTTTACTGAATTACAATGTAATTACGATAGTATTTTAACCACCTGAACCGCCTAATAACAGGGACAATAAAATTGTCTGATTCTAATGTGTATACACGGTGTCGTAACAGGAACAGGGTAAAAACTAGTCTCTGCGTCTATTACAAACAATTCATTGCAATGTCCAGACAATCTGCAGTTATCAGTTTAGCATATGGTACCCGAAAGAGGTAGGTAAACAAATGGAACAAACTCATTTCATTCAGACGACATAGTTTGAACTTGTCGGTGTAATCTCGGAATCTCCCGGCGTCTTTACACGACAGAGCTGCTGTTATGCAAATGCCGATGGGCCGAGGACGCGAGCCGCAATGGCAGCTTAATTGCCGTTTCCCTCGCATCGACCCACTTCCGCGTGTGACACAAGTATACAACAATAAACGTGTTATCTACAATATATATCTGTAAGTGATAATATCCGGGTTCTTTAATGTACTTGCTGTTATTTTTAAATCGCTACTGATAGGATACAGTGGGCTCGGACTCCAATCCTCGAGTTAAACAGAAAACGGTTTTGGACGTGTTTGGTTCGAAGGGTACATAGGATGTAACTTGTCTTCTGACAAGTTCTGACCGAATCTATGTAGATATTACTTTATACAAATACGTTGAAACTAGCTCGAATAATGTTGTTAATGAAATAAAGACTACTTACACTAAGGCTTCAGCTACACAAAAAAATGAACAACTCAATTTGAGCAATAAAATAATGTACAGTCGACTCTCGTTAATTCGAAACTCGAGGGACTCTTAAAACGAATTATCGAGAGTTTGAAATATCAAATGGTGATATATCAAAGAGCAACAGTAACTGAATGATAACTAAACAAACCAATTCGTGAGAAGTGTGTGTCAAATAGTCAGCCTAATCATAACAAAAACAAAGGCTCGTGTACGTTGATACAAGTTTGAATAGCAGTGACTTTTTCGTTCGAATTACCAAGTTCATAAAAATTTATTGATTTAGTTCGAAATATAAAGAGATTTTGTAGGGAACTCGTGATCTCTCTTATCGTGTGGCACAATTTAACTGTCTTATCCGCAAGGTATAGGCGGCGGTTGCCTGGTGTTGCACTTATCATCACCTTTGGTCACGTATAGGGCATTTAAGATTTACACCTACGGACGTGTGCAACGCGACTATCATACACAACTGGAAATCAGATGTGCAGGTTTCCTCACGATGGTTTCCTTCACCATTACTCTAACTCTACTAACTCGTGATAACTTTGAATTATAGAGAGGTTTGAATTATCGCAGGTTTGAATTAACGAGAGTCGACTGTATATTCAAATACTCGTTCATGATTATTTGAATATACAGTATACAGTATACATATACAGTCATGAGAAGCCACAGTTAATCAGAACGGAACTGATAAACTTTACAAAACGAACGAGCAATCATAATATGACAAACACACAAAAAGGAGAGTAATTAGCACATAACTGTAATCAATTGTCATCGTTATTCCACATTTCATGCGAACAGCGGCGCGGGGTGCGTTACACAACGCGCGCGGCTCCGAAGACGCGGCTAATTAGTATAACTTGCACAATACAACTCCCGGCAAACAAGAAAACAACACGACTCCAAAGTATCTAACGATTCTATAAACATTTAATTGCTCTAGTTAAAGAATTTTCCTACTCACTACAATACAATAATTCCCAAGTCTTGCGAAGAAGGTCGATCGATGTCGCAGAATTGAATGTTAAGGTCTAACAGGGCCGTAAACCCGAGACAAAGAGAGCCAAGACAGCCTCCTAATGCGTTCCGCTCCATAAAAACCCTCAATCGAATATCCATTTGTTTCCGCTCATTTTGCTAACGCTTTGTTAATCCGGACACAGCCGGGTGGCGGCGGCGCCGGGCCGGGTGAACGCCCCGCGGCGCGGCGGCGGCGGCGGCGGCGGCCCGGGTCGCGGCCGCGTCGGCAACTAGCAGAAAACGACCGAAAGGGTTAAAATATCGTCTCACTCCACGCTTTTCACCCGTTTTTCTGCTTCGATTCTCTCAAAAGACTTTCTGTCCTTTGTCTCCTTTTGCTCCACGATTTGGGATAAATAAATGTCCGAGATCAGTATTCAGTATTCCTGATAATACACGATGCGTTTTCTATCTAAACTGGCAAGTCTAGATAGAAATATATTCTCGATTTCTCGCAGCAGCTGTGTCGCGTGCAATCTATCGGATATTCGATAGTGGAAAGAGACTATTCGGATTTAAATTAAACGAGCGCCTTGTATGAGGAGATCAGACAGAAATTGGATGTCTTGACCTACAAGTGAAAGTTCAAGAACTGAGAGGAAAATGCAATAATTAAAATACGTTTATGGTATTGTTAATTAACCTCTCTAAGTTATACTAAGTTATAAACTGAACTTGAGTGCTCAAAAATGTTATATATTTTAAGTTATGAACCTCCAGGTCTATTTGTATAAAAAATATCCTTGTTAGTTTAAACAATTATGACTGTTTGTGTTCTGTTCAATAAAAAAAATGTCTTATCGTAAGTCTTGTAAACTATCATATATATTTATGTATATTTACTTACCGCGCGCGAAACAGAACGAGCCACGAGGTGCGCAAGGGCTGCTTTCTATTCTGCAACAATAACAAAAATTACTTATTTAATGCTTCGTTCAGTGGCACTTTAATTTTATTCACAACCGGTAAGTGACGTGATGCCGAAAGAGGGCTTACCATAGATTCCCCAAGCAATGGGGAACTGGCTATCTTATTTCCATGCCGGAATTATATAAATACTATTAACACTGATCACTGTATATTATCAGTCTAGCATCTTTATTAAATGCAATCAAAATTACTTTAGATCCGTAGTAACAAGACATCCACGTAAAACATGTAATAAAATTGACATTATGCCGCATCATACATCTCGGACAAGTGTCTTTTCTAATAGTTTTTACGTAATGGGAGCAAAAATATACAACCACTTGCCAGATAATCTGAAAGAGCTCAATGTAAAATGCTTCGAGAGAAGATTATTTAATATTTTTGATTGATAAATGTTATTACTCTTTATCTGAATATTTCAATGTTAATGTAGAATTATTTAAAGATATAAAAAATATTAATAAACTGAATGACATTAACCAATAATGTATTAATTGTATTGTATTGGATATTATGACGCTTCGTTTCTATTAATTAATGTATGATATAAGGTGTACTTAATTATTTGACAAATGATAATAATGTTCTTCTTCTTATCGTGTGGCATATTTGACCGTTTTATCCACAAGGTATAGACGGCGGTTGCCTAGTGTTGCACTTAGCATCACCCGCGGTCACGTGTAGGGTCATTTAGATTTACACCTACGGACGTGCGCAACGCGACCATCATACACATCTAGAAATCAGATGTGCAGGTTTCCTCAAGATGTTTTCCTTCACCGTTAAAGCAGTCGGTATGAAAATGCACGTAAGTTTCGAAAAACTCATTGGTGCGTTGGCCAGGATTTGAACCCACGACCTCTGGTTAAGAGGTCCAAGTCAATACCGCTTAGCCACCGACGCTTTTTGTTGATTAATAATGTTGATTTAATTTCATCCAATCTGCATGATAAAATATTGAATACTGAAAATCCTGTACACCTATAACTAATGCAATAAATGATTGATTGATTGATTGATTGATTGATGGCGGAAAGACTTAGATAACATGGTGGGAGCTAGGCAGGTGGCCTCAAAAAATGCTCTACCAGCAACCAAATCAAGTCCAACAAAGTAAGACACCGCCGGGAATCGAAGCCGCGACCTTCGTATGTGAAGCGAGCGGACTTGCCACGGAGGACCACTGAGGCGGTTGCTTTAGAACAGATTTTTCTTTCTCATATCATATGGCACAAGGAACCGTGCTGTCTCCAAGAGCTAGTTAAAGTGGTCTGGCGTTGCAATTAGCATCCTCCGCAGTCTAGCATACACAGCATTTAGATTCATTATTTTAACTTCGTATCGATTATCTTGAAGGAATGCCATAATACATTATTTCAGCATTTTGAAAATGTCATTGTGTTAGGGTTGCCTGCTAAACTAGCATCAACTTCAACGGTTCAAAAGCATCACAGTATTATCAAAATATTTACCTATAATAACAATGTAATTTAATAGGAAAGTAATAAAAATATTCATTACGAAATTCCAATTTACATTGCAAAGAGTTGAAAGGAGTTCAGGGAATGTTCCCAGACAAGTTCCAATTTCGCCTTTTATTGTGTTGTTGTGACGTGCCATCCTCGGCCGGGATTTTAATCTAATAAATATGACGCGTACCGAAAATGTAATAAATATCAAATCATATTCTCCGGTGTCGAAGCGTGGGACCTTTCAGTTCTAGGCTGAGCTATATAGAGTTGATGATGAAGTAAATAATTTGAATAAATCTACTCATTCCCTATCCGTCTGATGGATCTTTTTTTATTTATTATTGTATTCAGTGAAAAAAGGCTGCTGGCGGGCCCTCCTAATGGAAAGACGCCTATAGGTATAGGTAGGTATAGTTCCAGAAAATAAAGATATTCCAATAACTGCGACATTTTTTTATTTTTTATAGGTGGCAAACGAGCAGACGGATCACCTATGGTAAGCGATTACCGCCACCCATAGACACCCGCAACACCAGAGGGATCATAAGTGCGTCACATATAGAAGATTTTAGGCAAGCTAGAAAAGATGTCGTAAGTCTTTCGATTGAAAGTACTGTGGAACTATCTTGTGTTGAGCTAGAGAACCACATCATTATTTGTGTGTATAGGCCCCCATATGACGATAACTTTGCTCGTTTCGAATCGGTAATGGAGGACGTATTAAACATAGTAACTAAAAGCAAAAAATCGGTCATTATAGGCGGCGATTATAATGTAGATTTATTAGAAAAGAAGTCCCTAACGACAAGAACTATTTGTCTTTTCAAGTCGTTTGATTTAGATTACTTATTTTTAGAACCAACTAGGAAAACAGAGACTTCTGCCACTTGCATCGATAACATTTTTTGTAACTGTAGCCATGTAGAAAAAAAAGTAATCAACTGCCTAAGGTCTGATCATAGCGGACTAATGGCTAGCTTTCCTTTCAGGTCCGATATAAAACAAGTTAAAATACAATCGCGGCCTGTCACTGGTAAAAGAATAGAAAAGTATAAAAAAGCGTTAAATGACAAGCTGCCCATACCAAACTTTGATAATGAAGCAGAAGCCAATAGTATTTACAATGATTTGTTTATAGTTATAGAGCGAGAATTTCAGAACATATTTAAAACTATGTCTATAAATATTAATAATAAATTTAAATTTTGTGAATGGGCTACAGCAGGAATTTATAAAAGCCGTCAAACCTTGTTTGAGCTTTATGAGAAAAAAACTTATATATTTGATGAAAATTTCAAAAATTATGTGAAACGTTATTCAAAAATTTTCAGAAAGGTATGCTGCGCAGCCAAATCTAATTACTTAGCCAGAAAGATCAAACTATCTGATAATAAAATTAAGACGGTTTGGAATATAATAAATAAAGAAACCGGTAAAGTCAAGAAACACGATAAAGATTTTGTTTTACAAACAGATAAAGGCAAAATAACATCTAACGCAGAAATAGCTACGGAATTCGAAACGTTTTTCACCAACATTCCACTTAAGATAACTGAGGCCCTGGACTCATCACCCTCATATGCTAAAAAAATATTAGAAGAAAATGTCATTCCTTGTGATGACATATTCTATTTCAGTGAAATTGGACCTGAAACTATTGTTAAAACTTTTAAATCGCTTAAAGTGAAACAAACTGAAGACCTGTGGGGTTTATCAGTTAATTTAATTAGTAATGTAATTGACGAATTAGCGCCACATTTAGCATACCTTTTTAATATAAGTATTGAAAGTGGCGTCTTTCCAGATCTCATGAAGTGTAGTAAAATTATACCTCTTTATAAATCAGGTTCTAAAACTGAAGCGGGAAATTACAGACCAGTCTCTGTATTACCCGTTCTTAGTAAAGTCTTTGAAAAAATTATGCTAAACCAAATGTTACAACACTTTAATTTAAACAAACTTCTGCATAACCAACAATTTGGCTTCACAAAAGGTCGATCAACTACCGATGCAGGAGTAGCACTTATTCGAAACATCTATGATGCTTTTGAGGTATCACAAGATGCAGTAGGAGTATTTTGTGATTTATCTAAAGCATTTGATTGTGTTGATCATCAAACTTTGCTTCTCAAACTAAAACATTACGGTGTAGAGGATAGGGCCCTCAGTCTTCTTAATTCTTACCTAAACAATAGATTACAGACAGTCCAAGTAAATGGCACAAACTCTCTCGGCTCTACAGTAAAAATAGGTGTTCCCCAGGGATCTATATTAGGACCCTTTCTCTTCCTTGTTTATATTAATGACTTACCATTTATGGTGCAACATCGCTCAAATATTGTGTTGTTTGCAGATGACACATCTCTTATTTTTAAGGTAGACAGGAAATACAGCAAAATTGACGAAGTAAACAACACACTTTCAGAGATACATAAATGGTTTACTGTTAACAACTTGCTATTAAATGCTACAAAAACGAAAGTTGTAAAATTCAAATTACCAAATGTCAAACAAACTCACGATAATGTAATATTAGATAGTAATGTTTTAGAATTCGTAAATAGTACTGTTTTTCTTGGTATTACTTTAGATGCTTCCTTACAATGGGGACCACATATAGAAACCCTAGCAGGAAAGCTTAGTTCAGCTGCCTACGCCGTGAAGAAAATAAGGCAACTAACAAATGTAGAAACTGCTAGACTAGTCTATTTTAGCTATTTTCATAGTATAATGTCTTACGGCATCTTAATTTGGGGACATGCGGCTGACATAGAAACTATTTTTATACTGCAAAAAAGAGCCATTCGCGCTATCTATCAGTTGCGATCTCGAGAGTCCTTGAGGAACAAGTTTAAAGAAATAAATATCTTAACTGTTGCCAGTCAGTTCATATACGAAAACATCATGTATGTTCGTAAGAATTTAGAGTTATTTCCAAAAAACAGTGACAGGCATAATTTTAACCTTAGAAATAGAAATAATATTGAAGTTGCTTATTCGAGACTGAGTAAGGTAAATAAGTCGTTCATGGGGCAGTGTATAAAATTTTACAATAAAATACCTGAAAATGTTACAAGTTTATCCGAAAATAAGTTTAAAACTTATGTAAAGAAATGCCTGTGTTCAAGAGGATATTATAAAACCATAGATTATGTAAATGACAAAGATGTGTGGACATGTATAGATCCTTCAGCTCATAGCTTTAGTAATAACATCAATTGTAATAGCTATTAAGTTTTTATTTCAAAAAATGTGTTGGGGCGAGTTTGTTTGGGGCTCGACGTTTCTTCTCGCTCCGCTAACACTTCCCGAAACGTTGAGTGTACAAGTTCCGAGTGGTAGGAACTTTGTACTAGGTAGAATAATATGACGATTTAAAAGTATGTGTAAAGCATCTACTTAAATAAAAAAGATTTTTGATTTTGATTTTGATTTTTTTGCTATTATCAGTCTATACAAAAAAACATATCAATTCCACCCCTTCTTTCCACGTAAACATCAAAGCAACGCAGACAAACAAAGCAACTAATCCAGTACTCGCGTGTAACGTCGGCAATAAGCGCATATAAAGAGATGAGACAAATGCAATGTGTTATGTCTTGAAACGATGCGAGTAGTCATAAAAGCTCGCGCGGAGCCAATAAAGCGAGTTTCGGCGCAAGTATAGGAGCCATTGTGGTGCCGTGCGCCCGCACCGTGGAACCGAAGCGGCTGCAATAAATGTAGATTTGGCGGAAAATCCCCGTCGGCCGGATTTCGGCGAGTGATTCCGGCACAATTGATTCGCCTCGTCGCCGCTTTTATAGCCGCCGTGCGCGGTCCGTACGGCGGTGACTGCAGCGGGACGGCACTAAATCTAATTATGTTACACCACAGCACTGCTGCTGGGTTAATCGAGTACGGTGAACACGTACATCTAAACGTATATCTGTGGTGAACACGAAAAGACTTAAAAGCTTGATGGTTTTTTTGATTGCTTTATTTTATGTTATTTTATAGGATGGCAAAATGCTGACTGAACCTGATGAACCTGATGGAAAGTGGTTACCGCCGCCTACGGGCTAATCTAATCAACACCAGGGGTGTATATTTCAAGTAATTAACTTTTTAATAGCATTTATAGCAGTGGGTTTGCTCATACATTAGCCTACTATTCAGTAGATCGTGTGCAATATCTCGGCCATACAAAAGACATCAACGAGCGATGCAAAAATATAATAATAATATAAATATTATATATTATAATTTTAAAATATTGAAAACAGCTGTAAACATCGGTCACCTTAAGCCAAACCTAGCTATGATTTTTCCTCTGGCTATAATCTATCAATTGAATTAAAATATTCTTATGTATTCATGAACAAAATATCCTTTTGAAGTCGCCCAACAATGAAAGTCTCGGACAATTTACTTAGCGAGGTGACGTCACAAAGGAGAGAGACATTCTTTATGACAGAGAACTGCATTTAATTTCAAGTAGGTTTCAATGAAACGTATAAACATTACATTTTTAAGATTTCAAACCGCCACCGTTCTCCAGACGCAGAGGAAATAGCTCGAATAAAAGCCACCTGAGCAAACACAAAGAACGAAGTACGCGTTTAACAATGTGGAAACTGGCAAGTGGTTTAAATGTTAGGATCGCGTGATTGCACTCTTGCCCTTGGCTCGCGTTCTCAGGCGAGTGTCGTGATGTCGTCTGCACGGCATTGGCAGGCTGCGCCCCTAGTCGTGTCGTGTCGTCGTCGCGTGCGCCGCTCCGTTAGACGCGGCTGAGTGCGCGGGACGGCCCGCTCCCGGCACTCGTAAGTCGGAAACAACACATTTCTAAGATGGAGTCACATCACAATGCGACGCAAGCTAGAGTCGATATCTTAACAATAGTTTTTTGAACAATGCTTCCGTCGACTATAATATGAGTATACTTCAGAAAGGTAGTAAAAAAAAAACAAAAACAGAAAACCATGGCTTACACAAAATAGATCGCAGAGGAATGATAAGGATGATAAATATGTAGGGGTGTATGGTGTTACCACTGTGTATTTCATAGCACTGTGTCTTGTTCATCATCCCTCTATTGCGTTAACTTCAAATATGACTATTTATCATATTTATGATTAACAGAGGTTTTAATTGTAATGGTATTCTATGAATTAAATGAATGAACGTATAAAAATAATTTGTTGCACAATGGGATATAAAACAGGGAAATACAGCGAACTCCGCTTTCAACACTTGACTGACCGTGGCCGCGCAGCCGCTTTGTGACCCCTCTGTGACCCGTAGCGCAGCGTAGCCGTAGTGTTGGGAGTTGGGACTACACACGATATGAATATTTTGATCGAGTTGTATGCAGATGCTTCAAATTAAAAGACTAGTATAGTTACAATAATGCTTGTCATTCTAAATATGAATACCATATCATATTACATATGTTTTGTAAGTACCTCTGGTTTGTTCTTGACAAAACACAACAATAAGTATAATATTGTAAGTTGCCTTTCCAAATAAGAATGGGATCTGACACCGTTATAACATTATCACACGTTAAAGTTAAAATTAAAACACTTCGACGTCCCAATAGCGAGCACCAAATTACATGTACTGTCTATTTAATATTCTCAAAAAATATAAATTATCGTATTATAGAGAATACAAAGGCTGTATCTTCCAAGAACCTTGCCTCGTAATAAGAATTCCCTTTTATTACAAGGCACTGTAAACCGTGATACTCGAGGCTGTCTGGTGCCAGCATTAATCGTGCCACGTACAGAGTATTGGAGATTTACACCTACTGTGGACGTAAAAAGCTTTGCCCGGAGCTTTTACTTAACATCTCGCGGTCAGCTAATAGCTGTCTCTAAGAGGTATTGCGCCCGAGCGCCGGGCAGCGACGGCCATACTGTTAATGCACTGAAGCATTCGGCTCCTTGCATTCACACTGCCGAGGGGTTGCCGGGTGTACGGAAAGCCGCACAAAGAAAAGAAAATGTACAAACTTACTGTAGGATCCGCTTCTACTCATCATAGTTAACCGCCTCCGTAGCCTAGTGGCATGTCCGCTCGCTTCATACCAGGAGGTCGCGGGTTCGATTCCCGGCGGGGTCCAACTTTGTAGGACTCGGTTTGGTTGGTGGTAGGGCATTTTCTGAGCCCGTCTGGCTAGCTACCACCTGTAAAGTTACGGATCTCTTTGCGGGGTAGTTGCGACAAGGAGTCCGTACGCATACGAGTAGTTAAGTACCAGAGAGCGGTAAAAGAGACCTGCCTATAATATTGTCAGCTCTGGTATAGGTACATGAGAGTGTCCTTCAGCACCATAAGGGTGCAGTATAATGACGCATACCGTATTCTTATGAAACATCCACGATACTGCAGCGCGTCGAGTATGTTCGCCGAAGCGGGAATGCCCGATTTCTTCGCTGTTATCAGAGCGCGCATAGCTTCTTTCTGGGACAGGTTGCGGCGCTCTGATAACAGCATCCTCCAAGTAGTGAGTCAGGACTTGACCAGTCCCTTGGTCAGACATTGGATCGCGGTACACCGTGATCCAATGTCACACACACACATGTACTTCAAATTTTGAAGTAAATTCTAGTTTTTATATTTAAATGTACAAGCCAATATTAAAATACATAACTAAGAAAACATAGAGAATGAAACAATGTGAAAGATGACAATCGTTCATGACAGCATTAAATAAAAATATACAAATTACAATACGATATTTACAAATGTATGAAAATAGTGAAAAAAGTGTATAAAGTTTGTCCGCTCAGAAACCGCAGCATATTAAAAGGTAAGCAGAAGGCGGAATGAAGATAAGATAGCCAGTTCCCCATTGCGTTGGGGAATCTTGGTAAACCCGCTTCCATCTTTGACATCACTCATCACTTACTATCAGGTGAGATGATGCCAAGGGCTTACCAATTGAGGGTATACATATTTTTGTTATATACAACTTTGCGAAAGGACAGGACTGTCCAAGGACTCTCCATGTAAGTCAGCGAGAAAGCTGATTAATCTATATGAAGAGTCGAAATTTTTAATCTAATTACATGTAAAGAGAACAGTTTTTTTAACATAACGTTCGAAAAGTGTACACTGCTACAGGTCCCGTCATTCTTTAAGATCGCTGAAGGGTACTGACTGGGGGAAGTGTGCGTTCACTTGGAATCCTCATGATCGAATTTTGATATTCTGACTATGCCAATATAAGTGCCCAATTAGTGCTCAAAGGAAAAAAAAATGTGCTATCGTAGTTTTAGAGAAAATAGAGTTTTTCACTGAGGCTGCTAGCGGAACGTTCCGCTGGCAGCCTCATCTCTGGAACCAAGGAACTACTTCGAAATTCGATCATGAGGATTCCAAGTGAACGCACACTTCCCCCACTCAGTACCCTTCAGCGATCTTAAAGATTGACGGGACCTGTACCTACTTCGAATAAAATATTTTCATTTTCATTCACATGATGAGTTTACGGCTCGCGCGCCTTCTTTGCCCCTGTATAAGTATGTATATGAATAATTAATGGAACAAAGTTAACAAACTTATTTGTACCATTATAATTGGTCCCCGTTGCCCTTCACTTTAGTCTCGCAAAACGTATCTCTAACTTAATGAACTCGTTTATAAATTTCCCCTTTGAGAAACTTTGTAGAAGGAATTTACCTACACACCTAGTTTACAAACAAGTCAGCCCAACATACGTTTCAAATGAGTAGGCTTACTTACATACAACAATATTTCATGTCAGATATACGACATTAAGAGAAAAGTTGCGAAGCCGCGCCCGGCTGCCGACTACGGCTCAGGGCGGGCACACTTACTGTTGACAGTTTTAAACTCGCGATATTAATGGAGCAAGTCGTGACACCCCCGAGCCCCGCACACATCAGCCCCTTCCTTCGCCCACAATAATACTGACGGCAATCGTTATAAACTTAATTACAGGGCACATTACCGCCTAACATCGAGTTACGACTTGAGAGCTCACAGCGAGATTACCCCAGTTACGCCACTCGTCGGGATGGGACCCGATTGGAATACGATACCTAATTACATTCGCAATCTGAAACAAACAAATTGTAGCGACTTCTGAGAAGTTAGCGTTATGGATTTAACTTTTCGTCTGTCTAATATTCGAAGAAATTACTAAGGCTGTGTTGCTCCTTCTGTTGGAAATTATTGTATTAAAAATCCAGCGAAGTGAGTGTCGGGCCTCGCTCTATTGGTGTCCATTAGTATAATATTCTTAAAATATTTGTTAGTTGAGGCATGGTATGGTCACAATTTAAGACCTTTTTTATGTTTGTCGTTAAAAATACAGACTTTCAGACTCTTAACATCTTTACTAGCATCTGAGATAGATCTCTTAAATAAAGGTCCCAAACTCTTATTTTTTTATACAATATGTATAAACGGGACTTTGTTAGTTCTAAACCCCGTTTGTTGAAATAGGCAGAAATTGTCGGCTCCTATTTATTGTCTAATTCAATTTTTGGTTTTGGATGAACATGGACTTTTGGTTGGACAGACAGCATAGAAAGCAATATGGACTCCATTCTGCCTTATGTGTATAGAACCCTAAAAAAGAACATCAAAATTGGATTTCTTTTGGCAAATGTCGGTGACACAAAATTATTTTAAGATCGTACACAAACATAATAAGAAGATCTGTTTTTATTTGCTCGCGAGTACCGAAGCTGGCATCATTTTCATATCATGGCGAAACCGTTTCTTTCTCTTATTTACCTAAGCATCAGATGAAGGAAACAGAATCCTGAGTGTGTGTACATCAAATAAGTTGTGTTTTCCATACGACTTGCGACACGCTGTTCAAATATTGTCGCACATTATACCGCCCTATTCCTGCGGTTGCAAATGTGTACTATTCAAATATAAAGCACTTTATTACAAAAACACGAGCGCATTTCTTTATCGATAGAGAGTAGAAACACGACTCTCGGGAACCGCGTCTTCGCGAAGCTAAAATAATTTCTGACTGGAAAGTGGACTTTAGTTTAGTTTCGCATGCGAACGCCGAAACTTTCCGATACGGAGCTGCTTTTGTCTGCCTGCCGTGGTCCTCGGGCGGAATGAAGTGCCGCGAAGTGCCGTAATTGGAGTGTAGAGGTGATTTCATCGGATGCCTGTCGAGAGCGTTGCTATGGTAACGGTTAGTCCGAGGGCCCTTGCACGCTCCTTGCAAAGCATGTAAAGTGATATACGTATAATACGCCATATGCCGGTAAGTAAAATTTAACTTTCTCGATTTTGATTAAACATTTTGGATCTATTGATTGACTTATTTTTATTATTTTTGACTTATATTTTACTTTGACTATAAAACAAGGATATTTTTTCGGTGATATCGTTTCCCTTTGTGGGTGTAGATTTATCGAGTGCAACACGGAATACAGTGCCTACTAGTCCAGAAAGATTAAATATACGTAAAAGAGTTTCAATGTAAAGTTTATTTCTGTTAACATAATGGCGCTTGGATACCTAAGACCCCTTTTTTACTTTTTATGATCCGGTTTAGTTCACAAAGGTTCATGATTCGCTTTATACCTGACCTATATTAAGAACAAACTAAAAATCTATACGGTGACCAAGCGCACATAAAGAAAGAAACACTTACGTATAAATTCCGATTGAAAGGAAATGCTCCCACTCGATATCCGGCCAGCGAATATTTTCCTAACTTGGATTTTCGAGTTGGGTATAGATTTAAACCAGTTTGTGGAAATGCTTACTCTCGTAAGAAGTGGAAGGCTGCTATCGAGCAACGTTTCGGAGTAAAGCGAACCCACCTAGCTCAATTTCTCCGCCAAAAGGCGGGCGCGAAGGAACTCGTTTTGAGTAAACCGGGCAAACAGCGGAAGCGGCAGCCGTAGCTGGCAACACCGCGGTCTTGTATTTTCACGGGAATCCATTCGGAGTAGTTCGCTTGTTTGCTCCTTCGACAGCTTTATTTACCCAGATGTCGGGGTTTTGGATTGTATTCCACGGGGGTAGAGATAGAAAACATCAGAGAGTATGTAATTAAGTCATCATTATTTAATTTACAATGAATTTTAGTTGTATTGTCATCAACGCCTGACACATATTTACATATATCTAGTACCGAATATACTTACACAAAAATTGAAGTAACTACCTACAATGTTTGAAATAAATGCAGCTAGAAAATATACACAAGCTTCCATCCCCTGTCCTTTGTTTACAGTTACAGCATTTTGTAAACAACACAGGTCTAAAGAAGATAAACACAAACAAAAACATTGCCAAAGTTGGATCACGCGTCGCGTGTTAATAACAAGTTCGGCTGTACGTCTCGCGGGGGCATGGGACGGGGGCTGCCTCATAAGGACATAATTTTCCAACGCGCGCGATGTGGCGCGCGGCGCGGAACATGTTAAAGAGATGGCATATCACGTAAAGTTGTTAGCTTGTTATGTATATTACGATCTAATATAAATCACGTCGTTAGGGAGAATAAGCCTTAGGACACATGTCCTATTTGTTCTTAACATAATTAAAGAACTTTCTAAAAGTTTACAAGTTTCAAGTGGTAATTTTTAATGTTTACATTAATCATGGAAATACTATTATATGTATAAACTGGTTACACATTTGGCTCTTATAACAACAGCATTATTAAAGTATACACGACTACACCAGTTATGGTAGTCATACGCTATTGTCTTATAAGTTTTAAAATCTGTAGCTCTATTTACAGAGATAGTCTAGTTACAGATAGGTCCGGTAATGTTGAAGACTTAAGTACTTATATCAAAGTGCAAGAGGTTCGCACTTCACACTCACGCTGGCCATTTGCCAGACTCCGCCAGAGCTGCGCGCGCGCCTGCCACCACTCAGCGATATCGCGCGCTCCGGCGCGGCGGCGGGGGCGAGCTCACTCAGGCGGGCGAGTACCGCAGTGCTGCACACTCGAGATTTTCAGCTATCCCCGATATCGTAGGTTTCAAGTGGTGTTCACCAAACACCTTTCAGAAACATAAACACGTTTATTTTAAACCTCTAAAAACCTTTCGGCCGCGTACGTAACCGGAGGTTCGTAACCAGTTGCGAACGAAACATAATTATGTTTTACACGATACCAGTTGTGATCAAAGATATTTTCTGAAAAATGATTATTCAGATTAAACAGATCAGCTGATTGGTCAAATAAAAAAAAATTGACGAATTAATTTTATAGACAGTGTTGGCTTGAATTTGACATGCGCAATGATTGGAAAAATATATTGAGAAATAAATATATACAGGGTGTAAGGGACAGGTTTCCGAAAACTTTAATGGCTTACTCATTTAAAAACAAATTATAAACTTGATTTGACAGTTTGTATGGAGAAGCCGATATTTTTTTTCGTTTCCTGAAAAAAATTCATGTGGAAAGTTGTTCAGTTTCGTCTACTGAGCAAACCCTTAAAGTTTTCGGAAACGTGTCCCTTACACCCTGTATATAAATATTGAGTTCGTTTGATGTTAAGGTTAAGAGAAGTCCCTTAACGCTTAGGAACAGTATATTTGTGATTTAGCTGTCTACTCTAATCCGTTAACTATTCGCGATTAAAGCAACAACGTCAGCATTTAATTGAAACATTGAACTATAGCATGTTTACATTTTGTATTTTATGAAGTTTGAAAAATGTTTATTTTGTTACTACTCGTAAATCTCAATCGAGTGAAACATTAATTTATGTAACAACTTTTTATTCACACATAATTTATTGCGTAGCATTCCAGAACGTTCAGCTGAAGTATCGCCATTCAAACACTGTAAACACATTCTTTATTGGCTCGATAAATGAAGTAGAAAACATACATTACGTACCTTCAATCTATACATATAATAATAAACATATAAAAACTTGCGTCTCAATATTTCTCTTTCTCGGCGGTTTACTCGATGCTTTAGACGGCAACTGCGGAACTTTTGTACGAACAAATCGATTCACTCGAAAGCCTCTTATAAAACACGTTTTCTCTGGTTCCTGCATGCATCGATCCCTACTCAAGTTGACGACCATCCCACCCTATATAAACAACCTCGTGTACAGTCTCAACCGAATAAAACAACCCGTATTGCAACTAGTTTATTAATTTATCTACCTGCATGTTTGCTAAAAAAAGAACAATATACGACACATTATTTGAGAAATAACTAAGGATTGCCCGCGACCTCATATGTGTTGACATTGGATATAAACAGCCTATTATTTTTTTTTTTCACAATTGTTTTCAGTATAATGAGCAGACGAGTTACGAAAAATTTCAGTATCGGATTTGATTTTCGTTTCACTAACTGTTAGTGACTAACGTCTTACCCAGGCAGGTGCTGAATGTACCTATACTATATGTATATAATATGAGTATGTGCTGTGTCGGATAATTTGTTCGGGAAGTGAATGGTTCTGTTCCGGGCGGAACCATTTTAATTTAACACGTGATCGGGCCGCGCTCTCATTACGCGCCGATTTCAAAGTACTCCCCCCCCCCATGCCCGTGCACTGATGAGGTCTTCACCGGCGTCACTCGCTGATTCACCGCACCCTGTTAAGTTAATATAAAATAATAGGAATGTTTCCGGCACACAACCACACACAACTCGAAACAATACGCTTTTGTCTTTCAGGGGTTTGACGCAAGTAGGTATCACAAGGTACGAAGCAGAGAATTCAATTGTAAACCAGACAAAGTAAAGGAGATAGTGTATGATACAAATACAGATCAAACATTAAATTGCCTTTTGTATTTGCAACGTTTATTTCCTACTCATTGCCCTGAAAGAGGGGAAATATAAATTACTTAAGAAAAACAAGGAAAACAAAAGACTGAGCTGTCATTCCGTAGCGCGGGGAAACTGTTCAGGCATAAGAAAGATTGGTGAAAAAGTAGTAGAGATGAACGGCACGTCTTTGTGGGTGATTAAAGGGGCGAATAGCCTTAATTCGAGCCCAAATATGTCATGTGGCGATATAGGTATATTGGGGTCTAAACGACCTAATATATGGAGCAGATGATTTATATAAGGTGTTAAGAAATTAGTTGTCATTACTTATTGTAAACGGGGGCTCCTACTAGTGAAACTGAATAACTGTTCCCAAGGGACACTAGTCATAGTCATTTTATAAATACATGCAATTTATAAGGCACACTAACATAGGTTAAGTTTTAATTGTATTACTAACTATTTTATGGATTATGGTCCGAAATAAATGCTTATTATTACTAGTTTGGGGCCAGATGACCGTGTGTGATTTGTCCCAGATATTATTATTATTATTATTATTATTATTATTATTATTATTATTATAGTAAATTAGCGAAAAACATATTGTACTTTTCTAACAAGTCGGTCACCTGATCTGCCGACTTAGTATAGGAAGTCAAAATTTATTTTGCGAATTCACTAGGGGTTCCTTTGGGAAAGTTGTTCAGTTTCATGAGTAGAAGCCCAAGTTTAAGTAATGACAGCTAATTTGTTAACACCTTGTATAAGACCTAGTGGGGCTGCGTGACTGCGGTTGTTTCTTTATTAACAAGTAAAAAAAATCTTGCGACCCCCTAGGGCCATAAACATACAAAATGTTAGTGATTTGAAATACTATGTGTATAATTTTCTTCAATTAGTAAATGATTTACTTATAAACGTCTTCAAAATAGAACCACGTTTTGACAAATTGTTAAAAAATAAACAGGACCAGCCTTCTCACTGAAATCGTATTTTTTCATTGTAGGACAGTGTAGGACCTATAACCACTTACATTTTCCCGCGACCCCTTTAGAAAGGCTTCGCGACTCCCCGGGGGGTCGCGACCCACAGGTTGAAAAACACTGAATTAGACAATTCTTAAACTTTTTCAATTACGCAACTATGTTGCTCGAAAACAGTTTCGTATTTAACCTTCCGAGTTTACTCATTAAGGGGTCGGGTATTAAAAAAGGTTTAAAAACACTGCTCTAATTCATCAAATTTTCTGAAACGAATGAAAAAAAGTATAGATTTTGTGTCCGCATAAACAAAAAAAGCACTAATGTAATTAGGTAGCGACAAATAGATTTCATGAAGCCAAACTTTTAACGACTAAACAATTTTAATACACTGTACGTTTGACTGCAAAATTATTGAGTCTGCGCAGTTAATAAGCTTAAAGAGCGGTGGCACGAGAGCAGTGCACAACCTAATGTCTCGACCGCCCCAATGTCGGCTACTCCTAAATGCGACACAAGTAATGTTTTCAGCGTTCAGCAAATTAACAATTACAATAAAATTACTCTCATAGTGCATTCAATCAAAAACTTCCTACTTGTCTAGCCACCCGGAAGAATTGGTCTTACTTAGCAATAAATCAACTTTCAGGAATCGTCAGCCTGTTTTCGTGAAGGAGCAAAATTTAGCGAATCATTTTCGTTGGCATGAAAGTGATCTCCAAACGAAGCGTGATCGGAGCGCGGGCGCAGTGAAGCGCGTGACAGCCGCGCTTCCGGGCGCTGTCGGTGATAAGCTATGTTTATGAATTAAGGATTAAGGAAGCACTGTCGGTGGCTATGGATGGGAGACGAGCCGCGCTGGTCAGGTCACTGTCTCTGATTGCCTGTTGACTTGCTTATTTATTTATTTACACTTTATTGTTTACAGACAAGAGACAAAGACTTACATTAATAAGGAAATAACATAAAAAAGGTGCAGCTTATTTCTATAAGAAGTTTCTTCCAGCAGACCTTGGACAGTGAAAGTTATAGAAAAATGGCAGAACAGACGAGTACAACACATTGTTGCTTGCTAGTTCACCAAAGTGTGCCCTACACTAGTTACGGCATAAAAATAGTTAAGCTAACTAAAATGGTAAAACCAACGTATTACCTACTTGATTATTGCGGACGTTAACTGGAGACATACACACGGAAATAACCCAACTTACTCGCCACTGTACAAATGTCCAACTTGTTTTTACACTATAATTACTTATTACTACTTTTCTTGCGTGGAAACTAAATAAAAAGCGCGGTACCAGCATGGATAAAATTCTGCTTGTTTTTTGTTGAAATATATATATATTCATTAAATTAAGTATTTAATAAATAACAAAAAGCTTTCAAAGGAATTCAAAATCCCAGTGATGACTCTCGTTATAGTGGTCGCGTCTTCGATGGTCGTAAATGTCACACAGATTAAGTGAAATAGCTCGGATATACAAAAGACATCAACTAAACGAGCGCTGCATTCCTCTTTAATTTCTGTGTAATACCGATTACCGAATAATTCACATTGAATACAACTAATAGTAGTCACTTAGTAAATGATAGGATGTTTGTGATAAGTAGAAAAAAGAACGATATTAAAGAATATGTAGTCTAAAACAACTAAGTAAAACAAATAAAAAACAAAAAAAAAAGCGGCCAAGTGCGAGTCGGACTCACCCATGAAGGGTTCCGTAGCAGCAAGTAACATAATATAAAAGTTTTTGTAGTTCGTTGTAACTTGAATGAAAGGTAAATTGCGGTTTACGATTTATGACGTATTAAAAAAAAAACTACTTACTAGATATTGTTCAAACCAATTTTCGGTGGAAGTTTGCATGGTAATGTACATCATATATTTTTTTTAGTTTTATCATTCTCTTATTTTAGAAGTTACGGGGGGGGGGGGGACACACATTTTACAACTTTGGAAGTGTCTCTCGCGCAAACTATTCAGTTTAGAAGAAAATGATATTAGAAACCTCAATATCATTTTTGAAGACCTATCCATAGATACCCCACACGTATGGGTTTGATGAAAAAAAATTTTTTGAGTTTCAGTTCTAAGTAAATAAATAAATAAATAAATAAATAAAATTGTTTATTTCTGTAGATTTTTTTACAAATATGATAGTGGCTGGAACCTCCTTTTAAGCTTAAGCCTGTGTCAGGAGGTACCGCTCTTCCTTAGCTAAAAGTGTTTATGAAATATATTAATAAAAGTTAAAAACTAAATTTTCAAAACTTAAAACCGAATACTTATAATAATAAAAACAATTCATTTGCAACCTTGTCATGTTAGTAAATAGTAAACATTGCTATTGTTAACAACATCAGGGGTGGCGGTATCAGTAAACAACATAAAAAACAAACAACATGATCGAAATTAAATGACAATACATTTTAGAACTTCCATAGTGTGACGTGTGTGCTATGCGCGTATACCTGTGTGTGTGCATATGAGTGCTTTGTGTGTCAGAGCACGCGTGTTTGTGTGCGTGAGTATATGTGTTTTTGAGTGTTTAAAAGTATGGGGAGCCCCCAAAATTTATTGTTTTTTTTCTATTTTTGTGTGAAAATCTTAATGCGGTTCACAAAATACATCTACTTTCCAAGTTTCAACAGTATAGTTCTTATAGTTTCGGAAAAAAAGTGGCTGTGACATGACGGACAGACAGACAGACAGACAGACAGACAGACAGACAGACATGACGAATCCATAAGGGTTCCGTTTTTTGCCATTTGGCTACGGAACCCTAAAAACATGTTAAAAAGCTTTTTTTTTTACCTGCCTATATTCAATTATCCTAGATAAAGATTTAGGCAATATAGAGGATGTAAAGGAACTTCCATAAAACCTACAAGCAGTAGTAAGAATACAGCTATAGCAGTAGAAAAAAATATTGACGATTTAAAAGCATGTGTAAAGCATCTACGATACTTAAATAAAGCGGTCGTGGCTCAGAGCGGCTTGCGTGGTCGCATCGATCACGCAGGTTAACTGGCTACAGACACGGTCATAACCTGGATGGGTTTGACTGTTAGTGGCATTTATCTCGACCGTTTCCGTGTTAGGCACGTTCAGCCGTTGGTGCCGGCTGCTATCGCTATCAGTCGTTAAGCCATGTCAGAGGCCCTATAGGCGGCTTGAAAACTTCTGATACTTGGGTTGGCCACTAGCCCCACAACCTCCACCAATCCGGACTTGGCCCCCGTGTGTGGAGTATGGCCTAAACCTTCCCCAGTTATGGGAAGAGACCCGTGCCCCTGCAGTGGGGACGTAATGGGTTGTTTGAGTTTTTAGCATAATCAATAAACAAACGTTTACCGTCATGACTCATCATAGACTCCATAAAAAAGCAGACGTAGAAAGTTTTGAATTCAATAAAAACACCCTTATAACAATTAACAATAACCGGTAAACAATACATGAGTTTTAATGCACTCTGATGACATGCAGGATGCCAGTACACTTAACATATACAAACTTAATTATGCACTTAGACGTTTATATCTCGAGTACAAAAATATTACTATACAGAAAGATTTTAACTCTAATTGTGACATTTTATCTAATTTTGCTACAGCGCTTTGTTCTCGTGATGGATCATCTTTTTTAAAACTGTTTTCTGCTTTAAAGAGCGGTAAACGAGGAAATTTAATATAACAAGGTCCCGGCTGGGACGCGGAAAATAGGATTGCTTGCGACTTGTTGTTAAGTGGAAATACTTTAGCGCTCGCTGAAAACAGACCTGCCACGTGTATAATGCCGCAGTGATACGAGGTGTCAGAGTACTTCACACAAAAATCCTTGTAGGTACAATGTACATATCGTATGTTATTCAGACCGATATGCTGCCGTCCTTAACAAAAAGGCCGTAAGCGCATCATATTACACTATATACCTACGGTATTTTTTGTTAGGCTGGCAGAATGTGTGTCTTGTCTATTTGACTACGTTAAACTACTGACTGAATCGATTTCGCTATAGTTTGGTTTGGAATCCTGAATGCCTTAATTCGCTGTTGTAAATTTTTTAAAGCAAAATTCAGTATTATTGTAATCTCATTGTCTCATCTAAATTATTTTTAGAGAACTTTGAGCCATTTTAATTAAGCTTAACCGTGGTGGGAACGGCGAGTCACTAATTCGAGGCGACCGGAACCGCAGCCTCCATACAGCGTGTGCCTTAAATTGAATGCGGAAATTTCAGAATGTGAAACCGAATTTCAGTATTCGGAATGGGAAACTCCAATCAGCGGACATGGAAGCGCTGATAACTATCTGTATGTTCACTAAATTTACACGGCAAAGTCGAGTACGTCAAGTCTTTAATTACCCACCTCTAGAATATTATAGTAATATATTAACAAAAGCTTATTTTACATCACCATCGCGTTACGGCTTAATTTTCTGCTAAGTTATTTCACATTTGGTGTTTAAGAGAAAGGCATACGTTCTTGTTTATCGCTTACTGAAGTTATTACTCGTCTGCTCAAGAGGAGGGCTATGATTGGCAGGTGTATACGTATGTATATCCTTTTCAAAAGTACCCCAAGAGACCAAAACAACTTGATGGCTTTGAAGAGAGAGGCGGATCTCTAGGGATCAGGATGAATCTAACTAGAACAAAGTGTTTCCTACGTCAACTAGTTTGACTAGGGACTAGTATGTAGTTTGTTTTTGTAACAATACAGTTTACGCAGTCGGGTTTATAATTTTTAGAATAAGTAGAGACCTATCACATCTTACCAATTACAGAAAGTATTTATCTTTCTTTTTATAGATTTATTTCATAAAAAATATATTTAGCCTACAGTAAACAATACAGTTAAATAGAGCACTCAGTAAGTTAATTAAATTGGTCCGTAAAAAATACTACTATTTTTGAAGAAGCCTCGACGTAAAAAACAGATCTGTTTTGATGTAAAAAATATTCTTCTTGTTAATGGAAACATTAAGTTTATTATTTTTCTAAACTAAAATATACCTTATTTAATTGTATATAAGTAAACAGTTCGTTTGTTGTATGAAAAATCCATATAATACGAGTATATGGATTTTTCATTTGATATCAAACTCTTAATACCTAAATAATAAAATTCAAAGGGGATTCCGAGGGATCTGAGGGCCGAGATCCCTTTTAATTTTCTTCGACTGGGCAAGTTGGTAGCGGCCAGTAGCGTAGATAGACATAAGGGAAATAAGATTATTATTGGGCACTAAAACTCTTTCGAGTAATACCGCTACCAATTTATTTCCTTTTAGGAGTGAACCTTTTTGATCGTGGCTAGGGCGACTTGCGTGGTTGCGTCGATCGCGCAGTTTAACTGACTACAGACATGATCATAACCTGGATGGGTTTGACTGTTAGTGGCATTTATCTTGATCGTTTTCGTGCTTCGCAAGCCATTTTAAGCCGTTGGTGCCGGTTACTATCACTAGATGGCAGTCGTTAAGCCATGTCAGAGGACTTTTAGGCGGCTTGAAAACATCTGACACTAGCCCCACGACCTCCACCAATCCCGACTTGATTCCCGTATATGGAGTAAGGCCTAACCTACCCTTGGTATGGGAAAAGACCCGTGCCCTAGCAATGGGGACGATATGGGTTGTTAACTAACGACAAACGGTAGGTAAGAACGGGTCTTACTATAGGGCTTTTCAACAAGAACTTTGTTTTTCAATTGGTCACACCGGAACTACATGACAGTTTTGACATTTAGTTTTTGACATATCTGTAGTAGAAGCTTGGGCAATGGGGAAGAAAACTGACAAAGCTCGCCGATAGAGGCGCTGATATCGCTTGACTTATACTAACTGTCAAAACGTATAGAAAGAATTGTTTACGTGAACTAAACATAAGATTATTAAAAAAATGCCGCGTTGTGTGGCGATTGGTTGCAATAATAATGGAAATCATTAATTTCCTAAAGATTATCGGATGAAGAAGACGTGGGAAAAGTTACGTTTTCAATTATGTACTTTTCAACTTCGCCTTTAATTGAGGAACAGTCCAAGTCGCCTACATTTTCTATTTAACAATTTTACAGAAAAAAAACTAATTTATAACACCTCGATAATAAAAAAACGCGGAACTAATTGAAAGTTGTTATGAGTCAAGCGTCCGTCCCCATTGTTACAATGAATTCAATTTCACTCGAAAATCTCATTAAAATAATAAAAATCACTATGAAAATCTGTAACCATCGTAGACGACAACACCAGCGCGCAGAGCCGAGGCAGGCTGCGGGCGCGCGGGGGTGCGCCGGGCTCGCCGGTGCGCGGCGTCAGACCTAAGACGAGAGCCTAACTAGAAAGGAAAAAAGAATCGACATCTGTAACCTTGGTCGTGGTGGACATTTATCAGATATCATTTTTCATTCCTAATTGCCAAACCTTACTTTTTTTTAATACAATAAAAATTTGAATCATTGTCATCTAAATTCATTGTTTTATTTTGATTTACAAAGCAAAGTTCTTGTTGAAAAACCCTTTATTAAATAAAGAGTTTCAAACCCTAGGTAATTCCGTACATAGATCTTAGCATATAAAAGATTTCAGTAGCTTTGGCCTGGGTCTTTCTATGTGTCGGCTGCACCAAAGTGCCTTATCCAAGAGTTATGCCTAGACAAGACACTTGACATTCATAAACCAACTACGTAATGCACAATACAAGTCAAGTGTTTTCAAACTATTCCAGTTTCTTTTGTAAATGTCCTTGTAAACCTTTGTCTCGCTGAGGTTAAAAGAAATGTGCTTGGATTTAAAAAGCGAATTATCAATTGAAAAGCATTAAAACAATGCGCCGTTTGTGTTATTTGCTGATACTGTGTCTGTAAAGCCATTGTGTATGTTGCTAAGACATCAGGGAATAGTCAACTTTATAGCGGCCCTGTATACTGTCCTGTAAAGCGAGTCAACTATTAGGCTCCAAATGTTGGTGACAGGACACCACCTTGTGGGCTGTCTTTCTTATCGATTACTAAAAGATGTTATAATTCTTTTCGTAAGTATGCTATTTATTTCTTTGTACCTTGTGATAGGTGGCAAACGAGCAGACGGATCACCTGATGGTAAGCGATTACCGCCGCCCATGGACACCCGCAACACCAGAGAAGTCACAAGTGCGTTGCCGGCCTTAAAATTTTTTTCTTCGACCTTTAAATTCGGTTTTTCTACGAGTATTCAATGAGTGATAGCTGCATCCTTGATTTCCTCAAGCTAAAGCTGCTGATTACAAATATATGTTCCTTTACTTCTCGTTTTGATTAAAGTAAGTATAAGCAAGCAAGAAAACAAGGAAACTGCTAAAGACACCGCAACGTCCACACGGACAAAGGCGCGGGCGCCCACTAGTCACATAGAAACATTCGCTAATTAAAGGCACCTGTATGCCATCGCGCCGGTACGCTATACATAAAGATTCTCGGAAATTATCAACTGACTGAATCTCAGTGGAGACGGGAGCGGTACAAAATATGTATAACAAACAACGGATCTTTAAATATGTATTAAGCTAAAATATTCGCAAACTGAATTTAAGGCTCAAGCAATGACTTCAATTATAATTATAATAATTTTTTAGAAGTCATTATTTTTTATCCTCGACATAAATGATGTGTGGTATTTTTTTAATCCAAAGTAATTTAGGCGCCCTCGGTTTTTTTTACCTAGGGGTAAATGATGATGATGCCTAAGATGGGAACGGGCTTACCAAGATTCCCTAACGTAATGGGGAACTGACTATCTTATCTCCATGCAAGAACCATCAATGCTATTAACATTGATGTTTGGCGGCAAGACTTATATGGGATGGTGGAGCCAGGCGGGCACCGAAATTGTCCTACCACCAAAAAAACCGATTTTTACAAACTTGGACCCCGTTGGGATTCGAACCCGCAACCTCCTGATGTGAATTCGAAAAACCTATAAGTAACAGAATATATAAGTTCTGTGAAAAATTCAAAATATTTGATGAATCCCAAAATGGGTTTAGAAAAAATCGATCCACAACCTTAGCAGTTTATAAATACATACAGGAAGTTTACAATATACTGGACAAAAAAGAATATGCAATTGGAATTTTGTTAGATATGTCCAAAGCTTATGATAAAGTACAATATAACATCTTACTGGATAAATTATACGGAATAGGTATTCGCGGAAAAACACATAAATGGTTGGCATCATATTTAAAAAGTAGAGAGCAGTACGTAGAAATTGAACATTATAACCATCAAACTAGCAAAATCAACAAAATCCGATCTGATAGTAAAATACTAAATGCCTCAATTCCACAAGGCAGTGTCATGGGCTGTCTCTTATTTTTGGCCTACATAAACGATCTCCCAAAAGTAATGGAAGAAAAGTGTGTCTTGTTTGCAGACGATATTTCCTTGCTTACGTCAGCACCCAATGGCACAAATATTAATGACAAACTTCACGTAATGCTAAACAAAACCGTAAACTGGCTTGATGAACACGGTCATGAAATAAACTTTTCCAAAACAAAAATAATTGTTTTCTACCCCTACCAAAAACGCCCAATAAATGTTAATTTTATCTTTGACGGCACAAAAATTGATGTAGTTAATGAATCGACCTTGCTAGGCATAGACATAGATAGACATGTTAACTGGAAACAACACATACAAAAATTGAAAAATAAACTATCAAGTTTTACATACGCATTTCGGGAAATTAAAAAGTCTACGGACATGGCAGCGGCGCTCACAACCTACTACGCATACGCATACTCATGGCTCTCGTATGGCATTGTCCTATGGGGAAACAGTACCGACGCTCCCGCTCTCTTTACTCTCCAGAAAAAAACTTGTAAGAATACTAGCAAATATAGTACAAATTGAAAGCTGTAAACCTTATTTCCAAAAGTACTCAATCCTCACACTTCCAAGTATTTATATCTTAGAATCATGTAAATTTGTCCGAAAATACCCCGAGTTTTACTCTAAGCGCAAAGATATACCAACCAAATACACCTTTCGACACTCCAACAGACTAATGGTGCCAACTTCTAAACTTACAATACATTCGGCAAGCCGTAATGACGATAAAAATTTTCAATAAATTACCAAACACATTATGAAACATACCAGAAGACAGACTATTCACAATCAAATTAAAACAATTTCTTATTGACAAAGCTTATTATAATGTTGACGAATTTTTAAATGACAAAATTTAGACAGAAATAGGAAAAATTGAATAATTTATATTTACAAATCTATAAAATTATTATTTTTTGTAATTATTATTATTTTATTTAAAATAAAAATGCGTTTTCCTCTCTTCTAACCATATTGCGGTGCCCGACAGGGTCCATAATGATCTATTCTGACATGTACACCTATTTATTATACATTATGGATTGCAATAAACTATTGAAATTGAAATTGAAGCAAGTAGATTAGCTACTAGACCACGGAGGCGATACTATGTTATAAGTTTGAAGCCGCCGCAACTCTCACACGGGTGGATAGACTCGATTTGTTATTTCTCATTTTGACTCACCATCAGATTTCAGTTTCAGTGATTTTGAGTTATTCGAATTTTGCTTTTGGGTATTAGGTATTATAATAAAAATAAGTACCCAACAATTAGCAAGTCCTTCACGTCAAAACTTTACGCTTGGGAACCATTCAAATCCGAAACTCGAGGCAAACAGGTACTCGTGAACTATACACCGACTGAGAGTAATGAGATATTGATGAAATAAAATACACAGCGACACTCCCTAGGGCTGCTTGTCGGGTAAACCTCGCTCGCTCGAGTAGTTTCAATAACCTCAATAGTTTCGAACAGTGGCAAGGGACGCCACCTTAAATTACGTTGCCTGACAACCGTGTTCTTTGATCCCTTAATACGATCATTCTTAATTACATATTTAATACAGTAGCTTGAATTCCTGGATTCTGTTTGAGTGAGACTTTAATATATGTAACACATTAGTAGTGGGGAGTAGTCTGGATAATCAGCGTCAGCAACTATAGTCCTTAAAAATTTACGACCTGTCGTGTCGGCATTGTCTATCCAGTGTTTTTCAACCTGTGAGTCGCGACCCCCCGGGGGGTCGCGAAACCTTTCTAAAGGGGTTGCGGGAAAAGGAAAAGTAAATGGTTATAGGTCCTACACTGCAATGAAAAAATACTTACGATTTCAGTGAGATGAATGGTCCTGTCTTTTTTTAACAATTTGTCGAAACATGGTCCTATTTTGGAGAAGTTTATAATTTATAAGTCAATCATTTTCTATTTGAAGAAAATTATAAACGTAGTCTTTCACTAACAGTTTGTATGTTTATGGCCCAAGGGGGGTCGCAAAATTGTTTTTACTTGTAAAGAGGTCGGGTATTAAAAAAGGTTGAAAAAGACTTGTCTATACATATTTGATAAACTTCTTTATTTAAAAAAAAGTGTCTCAGACTTAATAAATCAGTCTATGTTAACCATCTTGTTCGGAAAGTTTATTTCTTTACAGTTTATTCACTGTAGGTACTACATAAAAAGAATATTTTATGTAAAAATAATACCCAAATTAACGTTTTCCATTATCTGTACAAGCAAATATCTATAACAGCACTCAATACAACATTAAACGTGAAAAAACAAATAGATGAAAACCAATTCCGAGGACTGTTAAATATTCTGCAATTTTATAACCAACTCGTCGGCTAAATCGACAGTCGGCCCATAACTGAGATTCGAGCCTAAATTAAAATTTCTAAATCTGCCTAAATCTGTTTTCCCATGATTGATGAGGTAATGGTTTTTTTTTATAAGTACCTGTTAGGCACATAACAACAGTAGCATAATATTAGCAAAGTTTGATAAACAAAGTTTGTTGTATAAATATCTAACTACTTGGGTATTATGGGAGCGCAAAAGCTCATTTTTTATAAATAATCCTCTGCAAAGTTTTTCAGCAGCTAAAACACCTGCTTGAGGTAACATTAAAATTCAAACACGACATCGAAATATTACAGCTTTGTGCTACATCAATAAAGAAAAATTAAAGAAAACTTACTTCGAACAGAATATGAAGGTAAAAGAAACCTGCTTTTTCAACAGAAGTAAAAATAAATAGAGCCGTTATCTCAATATTCATTTTGTATGTTATATCTAAAGACAACCTTAAAAGTTTCGTTTCAATTTGAAAATCAGAAATAGATCTTATTCAAACTCAGCCCACGATTATTGAAATTTAAATTATATAATTTACGTATTCGGGGCCGGGAATTTCAAACTATTGTTACATCAATTTGGTTCAATAATAAAGCTATGAAAAGGTGACGGCGGACTTCAGAAACCCTAAAAAATAATATATGTATTGAAATGTGTTTTTACATGATACCCACATTAGAAATTATCTTCTCTTTTAAGTTTTGAGCCACCTTTCGGACCATATTTTTAGCAAATATTTTTTTTAATCCTTAGCTGTATTGCTTTGTATTCTGAGAGCAAAAAACTTTTTTGTGAATTTTCACCTACATATGATTGTATATAATTTCAAAATAACTGACCGATTTAATCCACATTAATTTGCGCACAACATGGAGCTTTAAACAGACACTATGTAAGATAAAATCCTACGAGAGTTTCCGTCAGAACATCCTGTGATAAACGGTTTCTGAGTTATTTTATTAAACATAAAATAAAATTAAAGTGCGTGATTTATCAAGTGGTAAAATATAGTTAATAATAATGGCATAACTCATAACTACGGAACCCTAAACGACAAGTGGTCAGACAGGCAATTGGCCAATTTGTGTTTGTGCTGCTGCGCGCTGCGCTCTCCGCCGCTGCAGGTGGCTTCAGATCGCTTCAGACATTATTTTATCAGTCCCTTACGCACTCTGCCAATTTTTTTACCCTCAGTGAGTGAGCCCTTGGCATCATCTCACCTGATGGTAATAAGTGATGATGATGCCGGAGACGGAAGCGGGCTTACCAAGATTCCCCCGACGCAATAGTGAACTGGCTATCTTATCTTCATGCCAGAACACATAAATGCTGTAAACATTGATTTTTGGCTGTAAGACTTAGATAATATAGTGGTAGCTAGCCAGGTGGACTCACAAAATGCCCTACCACCAACCAAACCGAGTCCTACAAAGTTGGATGCCGCCGGGAATCGAACCCGCGACCTCCTGATGTGAAGCGAGCGGACGTGCCACTAGCTGTGCCACTAGACGGAGGCGATTAGCGATAATCCTTTACACACTTTTAAAAATGTCAAAAGTCTGAAGTTTGACGCTCAGTCATGAAGTTAAAATGACCTATCCCATGTTGATGAAAGTTACACGTGAACCATTTCCCGGGTGCCCTTTTACCGCCCTGACCTTATAAGTTCCATTATTTGGGACCGGTCACAGGCACAACAGTGCTTTCGGAGAAAATTTTGGAAGAAAATTTTTAAGATAAGACAAGATAAGACATTTATTTGCCGTTGTAATGGGTACAGTATTGGTCTTTAATTAAATATAGTGTTAATTTAAGTTTACGTGTACCATCCTCGACTACATCATCACATCAGTTTCCATTAGGTGACATGTGTTTCAATGCAATCAAATTATTAATTGATTAATTATTATTATTTCCAATATAAAAATTATTAATTGATTAATTATTATTATTTCCAATATAAAGGGCTACTCTGTCCACTTGGCGCTAGGCGACGTGGCAAGAGCTCTCCAGCAGAAGCACAGAAGCAGTAAGTATTATTATTACTATTATTTATTAATTTATTAATAACTGAAGTGATCGCCAATCAGCTGAATTTTTCGCTCCCGACTCGTGGTCCCACCGCATTGACCCACTGGTGGGTCGACGAGTCATTGACTGTTTACTCGTGGTCCCACCGATTCACTCTTGGCCAGTAATCGTAGCATGCATTATAGTATGCTATAGGCTAATGTTACAATGTCTATAGATACTTGAAAAAGTATATATTCCCTTGTGTGCATGGCTACTTATGAGAATGATTAAAAACTATTTATTGCGTGGAGTTGAATTGTTTGTCACTGTCACCCGTATAGTGAAAGTACCAGGAGAGCATAACCAAACAGAAGGTAGACAGTGCCTTTGTAAAAAAATGATTAGTTAAAAAAAGAAATAGTAATGCGAAAAAAAAAATGACAAAGAACATTATTTGTGTTGGTTAGTTTACACTCTATTCCAACCCCGTAGCATCCAGTTTGGAATGGAGTTCAGTATACGATATCACAGACGAACTATCTTAGTTGGGAATAAGTTTCATTTCAAGATAATGTCGGTTATCTGGTTGGACTACAACAGCCCCGTCGTTACGACTTCTTAGCAATTCCAAGTTGGGAAAGCTAAGGCTGTACTTTCAGGGTGCTCGAAAATCCAACTACATTACCTTTTGACTGGACGAGTTCACAGACATCATTATCTCAAAACTTAGAATAATCAACTGATTGACTGATTCGTTAACGGTAGCGTAGCGCTTTTGAGTCGTAGGTTCAATATCCGCCCAGGGCCGAAATATGAGTAATGAGCAGAGATTTTTTTGCTGTAAGTCTGCGTGTTTAATATCTATAAATTAAAAACGAATGTTTTTGATTTATTATGTGTTTTTAACTTAGTAATTAATTCATATGTTTAATATATGAAAATTATTTAAATATTATTTAAAGCTAAATTTATGTGTCATTCAGGTAACTCCTATATCGGGGCCAAATTAGCGTGTTCGATTTTGTCCCGGAGTATTATAAAAAAATACTGTTACAAATAAAATAAAAATATATTCTATTCTGTATGTATTACAGACTATCAGTCTACTAATATTAGACATGTACCGGGTACCCGGTTTGGATCCGGTACCCGGCGGATCCGTCACTTTTTTAAGGATCCGGCCGGGTACCGGGTAATAGCGCCGGGTAATTACCTAGTTATAAAAACACGTTATTTTGAAGTTAAAAGTATAGGTATATTTATGTAACTGTCGTTCATATTTCAATCTTATTTAGTATTGTAGGCTTATAGTTGGTAACTTATGGTGTAAAAATATGAGATTTTAAATTGGATCAGGATCTAGTCGGTTTCTTTTTTTTCGTAGACGTTACCTGCTTTCGAAAAGACGCTCGCTGTATACTTGAGCTACTTGGTGGGGAAAGGTAGCGAGCCGCCAGGTTACGCAGTACAGGATTGTGACCTCTATTTTTTGCCGACCACTTAAATAAATAGGGTAATGAAATATCTGAAAAAAAATTGACCACAGTTCTACTCATGAAACTGAACAACTTACCCCAAGAAACCTATACTAAATTGGCAAACAATTTTTGGAGTCCTAATATTGTCCTTAATTCTTCAACTGAGCCGACAATTTTGTATAGGAAGTCCAAAAATCTTTTTACGGATTGATTGGGATTGACTGATTCATGAGTAGAAGCCACTGTTATCATTTTTTCAGGTTTTTCAGAAGGACCCTATATCTGCATCCCTTGGAGCTCCGGAAGAGTAATGCTGCAGGAATGGGCTAAGGCACAGAGTTCTCTGGGCTAGTGCACCAGGCCAAAAACATTCGAAATCACTCATATTCTGGTTTTTCGCGGAATACATGTCTAGAGCACTAGACTAGACTTCATAAACCTGGACTTAGGATTCTAGTCAGAACTTTAGCTGGCCACTGCAAGCTTAATACCCACGTTAATAAAATGAAGCTTGCAGATACGGACGAGTGCCGATTCTGCCTCGAGGAAGAGGAAACTCCTTGCTTCATATACTCTGCGAGTGCGAGGCACTGGTCCAAGCCAGAAGCCGATCTCTAGGTGGACCGATGGTAACTATAGAGGTCATTAGGGAACTCGATCCTAAGTGCATCCTACAGTTCATTAGAACTGTTGGCCTTGAGGATATAATATAACAGGGGCAGTGATCACAATAGATCTACGCACAGGTCACAGTGATCCAATAGGGCCCTCCTTTGGTCCTATACCCCTTTACCGCCAAATAATAATAATCCCTTGGAGCTCTGGCAAAGTCTAAGTAATGATCTAAGACATGATCGTGACGTGTTTCATTGCCGGGTATCCGGCGCCGGGTACCCGGCTACCCGGCAAATCCATTACCCGGTACATGTCTAACTAATATTCAATAAAATCTTAAATAAAATAAAATTGAATAAAAGGAAGTTGAAAGAATGGAACTAAAGTCTCTACCTTACAGTTACTTCACAACTAGCCTTAAAGCTTTCTTTCTGCTCGTGGAACTGACAAACTTTCAATTGCAACTTTGCTGAAGTCACACTTCTTATTACTTATTTTACCAAAAAGAAACCCAGAACGATACACCTGTACCTAAGTCTTCTTTCTTTACCTTAAATAGCATAAAGTATCAGGAAAGTTTTAGAGTCATTGAATTTGTATTATTTGTGGCGCTAATCGGTGCGAAAACTAATAGATAGCGGTAATAGTTAGATACCTTATCTAGTTCATACAGATAAAACAAAAAACAGCCTTCAGCTGCGGCGTGGACTACCACTGGTAATTACTGTATCTATTGTAATTACAAATAGTACAGGATTAACATCTTAATAAGGTAAAAAAGTAAAATATCGTAAGCAAAAAACTCCAAAAAAATTTCGATTGCTTACCGAAAATTTGATGTAGCCACTGATCAGCCTCTTCAATGATACACAAACTACCAAAAAGTCTAATTAAGGAACTTTGTAAAATTTTACAAAACCATTTCCGTAGTGTTTGTAAGCGAGATTTTGGTCGTCGCGACGCGAGTAAAGTTTTTGTTGGGAGCGAGCGCGACACACGAGCAACCAGGATGAGCGCCGTGCGCAAACTACCGACGAGCGGGACCGGGTGCTTACTGAAGCCACTGAAAACTGAAAACCAGTGCGTTCCTTTCCACGGCTTGTTCCAGGCAGTCGTAGGCCGGCTCTCGCCTACGATACTTTCTGCACGAATGGTGTTTGTTGCCCGTAGATAACATACTTAGTAGGCCTTATGTCTCTGTCAAAATTAAGATCTTACTGTAGAAAAAGAGTGGACTGTGTTTTATCAGTAGACGAAATATGAATTGTCGATTTTCTTTAGAGACAAATGACTTATCGTTATCAATATTATTTTTACAGTCAAGAGTTCTGAGACATAGAATTATATTTTTTAACTTAAGTTTTGGGCTATGTGATGTAAAACACTTCTGTCAGTCTACATGAAAAACCGTCACAGCTGCCGTTTCAGGATCTCATTTAAGTTTTAAGCTGCAAAGTTTGTCTTCAACTGAGCTGAAGGTTTTATTACAACTTCGACCGTGTTTGATTTGACGGGCCCATAAATTATTTCCTATTAAAACCAGTTAACAGGCACTTATTCATAATTTTAATAATCCCTCAACCCTTGACACAGAATATTAAATAACCCTTGTCCCTTGTCAAAGTCTCGCTTTTCAATCTACAGCCTACACGCCCTCGTAGAAATGATTTCCGAGCGAAAAAAATGTAATTATAAAAACAGAAGTACATATAAGGTCATCTCCGATGGCTTGGTCGCAAAAACCGCAAACCGCGAATACGTGTCAGTAGGTACTTGGTACCTTGAACTATAACCTAGATCCCGTGAAGCGCTGACTTGACGATGACGTAGTGAGAGCGGACTGGAGGGGAAGTGTTCTCAGTAAGGAGGATGTTGAAGATCGGGCAAAGTGGAGCCGTCCAGCCGAGATCACTCTCTGGGTAAGGTAGAAGAAAAAGACTACGTTAGGGAGTGTTACGAATCCTCTTAATTGTTCATTGTCTTTTTCAACTGTTAACGGCTGCTGTCCATGTGAACTGGCCTGCTCTTGTCATTGGTTTTTGGAATTGTTAGTTATTAGCTACAAATATTTTTTTCTTTTATCTCTTTTGAATCCTTTCTCTCTTTATTCTTATTTTTTCATATTTTATTTACAGACATGACATTGTACAATATAATTCATTTATTGATCTAGCATTAAGATGTAATAGAATATAAGACTTTAAAAAAAAATGTGTTGGAGGGAGTTTCTTTAGGGCCCGCCGTTTCTTCTCACTCCACAAACGCTTCCCGAAACGGTGGGTATACGAGTTCCGAGCGGTAGGAACCTCGTATTAGGTAGATAAAAGAATGACTTTCGAAAAGTGTACACTGCTACCTACTTCGAATAAAATATTTTCATTTTCATTTTCATTAACGGTATTAATCATCATATTTTTTAAATGTATTTAATAATTATACACTTTCATTTGCGATAATACCGCCTTTGCATATCAATGTTTTAAATATTGTATGTGTTTTCGTTGTTATTTGTACTCTTTTGGTGTGCAATAAAGTATATTTATCTTATCTTATCTTTCATTTGAATATTTTATGTGTTTAATTTTTTTGGACCCCACGTTTATTTTCTGTCCGCAAAAACTTTCAATGAGTGGTAGGAATTGGAACTCATGAACTTGTCGACTAAAAAACACCTTCGAAATTTATACAGTGCTAGTGCTAGTTTTATACAGTGCTAGTGCTAGTTTTATACAGCGCTAGTGCTAGTTTTATACAGTGCTAGTGCTAGTTTTATACAGCGCTAGTGCTAGTTTTATACAGTGCTAGTGCTAGTTTTATACAGCGCTAGTGCTAGTTTTATACAGTGCTAGTGCTAGTTTTATACAGTGCTAGTGCTAGTTTTATACAGTGCTAGTGCTAGTTTTGATTTAAATAAAAACGCTTAACATTATCGTTGAAGGTTTTGTTAACATTCAGAAAATTATTACGGGTCTAAAAACCCGCTAACTTCTCATTATTTCGAAAGCTCTTCTCTGCGGCATTTCCACTGTGTATTTGTAAAAGGAAAGGAAAATCTTTGTGATTTTATAATTGTTGGGCCTACGACCCGTTCAGAAGTAATAATAAAGGACACGAAACACAATAAAACTTCAGACAGAGTCTTCTTGGAGTTGTTTTTGGAAGGCTTACAGCTACAGCTGAATGTTGATTTAAACAGAGCGTAGGTAAGTGAAGAAATTTTGTAGTAAAAATAGATGAAAAGGAAAATCAAACCATTGCGGTAATAATAATAAACATTTAAGCTATGTTCAGAGTATATTTTGTGAGACATACAGCGAGTTAAAACGGTGCACACGAATGAACTCCTCTTCTCGGCACACGTGATCCTGAATCTTTTAGAGTGTTCATAAAACCTATGATAGTAATCTATTAAGCACTTCAGATCGACCCACTGGGACTGAGCAGAGTACGTCGTCGTCGGTAAGCGACAAACAAGTAATGTGATCTCTGGAACAATATTTGCGCAAACCTGAGACAGCGCGCACCCACTGACTGTGTGCGTCAGTTGACACTGAACTTGTTTTTTTATGTAAGTCGATCGATAATATTACAAAATATGACGTCATCAGAATTGTCTGTGATTTCCAGAAATTGGGTGAATTGGTTTTCGGTGTTACTTAACTACTAGGACTAGAAAGTTTTTTCCACAATTGTAGAAAAACAACCTAAATATACTAATAGAAAAAAAAACAAGATATACATAATATGTATATGAATAATAACTAATCTTGAAAATTTTATACAATTCGGCCCAAAAATTAAAACTATGTTTACCCTTTGTGACTGAAGGTAAGGGGTAGGGTTTCGACATAGTTAGCGTCTATTTAAGGCTCCATGTTGCGTTCAAATTAATATTGAACTTCAAAATAATTAGGTAACCGCTTATTTTGAGAAACAAGAATCTTCAATCCTAAACTTACATGAAAATTCTAATAACAAACATGTTCTAAAAAACATGTTTGTTATTAGAATTCAAAACATCGCTAAGAATTTATCCACTTTTGTAGCATAATAAGTAAAAATTAAAGGCTCATATTTCTGTGCAATGCCTACTTACATAGTTTACAAGCAAAAATTGTTACTTATAAAATATAGGCTAAGTTGTCTGAAAATAAATTTTCATTTTTTGTTAAAACATAAAATAAGTTTTCGAAACCTCTTTTTTAATTGGGCATTAACAGTCAAGTTGCATTACCACTACTGAATATATCAAAATTTGGTCTCTGTCGGACCATTGGTTTAGCCGCTAGCGCTAGAAGCAGGGTAACACATGGATGGACGGCAAATTTATAGATATGTAGATAGATAATAATAATTTAAAGCGACAAATTGACCCATTGTCTGATACGCCTTTAAACAGATCACTGTCAGATGCCAGATTACAGTGTAACAATTCTCCAATCTGTGTAACTAACTACATCCAGTCAGGTACACATAGCCGAGGGTTGAAACCGACACGTTGTTATGTATAACTAGCTTCCGCCCGCGACTTCGTCCGCGTGGACTTCAGGATTGTGTCCAGAAAGAAAGAAAATGTGTCAAGAAAAAAAAGAAAATGTTAAGATAGCGCCATCTAGTGACGAAGTGGAAATTTTGAGTTTTTAAGCATTCCTACGGGAACCCTCAAGTTTTCCGGGATAAAAAGTTTCCTGCTTTATCTATCTACCTACCAGATTTCATCCAAATCCGTTCAGTAGTTTCGGCGTGAAAGCGGAACAAACAAACAAACAAACATCCATACTTTCGCATTTATAATATTAATATAAAAAACTATATATATATATATAAGTGACATATAAAAGAATAGCCGGCCGAAAGCCGACACCGCCGCGTGAGTGACCCTTGCGGTGCAATTAATGTCCCCTGACAGACATTTGTCGTAATTCGGCGGGACATCGTCATACCTCCGAAATACACACGCGACGCGTGAGCGGCTAACAAGCCATGAGACTGCAGAAAAGGGAAACTTAATACTTATAGCCCTCGTTATGTATGTCACCCGCTACAACACCTAAATATGTATAATACAGATTTTGTAATGAAGAGCGCAATCTAATGAACTGCCGCCTCCTCATTATGATAATTGAATCTGTTACAGTCAGAATTATAAACCAAAAAAAGGTATTGTAGTCATTACAATTTAGTCGTATTAACTAATCTTTTGTTGCTCGCTTGTGCTTAGAAAAAAAGGGGGACAAAAAACAATAGTTAGCAATTCCTCTTTGTTTTCTACTTGCTCCCAGTTCCGGGTTCCGGTTACTATATAAAAGTTTCTGAGGCAGGCGGATTTAGAGAAAAAAGTCAAAGTTTATTCAACTGGGCACACACTTTGCAAACGGAATAGTGCGCATGCATTATTGAATTCAGTCTTTTAAGGGTTCCGTTTCCGTAGTAAACCGGCCAAGTGCGAGTCGGACTCGCGCACCGAGGGTTCCGTATAAATTCATAATCACACATGTCTTGAACTTGATATTTTTTATATTTGAGTTGATTGAATGAAAGGTAATTTGCGGTTTACGATTTATGACGTATTAAAAAAAAACTACTTACTAGATCTCGTTCAAACCAATTTTCGGTGGAAGTTTGCATGGTAATGTACATCATATATTTTTTCTAGTTTTATCATTCTCTTATTTTAGAAGTTACAGGGGCGGGGGGGGGGGCACATTTTACCACTTTGGAAGTGTCTCTCGCGCAAACTATTCGGTTTAGAAAAAAATGATATTAGAAACCTCAATATCATTTTTGAAGACCTATCCATAGATACCCCACACGTATAGGTTTGATGAAAAAAAAAGAGTTTCAGTTCTAAGTATGGGGAACTCCCAAAATTTATGTTTTGTTTTCTATTTTTGTGTGAAAATCTTAATGCGGTTCACAGGATACATCCACTTACCAAGTTTCAACAGTATAGTTCTTATAGTTTCGGAAAAAAGTGGCTGTGACATATGGACGGACAGACAGACAGACAGAGACACAGACAGACATGACGAATCCATAAGGGTTCCGTTTTTTGCCATTTGGCTACGGAACCCTAAAAATATATAGTTCAAGACATGTGTGATTATGAATTTATACGGAACCCTCGGTGCGCGAGTCCGACTCACACTTGGCCGGTTTTTTAATATATCTTCATAGAAGTGTAGTTCTGATTACTTCATGTTCTGTGACTTCTCTCAACTTGGTGATACCGAGCTAGCTTAACTCAATTTGTTTCATTTATTCACTACACGAGTAGAAACAAACGTTATCGCCTCGACTGTCCCTGAAGAAACAATTCGGACCTGTACAGTACAGGCTATAACAAAAGTGAGTGTCGCCATAACTCACGGCAACACGTTACACAGATGCAAATGGGAACGAGCCCCCTTCGCATAGACACGCCACGGCTTACCGGCTCATATAATACATAGCGGAGGCCGGTCAAGGCTGGCCGTTGAATCTTCGTTCAGGAACCTACTAACATTATTCATTATTCTTGTTTCTATTAGTCGCTGTCTGATATTTGACAAATTTGTATACGAGTAAGTTAGTTTCCCCTTATTCTGTCTATGTAGCCTCTGTAATTGAGGGATTTGTATAATTAGTATCAAATATCATGAACTAAGCAAAAAAGAGCTCTAAGATATGAGTGTCGGTAAGGAAAGTAGGTGGCTTGTATGTATAATCTTAAAACAGCTAGACATAAATATTTGCCATCAAAGAGTATCCCTTGGCAACTGGTTGCGAAACTCTGTTGCCAAGACAGCGTAAGGTATTTTAGTAACGACAAAATGATTACTATAGCCAACTCGCGACGACTGTCAAAAGATCTAAAAAAGTCACTTTTTGTTACTTTTGAAATAGGAAGCGCTTCCTTGTCTGAAATTTGAAAACATTCCATTCCAATAGCGACGACACATGCGGAAACTCGACCGGTGACAATTAGTGTACCTATTCGTGTGCACGTATTTTGGAACGTAATAACTGTTATATAATCTGTGACGTCATTCGGTGTGCGGAACGCGAGTCCACCGACGCCAGCCGAGTGACAGCCGAGAACCGGCATCGACAGCCCAATATTTCCGATATCGAATGCCCGCTTATGTTGTCAGATATTTTTCTTTCACAGATATGAATTATTGGCAGTCTGCTGATGGTCGCGAGATGGTGGCTTCTAAAAACACCATGTTTTAGAATTGATGCTGAAAATATGGGCATGCATGTTCAGTCTGTGCTTAGAACTCTGTATTACGTATTACTAACGGTATCATCATCAGCCGAAAGACGTCCACTGCTGGACAAAGGCCTCCCCCAAGGATTTCCACACGGACTGGTCCGGCGCTGCCCGCATCCAGTAACAGTTACGGTGTACTGGTTGTAAAAAGTAGCAGTAGGCTCCGTTAATTGGAGTTTGCATAAAATTACATGAATTTGCTCAAATTGGTGCTTTTATCAATTTGTTTTATTTTTTTATTTATTACTCTTCCGTGACGAAATTTGATTTCGTATCTCAAGTTTCTACGAAAATATATTATCTTTACGCTTCGCTGTGAATGTTCACTATCATGTAAGCTACCATTTACAACATATCAAAAATACAAAACAATAACAATCTCCCTTTCCAACGGCGGGCGGTTGCCTAGTCTTGCACTTAGCATCACCTCACAATCTCCCTCTAAATCAAACTGACATTCTGCGAATTTAATTAAAATAATCCAAACAGTTTTCACTCGAACCTGAAACTCAGCCGACATCTTAATCGCAGGCTTTCGCTCTCCTCCGGCGGCTGTCTCGCGGCACCGTTCAGATTTATGGCTGTGTCTGCGAGCCACGGTATTGCGGCAGTGTGGCAGTGTGGTAGTTTGGTAGTGTGGTAGTGTGCGGGAGGGTCAGTGGTCCCGCGGTCAGCCCGGTAGTGCGCGATGCCGTTTATGACAGGCCGTAGGTTTTACGGAACTTCAAATTATTGACGCGGAAATGAATAATCGCAAGCATTTCCATCCGGGCTGGATAGGGTATAACGTTTTTGGAAAATAACTGATTGATCAAAAGGAATGATGTCTAATCAACAAATAAAACAAAAACTGACAGAATTAAGCTCATCAGCAAATGAATGCCATTGCAGGCGAAATCTTCATTAGTTTCCTTGAAGTAAAAGTTGATTAGATTTTTAAAACTTTTAGACATTTCGGAAATTAAACTTAGAGGTATTATAAATAGCAATATATTTTTTATTCTATTTTATTTTTTTTATAATGTGGCAAGAGAACAAAAATATATACAGGGTGTAACAAAATTGGTGTAGGACCCAAAATTGGTGTAGGTAGGTGTTAGCTGGGGATTCTCTTCGTTGTACTGAACAACATTTGTTCTACGACTTTGCTCAAATCACAAAAAAGAAATTGACTTTTCATACAAATTGATCATCTGCTTTGCCTTTTTTGTATGGATAGTCCAAAACTTTTTTTGCGATTTGACCAAAGTCGTAGAACAAAAGTTGTTCAGTATGATCAGTAGAATCCCCAGTTAACGAGTCCTAAACCAATTTTGTTACACACTGTATAACTCGTGAACCCATCATAAGGCCAATGAACTTTGATCGTCCTGAAAAACTCGTTCAATCTAAGATTGTGTAGTTTGCCAATCAACGGATGAATTTGTATACTAAGCTTTTTTGCGGTTTCAACAAAAGCAATTAAGCAGGTTTCAAGTCGTAGAACAAAAGTAATTAAGTATCATCAATCGAAGCCAACTTTGAAGTATAATTAATTGTTACATACCTTGTATAAATATACATACATACATATAACTGCGACATGCGTACCATAAAAATATATATTTATTTTACGCGATTTCCTTCACCTAAAGATTGTCTGGAAGAGATCGCTCTTTAGCGATAAGACCGCCTACCTGTATAACTTTTTTTAAATGTTTATGTTTTTATTTTCCTGTTTTGTTGTGCAATAAAGTGTTTTCATTCATTCATAAAAATGAACACTGAATGTCGAATGTAATCAAATTGCAAAGAAATAACAAACGTTTTTGCTCTATGAAGTCTTTTCACTTTCATTGAAACACAAAATGTTATCGCCGCGCTCGGAGCGGCCTGGAATCATCTGAACTGAAACCGGCGCGTTTCCGTTATGTGCCTTCGGCGTGTGAGTGTCTTTCAAATGCAAAACAACCATTTATGGTAAACAAATGTTATTTTTAAACACTGAGATGACGCAAATAATGTATATTAGTATGAACTGGAGATCATCTAAGTAACCGACAGAGTTTTGGGCAAAAACATACACACACATTTCATAAAATATCTAATTCATTGGATTAATAATGAGACAAATTAAATATGTCTATCTGTCGACAGATAGATAAAATCTTTATTGGAAATTACATGGTTTTTTTTATGTGATAGGTGGCAAACGAGCAGACGGATCACCTGATGGTAAGCGATTACCGCCGTCCATAGACACCCGCAATACCAGAGGAGTCACATGTGCGTTGCCAACCTTTGAAATGGTATGGGGGGATGGGGAAATTGGGGGGGGGGGGCTCCGATACGCGCACTCACTCGGCGAAACACAACCCAAGCGTTGCTTCACGCCGGTTTTCTGTGAGGTCGTGGTATCACTACGGTCGAGCCGGCCCATTCGTGCCGAAGCATGGCTCTCCAACGGTCCCATGGTATCACTTTTTTATGTTCTTAACGTTAAACTTTACAGGACAATATAAAATAATTTGGAAGTTACTTTTATAAGCTCGACAGTTTTATGAGTATTTGAGATCGCTTCGGCGGATTTGGACTACAAATAAAAATGACAACTTCTAGAAACGACTACTTCTGGAAATGACCGCTTCTAGTATGACTACACTACTTCTTTTTACACGGGATTAAAAAAATATTGTGAACCTTTTTACAACCCTCGTATCACAATGTAATATTATTTCATGAATCATAAGATGAACCTCTTCTTATTGTTAGTCTTAACAAAAATGATATCTTATATGATTCCTATTTTATTTCATCAAACTGTGTTGACCCGAAAAGAATTTAATGATCTACTGCACAAATATATGTATAACGCCAAGTTTAGCTGTTCCATTACAGTTAGTTTATCTCATCAGGTAAAAGGAGATTCAATTGCTAACTTTGAAAGTTTCCCTTTTTGATGGTACACAATTCAGTCCCCAAACGGCTCCCTAGGTTTCGGGGAACTTCTATTTTCAGCGAATGAAAGTCAAATTAATATAACTTTGCTTTCGAAAAATAACTAAACTGAATAATGATAACAGCAGGCTAATCTATCCCAGACTGGAAAATTATGTTATTAGTAAGGGGCCTACTTTGGGGCCAGATGACCGTGTGTGCTTTGTCCCGGATATTATTATTATTATTGCTTTAAATTCGAAGGGAACACTAACATACCACAGACATAGAAATCTATATATATATACATATACGTATTTGGATATTTAAGTATATTAATTTAAAAGTATTTAAATAACAAATTTAAATTACAAGCTGGATTATAAGCCATAGTCTGTCTGCACGGCGGCAGCTCACCGCGAGCGGCTTACCCCCGCATTACCTATGCTATATCAAAGGCTTTCGTTTTAATACAGCGGCTGCTCTTGTGAGGGGTTTCAAGTATATGCACACAATTTTCTATTCCAGGGTTCGTCTACGGCTACACAGGAGTCACTTGGAGTAATCTTACTAAAGGAGTCGCGTTCATATCATCTAGTAATGAGTTTTATAATATATACTTGCGTACATTTTTTATTAGGGTTCCGTAGCCAAATGGCAAAAAACGGAACCCTTATGGATTCGTCATGTCTGTCTGTCTGTCTGTCTGTCTGTCTGTCCGTATGTCACAGCCACTTTTTTTCCGAAATTATAAGAACTATACTGTTGAAACTTGGTAAGTAGATGTATTTTGTGAACCGGATTCAGATTTTTACACAAAAATAGAAAAAAAACAATAAATTTTGGGGGCTCCCTATACTTAGAACTGAAACTCAAAAATTTTTTTTCATCAAACCCATACGTGTGGGGTATCTATGGATAGGTCTTCAAAAATGATATTGAGGTTTCTAATATCATTTTCTTCTAAACTGAATAGTTTGCGCGAGAGACACTTCCAAAGTTGTAAAATGTGTGTCCCCCCCCTCCGTAACTTCTAAAATAAGAGAATGATAAAACTAAAAAAAATATATGATGTACATTACCATGCAAACTTCCACCGAAAATTGGTTTGAACGATATCTAGTGAGTAGTTTTTTTTTAATACGTCATAAATCGTAAACCGCAATTTACCTTTCATTCAAGTTACAACGAACTACAAAAACTTTTATATTATGTTACTTGCTGCTACGGAACCCTTCATGGGCGAGTCCGACTCGCACTTGGCCGCTTTTTTATACCAATGACTTTACGATGAAGGAGAATATCGCTCGGAAACATGCACATCGTCACTACATTAGTATAAAACAAAGTCGCTTCCCGCTGTCTCTATGTCCCTATGTATGTTTCGATCTTTAAAACTACGCAACGGAAGTGATTCAAGAGGAAGGTTTATATGTATATAATACATTGCACCCGTGCGAAGCCGGGGCGGGTCGCTAGTCTGATTAACAAATATCCTAATATACACATCCGTAAGTACAAATCTAAATGCCCCACATGTGACTGTAAGTGACACTAATGCAACCCAAGGCAACCGTTGTGCTATCGGTTATATAAGGTGCTACTTTATTAGTGCCCGATATTTTAGTCAGTGCTTCTACTCCTGATTCTGATCAACTTTCCCCAAGGAACCCATAGTCAAATCGCAAAAAAATTTTTGGACTCTTCATACTAATTTGGCCGCTCGGCTGATCAATGTGTATGAAGAGTCCAAAAATTTTTTTGCGATTTGACTATGGGTTCCTTGGAGAAAGTTGATCAGAATCAGGAGTAGAAGCACTGATTAAAATATCGGGCACTAATAAAGTAGCACCTTATATATAACGTATCAGACGATAAAACAAAAGAAAGATATATTTCAATAAATTGTAAATAAGTATAGGAAACATTTACAGCTCATCTACTCTTATATTATGTCCGTACATCGGTAGTCTCAGGATCGTCGTCTCATCCATTTACTGTAGGCCTCTCAACAACTAAAAGACACAGCAGAAGCCTCAGCCAGTCAAATGAGTTCCACAAAAAGCTGTGGCCCCTGCGATGGGGATAGCTGGGGCCAATGTATTCAGCGTGAACTTTCCAGTAACGTCACGCGCCACGTCTTCAACTCGCTAATAAGGGGCGTAAAGTGCGCGCTCCGTGTGGGAGTGTTATTGCGCCCTCGAACGAGCTCAAAGCCCCAATGAAAAACTGCTTTAATATGAAACTTTTAACAGCTCAAGTTAGAGTTTCGCGCGAATGATATTCATAGCGCGCCCTTGCCGCTCGCTTGGCGGTGCCTCGGGGTTCGGATTTTTACAAAGTATCGTACTATGGTCAAACTACGTCAAGTTAACATATGCGTAAACTTTGTCTTGCTTATGAGTTATATTTAGAAATAAAGATATTAGTCTACAATAAAATAATAATAAGATATTTCTCGAAATAATTATTTTTTTCTCCGTTATGCTGTAGATTATATGAAATTAGATTGTATGAAATCAAATCAACATGTGTTTATTAGAAGTCGGTAGCATTGTACACTTTATAATATAGCTTACGGCAATATAGCTACGCCAACAGACTGACAACTAATTTAAAAACTCATTAACTCAACCTTTATTTAAATCTTTATCCTATAAACAGCCTTTGTAACACTTGTGGATCAAAAATATTATAATTATCCCTAAAATAAAATGTATTTTATTATAAAACATAAAAAAAAATACCAATTATAGATCGTGTCCGCAACTGCACATGTGCGTATCGACTACGACGTAGCCGCAATCTATGCTTCGTAGCGCTTCGGACACGAACATAGTGCTCACACAGCACACCCCAAGCATCACTCGGACGCCACTGTACAACTTGGGGGTCGCACTCCCAGACGCTGTCCTCACAGTGTGTCAGCTGAGTTACTAATGTCTCAACTAGACCACTACTCCATTCGTCATGAGAACCCTTCTCTAAATCTCCTTTTGTTCGCGGTAAGTTGTTTACTGGGTTTAAATTACATCGCGAGGCTTCACAGATCACTCACTGGTATTTTTAATTAAACGCAACTGTTTGATTATTCTTAATTACATTCGAGTGTTTTGTTTATTGCGATTTTAATTTGCTAGCCGAGCCCCTGGGGGTAAGCCGATACACAATTCCATCACTTCACAATTTGTTATTCTCTCCCGTTCAGTTTCCTTGAAACAATGCGATATTGGAGTTAGCACTGGAATCGATATTCGCTTATTGAAATAAGCAATAAAGTGTTTTGTACTGTTTTGAAAATTTATAGTTATCGGCGGGTGCACTCCCGGCGGATTGATTAGTCTGCAGTCTGCAGCGTAATGCACCTTTATGGGAGCACTTAACCTACCTTTGCATTGTAGGTTTACTACTCGCTTAACTGTTATTGGATTTTAACATGAAGCAGTGTTTGAACCTTACAGTGTTTTTCAATAATTTTTTGGAGAAACTTCATTTTTTTACTTATTCCACTTTGGAAAGCTTACACATAAAATTAATGGTTTGCTCCTTAATTTTAGTACTTAATTCTAACTATAAATGTTGTCTCCTTTCATTTCCAGATTTCGATACTACGAAGGCAAACTCGATAAAAAATCGTTGTATTCTGATAAGGCACCTGTATTTTAATTATTTAAAGTCTTCTTCTTAATCTAAGGGGTGGGCCCCCTGTCTTTGCATTAGCCACCATAGCCATTATAAGTCTTAATTACAAATATAAAATTCAACCATAGCCTCTCAAGTAAATAATTGTATTTGAGACAGATGAGTACCTATGAAAGATGACCCACATCAAACAATGTTAAATTTTAATAGATACAATTGAAATGAACCGAAAAAGTAATTTCGAGTTCTTGATTTAAGATTCAACACAGGCTGTTCAATCTTTTGTAATCAAAGTTTAAAATGCCACAGATATACTCTGTACTAATCACGCTTAAATTAAAAAGTAAAAAGGAAAGGTATTAAAAGTAATCAAAGACTGAGGCTCGTGGGTTCGTTGCCCGTCCAGGGCAAATGCTTGTGTCATGAGATTTGTTTGCTCTGTGTCTGGGCCGCTGGCCCAACGAACCAAAATGAATCTTGACGTTGAATATACGGATTTAAAAATGTCTAGTTCTCATTGTACAGGGAATCCTTTTTAAAAGTAAAAATTTAAGTCAGACGACCACGTGCGGCAAATTAAGTTATTTTAATTTTGTTACGTAATTACATTATACGTATACATAATATTTTTTATGTCTATCCTTTTACATTTAATTATGTAATAGCATTAACACTTTTATTTAAAAAATAAGTTGGAGGTAGTTTCTTTTGGACCTGATGTTTTTTTTGTCTCTGCAACAGCACTCGAAATGTGTTGGGTTCTGATGTAAGAACTTTGTATTAGGTAGACTAAAAAATTAACTTCAAAATGTATACCTGCCTGCTTCGAATAATATTTAAAATAAAACCGGACAAGTGCGAGTTTGACTCACGCACCGAATGTTTCCAAGTTTACTTATCGTTAAATAGCAAATGAAGCATGACATTTCTATACTATATACACAGACATGCACCCCGCTCCCCCCCCAATAGACTAGCAATACAGGGCATCGGACGCTCGCCGCAAGGTGGGCAGATGGCCAAGTTAAATTGAAATGTCATTTTTGTTCAATTTTCTTCAGTCTATTTCTGTCAATGGTCGAGGTAACATCGGACAAAATGTGTATAAATTTATCATAAAAATACCAAGTTGCATCGTTGTCTGATGCTGAAACCGCACTGGGCATCTCAATAAATCAAATGTGCAGGGTTTCATACCAGAAGTAAGCCATATATTGACTAATTTTTATATAAATAACTTCGTTGCAAAACATATGGTAGTGATGTAACACTTCATCGACTTTTCGATAGATATAGCAAAAAGTTTAGCAACAAAAAATATCTGACTGCATATTTACATAGTTTTATCTAAAGTAGACATGAAATGTATTTGACTTATTTAATTATTTTCAGTTTCCAAAGGAACCCAAATAAAAATTAAACGAGACTTAAAACTATGAGCAGACACGACAGCTGGAAAATTTTCTCGTAACATTTCCGCCCAGCTTAGCTATAGATATGTTTTGAAAACTATGATTCGGTTTGATTTCTATTTTTAAAATATATATTTTTTGTTTTAATATGTATGAAAATGAAAATGAAAATGAAAATGAAAATATTTTATTCGAAGTAGGTAGCAGTGTACACTTTTCGAACGTCGTTCTTTTATCTACCTAATACGAGGTTCCTACCACTCGGAACTCGTATACCCACCGTTTCGGGAAGTGTTTGCGGAGTGAGAAGAAACGGCGGGCCCTAAAGAAACTCCCTCCAACACATTTTTTTTTTAAGTCTTATATTCTATTACATCTTAATGCTAGATCAATAAATGAATTATACAATGTCATGTCTGTAAATAAAATATAAAATATATAATAAAGTATTTTTACTGTATTATATTTGTGAATTTGTATTAGTATTGTTTATGTATTAAGATTTAACAAGGAACAATATGCTTAATTTATTTTGTTATCCTCATTTTAAAAATTATCGTAAGAATTTTCGATATTTATGATCCTTTCTTATTACCTCCATCACTAGATATTTCAGTCGTATTTTGAGTTTTGTCATTTTCAAATACTCTATTGCTATTCGACGATTTAAATCCTTAGACAGTTGACATCTTGCGGTGATTGGTCGTAATTCAAACATATGACATTCTCAGATTCAAAAATTCGAACAGTTATGAAGCTTCCCCCTCCCGCACCTCAGATTTTCCCCTCAACTTCGTCCACGCGGTTTCATATTGAAACTGACGTATTAGTGTTCTATAGAGGAGCGGAGCGACGATATAAAACTTCTTTGACTGTATATTATTGTACTAGCATATTGTTAACTACAATGGATAATTCAATTCCAGACTTCCTTGGCATCTGTGTTGCCAGGTGCCTTGAAATTCTATAACAGGATTTCGTCTTAACTTAGCCACCCGTTATAACTTTAAGAGTTCCAGGAAACGATCCAATTAACAAATTATCAAAGGGGAGGGAATGGTCCCAAGTGGCACTCGGGGGTCGATAGACGACGTGTTGGAATCGCCCACCACTGCAGAAACTGGTGGATGTGGCTCAGAACCATGCTGAGAGGAAGACTTTGAGGAAGGCCTGCGTTAACTTGTTACCATGATGATCATTAAAATATCAGCACCCAAAAATATCTCTCTAGACTATGAGTATTTGTACAGTCGCCTATGGGGTCGTCCAATAATGACGTGAGGCTCAAAAGGGGGGGGGGGTTCGGAAAAATCACGAAATATCACAAGAGGGAGGGGGGTGTAGTGAGATATCACGTGTACTTATTTCTTCGTTGAACGTGCGATTTCTAGTGTAAGTTCTAAGCATCGGACTGTTGTTGTTAAGTTTTTTTTTAACTCATCCCAAGGTTCGAAACGGCTTCAGGCAGTCAGAAACAACCTGTAACCTGCAATGTCTGTCTAGATATTTTATCACGGTGCTTAATTTTCCAGAATTAAATTACGTTATACCTGTATTTAAAGATAATATTTTGTACCAAAAAAATACACGTGATTTTGGGTTAGGGGGTGGGGGCGAGCCAAAACCACACCACGTATCACCAGGGGGGTCTAAAAAGTTGCTAAAAACATCACGTGATTAATGGGCGACCCCTATGTAGCAGAGGCAGGTATGTAACATATCGAGGATCCGTGTGTGCTGGGACCGGATAACCTTTTGCAAAGCTAATGAAACTCAGGTTGATTATCGATATTATTTTACAGCAAGCAAACCTAAAAAAGTTGCGAAGCTGAGGAATTACAAGCAGTTAAGGGGCTAAAACTTATAATTATATAATATACTTTTGCCCCCGAATGTCGCTTTATGGTTATGACTGTATCTGAGGGAGCGCAGTGCACGAGCTGCAAGTGGCTTGCGAGCGTGGAACTGAGGTTTTTGGGATAAAACTGTCCCAAGTTGTTCCCATAACCTCCTTGTGAAGTTTCAATGAAATTAGTAAAGTTATAGCAATAAATAGTTTGGCATTATTTTGGGATTCCCGGTGTGATTCCCGGGGGAAATCGTTATTCTTAAAAAAACCCCATTTTTTGCACAGAGATAGTTATCTCTGTGCAACAAATCTGGTCGATCCATTGCAACGCTGCAAATTGAAAGATGTACAAACACAGTTTCTCCCGTTTTTAAGTAGTTATCCTACAGGAACCATGCATATTTCTGGAATAAAAAGTAGCCTATATCTACCTATTAAATTTCATCCACATCCAAAATTTAGTAGTTTCGGCGTGAAAGCGGAAGAAAACAAACAAACATCCATACTTTCGCATTTATAATATTAGTGAGAAGTGAGACTTAAACTTCAGTATAGTGTGCCTTTAGAAGTCAAGAGATTGCTAGAAACACTCCTTACAGCATACTTAAACTACAGTATAGTATGCGTTTAGGAATCAGGATATTGCTAGTAACACTCCTTATAGCATACTTAAAGTACAGTATAGTATGCGTTTAGTAATCAGGAGATTGCTAGTAACACTCCTTATAACATACCTTAACTACAGTAAAGTATGCGTTTAGGACTCAGGAGATTGTTAGTAACACTCCTTATAACATACTTAAACTAGAGTGTAGTATGCGTTTAGGACTCAGGAGATTGTTACTAACACTCCTTATAACATACTTAAACTAGAGTGTAGTATGCGTTTAGGACTCAGGAGATTGTTACTAACACTCCTTATAACATACTTAAACTAGAGTGTAGTATGCGTTTAGGACTCAGGAGATTGTTACTAACACTCCTTATAACATACTTAAACTAGAGTGTAGTATGCGTTTAGGACTCAGGAGATTGTTACTAAAACTCCTTATAACATATTTAAACTACAGTATAGTATGCGTTTAGGTTTCAGGAGATTGTTAGTAACACTCCTTATAACATACTTAAACTAGAGTGTAGTATGCGTTTAGAACTCAGGAGATTGTTAGTAACACTCCTTATAACATACTTAAACTACAGTACAGTATGCGTTTAGGAATCAGGAGATTGCTAGTAACACTCCATATAACATACATTAACTACAGTTAAGTATGCGTTTAGGACTCAGGAGATTGTTAGTAACACTCCTTATAACATACTTAAACTAGAGTATAGTATGCGTTTAGGTCTCAGGAGATTGTTACTAACACTCCTTATAACATACTAAACTAGAGTGTAGTATGCGTTTAGGACTCAGGAGATTGTTACTAACACTCCTTATAACATACTAAACTAGAGTATAGTATGCGTTTAGGTTTCAGGAGATTGTTAGTAACACTCCTTATAACATACTTAAACTAGAGTATAGTATGCGTTTAGAACTCAGGAGATTGTTAGTAACACTCCTTTTAACATACTTAAACTAGAGTATAGTATGCGTTTAGGAATCAGGAGATTGCTAGTAACACTCCTTTTAACATACTTAAACTGGAGTATTGTATGCGTTTAGGACTCAGGAGATTGTTACTAACACTCCTTATAACATACTAAACTAGAGTGTAGTATGCTTTTAGGACTCAGGAGATTGTTACTAACACTCCTTATAACATATTAAACTAGAGTATAGTATGCGTTTAGGACTCAGGAGATTGTTAGTAACACTCCTTTTAACATACTTAAACTAGAGCATAGTATGCGTTTAGGACTCAGGAGATTGTTACTAACACTCCTTATAACATACTAAACTAGAGTATAGTATGCGTTTAGGACTCAGGAGATTGTTAGTAACACTCCTTTTAACATACTTAAACTAGAGTATAGTATGCGTTTAGGACTCAGGAGATTGTTAGTAACACTCCTTTTAACATACTTAAACTGGAGTATTGTATGCGTTTAGGACTCAGGAGATTGTTACTAACACTCCCTATAACATACTAAACTAGAGTGTAGTATGCGTTTAGGACTCAGGAGATTGTTAGTAACACTCCTTTTAACATACTTAAACTGGAGTATAGTATGCGTTTAGGTCTCAGGAGATTGTTACTAACACTCCTTATAACATACTAAACTAGAGTGTAGTATGCGTTTAGGACTCAGGAGATTGTTAGTAACACTCCTTTTAACATACTTAAACTGGAGTATAGTATGCATTTAGGACTCAGGAGATTGTTACTAACACTCCTTATAACATACTAAACTAGAGTGTAGTATGCGTTTAGGACTCAGGAGATTATTAGTAACACTCCTTATAACATACTTAAACTAGAGTGTAGTATGCGTTTAGGTCTGAGGAGATTGTTACTTACAGAATCAGAATCAGAATCAGAATCAGAATCATTTATTTCGCTTTAAATGTGGTATTACATGTTTGTAGTTATAATATATTGACATGGTATCACACATTTAACCAAAGGTATTGGCATGCAAAAATTAACAATATTTGTCACTACTTAAAAAATCATAAACAAAGACGGAAATAAATAAGTTATTAAATTATCATTATTAAATTGAATTGTATAAGATTAAATAAAATAATGTCAGATATTAAAAATTGTAAAAATTAACAATGATTTGTCGCTACTTAAAAATAATAATAATTCATACATAAGAACGGAAATAAATAATGTCACCTAGTAAAATTGTAATGTAACTATTCTAATATACATATATTCACAATACACAATATAATTATTACATCTTGCTATCCATAAACTCTTTGAGGGAGTAGAACGTTCTTTCTAATAGCCAAATTTTTAAACATCTTAAGAACTTTTTATATGGCAGTTCTTTTAGTTCCTTCGGTAGTTTATTATAGACCGTGATGCACATAGAGTAACTGTTTTTTAGGTAACGTGCAGATTTTGGAACAACATCGAGAGCAAGCCTATTACCGTTTCTGGTGTTTCTTGGGAACATATCTGTAGCTGTCTTGAAGAGTTCCGGATGTTCCCGTACAAATTTAGATATTTCGAAGATGTATAAACATGGAAGGGGAAGGATTTTTAGATCTTTAAATAGGGGTCTACAAGAGTCTAGTGGAGCATTTCCGCAGATTGCACGAATGCATTTCTTTTGTGCAATAAAAGCTTTATACATATCCGTGCTATTTCCCCATACTACCAGACCATATCTGAGAATGGACTCTACATGCGCATGATATGCAATTTTCGCAGTATCCCTGGAAGTTGTTTTAACTAACTTAAATAGAGCATAAGCAAATCTATTTATTTTAGAACAGACTTTGTGCACTTGGTCTTTCCAGTCTAGTAAATTATTAATAATCATACCCAAAAATGTCACGTTAGTAGCTTTCCTTATAAATTGTCCCTCAAAATTAATATTCAGATTATTGTGATAATTGAAATTTAAATAATTAGATTTGTCAATGTTCAATTTTAAATTATTATTATTAAGCCATGTCATTATTGTTCTAATTAGATTATTAATGTCTGTTTCGTGTGCGTTAACTGTCAATTTGCCATTTGTCGCCACTACCGCTGACAAATCATCTGCATATAAGATGGTTCTGCAATTATTTTGTTCTAATAAATCGTTCACATACAATAGAAATAGTAGCGGACCTAGCACGCTTCCCTGCGGTACTCCAGTTTTTTTATATTTATAGCTAGAACGATAGATTTGAGATATTTTTTTTGAATCGATTCGTGTTATTTCAACACACTGAGTTCTGTTACATAGATATGATCTTAACCACTCTAATGCAGGTCCTCTTATCCCATTATGTTCAAGTTTTGAAATTAATATTTCGTGTGAAACAAAATCGAATGCCTTCGACATTTCAAGAAGAATGCCATAAGTCTTTTATGCATAATCTTTTCAAATATTTTTGATAGTATCGGGATTAAAGTAATTGGTCGATAGTTTCCCATATTAGTTCTATCTTCCTTTTTATGTAGCGGTTTAACTATTGATACCTTCAATTGTTCTGGAAATACTCCCGTTTCTAGTGACAAATTTACTAAATGTGATAGTATTGGACTGAGTTCTTCTTTACATTCTTTTACTATATGTGTTTTGATGTTATCATAGCCTTCTGAGTACGTGTTGTTTAGTGATGCTATGACTCTATTAATTTCGTTTGCATCTGTGGGTTCCAAGTAGATACTGTTGTGTACCCTGTGCTTAGAGTTAGTCAGTCGTTTTATGTTGTTTGTATTATTTCCAGCAAATGATGTGTTAATAAAGTAGTTATTAAATTGTTCTGCAATTTGATCAGGTTTTGTAAATTCTAGATTATTATGTTCTATTTTATTTATGTAAGTATTGTTATTATATGAATTACTTGTTTCCGTTTCTATTATTTTCCATGTAGCTTTATTTTTGTTTTTACTGTTTTTGATATATTTACTATTAACCAGTTTTTTTGTTCTTAGTATTGTATTCCTTAGCAATTTTGCGTATTTATGATATTCTTGTTTACTTTCATCTGTTTTTGTAGCGTAATAGCTATGTCTGAGAAATCTCTTTGTTCTGCAACTATTTTTTATTCCCTTAGTTAACCATCGCACTGTATTTTTGGTATTAATCTTAGACAGACAGACAATGATGTTTTATGTATTAGTATTACTTACTTATAAGAAATATGTTAACTTGTTTATGTTTGTTTTGTGTTTATTTTCTAACTGTGCTTGTTTCTCTTTTTTCCTTGTTGTAATTTGTTTTGTGTTGTTTACTGTCTGTTAAATAAATATATCTCTATCTATCTATCTATCTCTATCTAAGTGATTTCTGGGAAACATAGTTTATAAAGTAGACAGAAAAAATCATAAAATTCTGCGAAAGCTTCATTCAGATTGAACTTTGAGAAGACATTTGTATAAGATAAATTTCGCAGATACTGTTTGAATTTTTCGATATTTTCCTTGGAATAGCATCTTCTTATTTTGTAAATAGTTTTAGGTATAATAGTTTTGTTTTTTATGGGAATCCTTAAGATTTGAGCAGTATCGTGGTCAGACAAACCTAGTGGAAGAACTGATCCTACACCTTTTTTAATATTGCTCAACAAATGATCGAGGCAGGATGTTCCTCTAGTTGGTACTGTGATGTGTATGTTAAAATTATAAGCTTCTAGTGTTTCCTTTACACTCCTTATAACATACATTAACTACAGTATAGTATGCGTTTAGGACTCAGGAGATTGTTAGTAACTCTCCTTATAACATACTTAAACTGGAGTATAGTATGCGTTTAGGTCTCAGGAGATTGTTACTTACACTCCTTATAACATACTTAACTAGAGTGTAGTATGCTTTTAGGACTCAGGAGATTGTTAGTTACACTCCTTATAACGTACTTAAACTAGAGTGTAGTATGCGTTTAGGTCTGAGGAGATTGTTACTTACACTCCTTATATTATACTAAGAGTGTAGTATGCTTTTAGGACTCAGGAGATTGTTACTTACACTCCTTATAACATACTAAACTAGAGTGTAGTATGCGTTTAGGACTCAGGAGATTGCAAGTAACACTCCTTATAACATACATTAACTACAGTATAGTATGCGTTTAGGACTCAGGAGATTGTTAGTAACTCTCCTTATAACATACTTAAACTGGAGTATAGTATGCGTTTAGGTCTCAGGAGATTGTTACTTACACTCCTTATAACATACTTAAACTAGAGTGTAGTATGCATTTAGGACTCAGAAGATTGTTAGTAACACTCCTTATAACATACTTAATCTAGAGTGTAGTATGCTTTTAGGACTCAGGAGATTGTTAGTTACACTCCTTATAACATACTTAAACTAGAGTATAGTATGCGTTTAGGACTCAGGAGATTGTAACTAACACTCCTTAAAACATACTTAAACTAGAGTGTAGTATGCGTTTAGGTCTGAGGAGATTGTTAGTAACTCTCCTTATAACATACTTAAACTGGAGTATAGTATGCGTTTAGAACTCAGGAGATTGTTACTAACACTCCTTATAACATACTAAACTAGAGTGTAGTATGCGTTTAGGACTCAGGAGATTGCAAGTAACACTCCTTATAACATACATTAACTACAGTATAGTATGCGTTTAGGACTCAGGAGATTGTTAGTAACTCTCCTTATAACATACTTAAACAGGAGTATAGTATGCGTTTAGGTCTCAGGAGATTGTTACTACCACTCCTTATAACATACTTAAACTAGAGTGTAGTATGCTTTTAGGACTCAGGAGATTGTTAGTTACACTCCTTATAACATACTAAACTAGAGTGTAGTATGCGTTTAGGTCTCAGGAGATTGTTACTAACACTCCTTACAACATTGTTAAACTAGAGTGTAGTATGCGTTTAGGACTCAGGAGATTGTCACTTACACTCCTTATAACATACTAAACTAGAGTGTAGTATGCGTTTAGGTCTCAGGAGATTGTTACTAACACTCCTTATAACATACTTAAACTAGAGTGTAGTATGCGTTTAGGTCTCAGGAGATTGTTAGTAACACTCCTTATAACATACTTAAACTAGAGTGTAGTATGCGTTTAGGACTCAGGAGATTGTTACTTACACTCCTTATAACATACTTAAACTAGAGTGTAGTATGCGTTTAGGTCTCAGGAGATTGTTACTAACACTCCTTACAACATAGTTAAACTAGAGTGTAGTATGCGTTTAGGACTCAGGAGATTGTTACTTACACTCCTTATAACATACTAAACTAGAGTGTAGTATGCGTTTAGGACTCAGGAGATTGTTACTTACACTCCTTATAACATACTTAAACTAGAGTGTAGTATGCGTTTAGGTCTCAGGAGATTGTTAGTAACACTCCTTATAACATACTAAACTAGAGTGTAGTATGCGTTTAGGACTCAGAAGATTGTTACTTACACTCCTTATAACATACTAAACTAGAGTGTAGTATGCGTTTAGGTCTCAGGAGATTGTTACTAACACTCCTTATAACATACTTAATCTAGAGTATAGTATTTGTTTAGGAATCAGGAGATTGTTAGTAACACTCCTTATAACATACCAGAATTGTATCCAGAAGGAAAGAAAATCTTAAGATAGCGCCAGTAGTGACGAAGTTGAAATTTTGAGTTTTTAATCATTCCTACGGGAACCCTTACGTTTTAAATAAATAAGGGGTAAAAAGTATTCTATGTGTTAGCCGAGTGCTTTATCTATCTATCTACCAATTTTCATCCAAATCCATTCAATAGTTTCGGCGTAAAAGCGAAAAAAACAAACAAACAAACAAACTGACAAACAAACATCCGTACTTTCGCATTTATTATATTAGTGAGAATATAATATAAAATATTAGCTACTAGATTCCACTCAATATATTATTTTCCCCTTTGATAGAAAATCTCTTCTTATCTGTGGCCCTGGTTCTGAATTGCCGATCGAGTTGTCCTACTGTTACCAACTTAACTACGACGGTACACCCCGTGCCAGTAGCTAGTTTTATGTCCAGTTGCGCTCATCACACCGTTCCCAGGTATGTTGTGGTTTTATATCGCATTCAGTTCGAGCGCCGCGAGTTACAACCACTAGTTAGCGGCCATAAACCTCTGGCAGGCGAACTGGAGGCGGAGACGTGTGATTGTTGCTGGAATACTTCAATAACTTATATTTTACGACTTCAAATAGAGCTGGGAACACAATATTTGTAAAAAAAATGATCCCTTAATTAAGATGTTTAACGACATCGAAGGATGGTAGCTAGTACTTGATTTTTTTGTAATGTGTAGAGAAGTGTTATTTATCACAAAATTTATAACATAAATCTTTGATATGCGCTTTAAACATAATAGGAAGGCATATAAACTTAATGAGCGTAAAATAATATGTCTACATGAGTCGTTGATGTCTTTTCTAAGAGGAAGTTGGCGAAATATCGTAGCGGTTAAAGGACGCAAACGCAATTGTAGAATTAGGTCACGACTCACGAGACATTATGATAACACACACCTCGTGATTCTTTTTATTGGCAGTTATCAGTCGCTAACATTATGCACATTAGCTATACGTAAGGAGCATATTACGGAAGCTGCGTTCGCGATTCGCCTCCCAGCGCTCAGTAGCAACGCTCATTTTTACCGTAAGTACACCAGTTATCCTATTACATCTTTTTTTATTTTTTCGAAGTTTTATTCAATTATTAAATTTAAAAATATTCTGATTTTAGTTATTTGTTTAGAATACGCAAACATGTGACGTGTAAGATACGTATACGTCGAAGAAAATTGTGAGTTTCATACAAAATAAGTATACGAATTATTAGGTTTTTATTGCATTTCATATCTGCATGCTACACGTGACCGCGGCGGGTGCAGTGACGTGACGACGCTAAAGCGCATGCAGGGTAAAACAGCTGTGTTAATACATTCAAGTAAATGCCAGGAAATACAAGGCTACCGCCGTCTGCCTCTTCCCTGGCATAGCGCGGTAACTGTGCCACCCGATAAAGAGAAAGAGCTCACAGGTTTAGTATTCGTCACAAAATTTTGTAGGTACTACACATATACGTTGCAGGTTTTCGTAGATGTGGAGTTGTGGCTGAGGCTATAAAGCTGGCTGCTTTTAGTGCCTGCGCTGAGTTCCGGTGTGAACCGCACGCAAGGTTCGGAACCGGTTAACAAATACCGGTTAATTTCGTTCGAATTTCGGTTAACGATTCCGTTCAGGTTAAAACCGGTTTCCAGCTAAACCGGTATTTTTGAATATAATACCGGTTAAGCAGGGAGCGGTATTCTAACCGAAATAAGAACGAAATTAACCGGTTAAAACCAAACGCAGTCAAGGTCAGGCGCGCCGCGCTGTTGCCACTGTTCGTGTCTTTCGCTCTCTTTCTCGCAGTCACCGCGCCGGCGGGCGCCGCACGCCGAGCCGTTGCATTGTTTTGCGTGTATTGTTTACTGTAATTGCCAAGAACGTGTTTACTATGACGTTTATAAGATATCGTTATAAATTGAATTCGTTTCAATTTTGACCTTACTTTTTAAGTTACATATATTTTTTAATTTAGTTCCATGTTTAAGCTACATTGAACATTAAATCAGTTATTGAAGGATAAAAATAAGTAATTCAAAATGATGAAAATAGTATTACATAATTATTATGATTAGTAGATTTTAAAGTATGTGTACAATTATAAAAAAGTGCGTTTGAAATTTTAAGGGGATACTCAGAATTAGAGATTTAAAAACTGGTTTTTCTGAGGTGAAAAAAAACGATCGATTTTTTTTCTGGCGCAGGTTTTTTTTCAGGTGTATGAAAATGAAATAAAATATCCTTAGGTAGTTATCGTTAAATAAGTGTATCATTGTTTTGTTTATTAATTTTTAACATTTGAAACGAACGTATTTGTTATTTATAGTAATTAAATAGCTCGAAATAGTTGGCACTCTCTAGGAAAAATATTGAAAAAACCGATCTACATTTGATCTCGACCTCCGTTACTTTTTGCAAAAACTGCAAATATCTGGGAAAAGGTAAAATATATCAAAAATCTGACAGAAAATTTTAAAAGGTAAACGAAAGGCGTGCATTACATGATACGCACATTGACTATGAAAAAAAATCGCAAAACTAATTTCTTTTCGATTTTACATACAAGTTCTTGATTCATTATTCAGATACCTCGACCACCGCTTTTTTTGTAAAAAATGCAAATATCTCTGAAACGGTAAGAGATATCGAAAATCTAACAAAAATTTTGAAAAGCTTAACTAAAAGCATATAATACATGAGATGCATGTTGACTATGAGAAAAATGGTCTAACTCATTTTTTATCAGATTTCCCATACTAAATGTGAACAGTGAGTTACGAATTTGTATGGGAAACTGAAAAAAAAATGAGTTTCGCTATTTTTTTATAGTCAACATGCGTCTCATGTATCATATGCTTTTACTTCAGTTTTTCAAAATTTCTGTCAGATTTCCGATATCTTTTACCGTTTCCGAGATATTTGCAATTTTTGCAAAAAAAACCGTGGTCAAGATATCTGAATAGTGAGTAAAGAATTTGTATGGGAAACTAAAAAAAACCCATACAAATTCCTTACTCACATTTTTTATATTTATTTTATTTTTATAAAAAATATAAATATCTCTGAAACGGTAAGAGATATCGAAAATTTAACAGAAATTTTGAAAAGCTTACACAAAAACAAATAATACATGAGACGCATGTTGACTATGAGAGAAATGGCCTCACTCATTTTTTTTCGGATTTCCCATACTAAATGTGAGTAAGGAATTTGTATGGGAAACTAAAAAAAAACCCATACAAATTCCTTACTCACATTTAGTATGGGAAATCCGAAAAAAAATGAGTGAGGCCATTTCTCTCATAGTCAACATGCGTCTCATGTATTATTTGTTTTTGTGTAAGCTTTATAACATTTCTGTTAGATTTTCGATATCTCTTACCGTTTCAGAGATTTTTGCATTTTTAATTTAAAAAAAAGTTTTCTTTTCAAAGGGCCTAGCCGAACTTCCATAGCAAAACTGCCCCCAATAGGAACTTATATCGTAGCCTATGCTATATTGTAGAGGATGCTAATAGAAGTTGATGGAGTAGATACTAGCTCCATATCTTCCTTAATTGAGGAGCTATTTGAAAAAAGTGTCTGGAGACGACGTTTTTTCAAAATGATATATTTTTATTATTTTTAAAGTTAGGGAAATAAAACCAATTCCAGTGTTTATGGTACACTTTATAGTTTATTTTATAGAAATTTTCTATGAGCCAAGCCTAAATAAAAATATCAAAAAAATGCAAACAAAATATTTAAAAATTGATTTCTATCAGATCTTATAAAATTACCACTTTGAAAAAAAAAAATATAATAATTGTCTATACCTTGCCTAACAGCATGCCAAGTTTCATTAAAATCCAAAAGGTGCAAACTGTCAAAAAAAAAAGTTAAATAAGTGAACCACCTTACGACCACTACGTTGAACGCTTTTAAATTGTAATACATTTTATATTTTTTCAATATTGGACATGAACAGTCTATAAAAAAACTGGCCAAGTGCGAGTCGGACTCGCGCACCGAGGGTTCCGTATAAATTCATAATCACACATGTCTTGAAATCTATATTTTTTATATTTAAGTTGATTGAATGAAAGGTAATTTGCGGTTTACGATTTAAAAAAAACGTATTAAAAAAAACTACTTATTAGATCTCGTTCAAACCAATTTTCGGTGAAAGTTTGCATGGTAATGTACATCATATATTTTTTATAGTTTTATCATTCTCTTATTTTAAAGTTACAGGGACACACATTTTACCACTTTGGAAGTGTCTCTCGCGCAAACTATTCGGTTTAGGAAAAAATGATATTAGAAACCTCAATATAATTTTTGAAGACCTATCCATAGATAACCCACACGTATAGGTTTGATGAAAAAAAAAATTTTTGAGTTTCAGTTCTAAGTATGGGGAACCCCCAAAATTTATTATTTTTTTTCTATTTTTGTGTGAAAATCTTAATGCGGTTCATAGAATACATCTACTTACCAAGTTTCAAGAGTATAGTTCTTATAGTTTCTGAAAAAAAGTGGCTGTGACATACGGACGGACAGACAGACAGACAGACATGACGAATCTATAAGGGTTCCGTTTTTTGCCATTTGGCTACGGAACCCTAAAAATGAAATAATTTGTTCTGAATAACAATTAAAACTAAATTCATAAAAGAATAACTTTTATTAATTATCATCACTATTTTTGTAAATTATAACGTGATCTCTATTTATCGAAATAAATTGAACAGCCACGCTGTACACACTTTCTTGGAAATCCCTTATATATATCATTTGGCATACACAAGATTGCAATAGCTTAACATAAATCAGCAATAAAAATTAATAATAACTAGCAAGTGATAGCCTAAAAATTATCAGTGTTGTTTTGTATGGGAGGTACCTTATTCTGGCTTGGCCCGTAACAATTCATGACCTAGTATAGTAGGTCGTATAAAGTTATTAAAAAGTACACAGTTTCATTTAAATCGTTACAGCTATTTTTGAAAAACAAAAAAAACGAAAATCTATTTTTTGTATGGCAGGTATCAGAAGCAGATTTTTCCTATGGACCTATTTAATATCATAGGTAATATAAAAATATGGTATTGTACAAAATTTCATCAAAATCTTTAAAGCCATTTTTGAGCAAAAAAATTATAAGTATTTTTACCATGGTGGAAAACCTAAAATATGGCGTTATTAAAAAAAAATTAAAATGGCTAGAGATATTAAATATTGCCCTTATCCAAATTTCATTCAAATCCGTCCAGTGGTCTTGGCGCTTATTGAACTTTTTCTACAATTTATTTCGATAAACAGCGATCACGTTATAATTTATAAAAATAGTGATGATGACTAATTATTTTTTATGACTTTCGTTTTAATTATTACTCAGAACCTATTATCTCATTTTTTTATAAACTGTTCATACCCAATATTGAAAAATTTAAAAAGTATTACAATTTAAAAGCGTTGAACACAGTAGTCGTAAGGTGATACACTTAATTTAACAATTTTTTTTAACAATTTGCACCTTTTGGATTTTAATGAAACTTGACATGCAGTTAGGCAAGGTGTAGGCAATTATTATATATTTTTTTCAAAGTGGTAATTTAATTAGGCCTGATAGAAATAAATTTTTAAATATTTTTTTTGGATTTTTTTGATATTTCTTTTTAGGCTTGACTCATAGAAAATTGCTATAAAATAAATTATAAAGTTTACCATAATACTGGAATTGGTTTCATTTTCCTAGCTTTAAAAATAACAAAGTTATATCATTTTGAATAAAAGTCGTCTCCAGACACTTTTTTCAAATAGCTCCTCAATTAAGTGAGATATGGAGCTAGTATCTACTCCATCAACTTCTATTAGTATCCTCTACAATATACCATAGGTTACGATATAAGTTCCTATTGGGGGCAGTTTTGCTATGGAAGTTCGGCTAGACCCTTTTCTGTCAGATTTTCGATATATTTTACCTTTTCCCAGACATTTGCAGTTTTTGCAAAAAAAAACATTTTTTTATTAAAAAATGCAAATATCTCAGAATTATGTATGGGAAATCCGAAAAAAATAAGTTAGGCCATTTCTCTCATAGTCAACATGCATCTCATGTATTATTTGCTTTTATGTAAGCTTTTCAAAATTTCTGTTAGATTTTCGATATCTCTTACCGTTTCAGAGATATTTGCATTTTTTATAAAAAAGAATGGTTTTCTTTTTAAATTTTCTGTCAGATTTTCGATATATTTTACCTGTTCCTAGATATTTGCAGTTTTTGCAAAAAAAAAATTGTTTTATTAAAAAATACAAATATCTGGGAAAAGGTAAAATATATCGAAAAATCTGACAGAAAATTTGAAAAGGTCAACGAAAGGCGTGTATTACATGATACGCATATTGACTATGAAAAAAATGGCTAAACTATCTTTTTTTTAAATTTTCCCTACAAATTCTTGATTCACTTTTCAGTTATCTCGACCACCGTTTTTTTTTATAAAAAATGTAAATATCTCTGAAACGGTAAGAGATATCGAAAATCTAACAGAAATTTTGAAAAGCTTACATAAAAGCAAGTAATACATGAGACGCATGTTGACTATGAGAGAAATGGCCTAACTCATTTTTTTCGGATTTCGCATTAGTCCAGTCAATCTACGAATTTTTGTATGGAGTAGGTTGCACTATTTAATGCACTTTGGGTGAAAACTTAGAATATGTCACTTAAATAATTGCAAAATGAAAATTCATGAAAATCTCTTATGAGCATTTAATAATTTTTCGGTAGTTAGCCCCTAAAGAAACAAAATTACATTTAAGTGTGAACAAAAAATAGAAAACTGGTGATTTTTTACATGAGGGCTTCTTATAAGACGTTTTATTTATATATATATATATAATCGTCCCCGATCAAGATCAAAACATTGAGTAGATATTTAATATAATATATTTAAAAAAAATGAGTGATATTTTGCCTTAGGGGTACATAGCCACTGTCAATAACCATGAGAATTATCTCCAAGGTGACTTCGTTTTTTTTTTTATTAAGTTTTATTCGATTTTAACCCTTGCACACTAAATACACTAGGAATATTTTTATGAAATCTAATAGTAATATTTTTTAAACTAAGACAAGAAAATCCCCGATCAATCTGTTGCACATTTTCTGTAATAATCTAATACAAATTATAATTCGCGAGCGGGCGAGCGGGGGGCGCGGGCGGGGGAATGCGGCATGCGCGGCGCCCGCACGTTCTTAGGTACTTCTAGCTTAGCTGGTGATTTGCTGCAACATGTTGTATTAGAAATATTCTGTTCTATTATACTTTTCTATTTGGCATTCCACATCTCATAACGAGCGTAATTTTGCCTATGTCGAGTGAAAAATGGGAGAATCTTCAATAAAAAATAGCGAAACGCCAATGTCAAGTGAACGCTCCACGTGGTGCTTTGTTGTCGGAACTCGGAAAACGGAGCTGTCTCCCGAATTAATTTACAGTAGGTAAATCTATATGGTAAATCAGTAGGTAGGTACTATGAACACGTTTGAATGCCCACAATCCAATCAGTATGACAATTATTGAATACCTACCTATTAATTGTGTTTTTTATCACATTTGCGTTTCGTACTATCCATCTAGCTATCCGCGCACTCGTCTTTTTCGCACCCAATAGCTCCGTCTCTGTCGCACACTGGCTATGCGTACGTGGCAGTTCACGCATCTTCTCGGCGTTTGAAATATACCTAATTAATGTCTAATACATTTTAGGTAAAATGCGTTTATTAAAAAAATCATTTTTAACTGGGTTTTGAAATAGTCACCTAGGTGAAAACTTAACACATGTTCAAGCCTTATAATTAGATTTAAAAAACATAAAAATATCCGAAGGCTCCATTTTGTAAGTATTATTTTTGACGCAATAACATAAAAAATATCGTAATGTTAAGAATTTATTGCTTTAAGCTAGAGACAACTTAAGTACCATATTTATAAGGTAACTATAGTTAGTTTTCACCAAAAGTGCATTTATTGTTTGGCGTATACAAGTTAAAAGGCGTCTTTAGGTATTTCTAAGGGTTGAACGCCCTTAAAATCAAACAAATACCACGAATGCTTAGTAAAACACCAATACTTTTATTTCCAAACCATTTTAGTCAGGTGTCTTTAATGCCACCTCAAATCTTTTATTTACTGGACTACATACTAAATGTGAAAAGTGAGTAAAGAGCTTGTATGGGAAACTGAAAAAAAATTGAGTGTGGCTATTTTTTAGGGTTCCGTAGCCAAATGGCAAAAAACGGAACCCTTATAGATTCGTCATGTCTGTCTGTCCGTCCGTATGTCACAGCCACTTTTTTCAGAAACTATAAAAACTATACTCTTGAAACTTGGTAAGTAGATGTATTCTATGAACCGCATTAAGATTTTCACACAAAAATAGAAAAAATAAATAAATTTTGGAGGTTTCCCATACTTAGAACTGAAACTCAAAATTTTTTTTTCATCAATCCTATACGTGTGGAGTATCTATGGATAGGTCTTCAAAAATTATATTGAGGTTTCTAATTTTTTTCTAAACCGAATAGTTTGCGCGAGAGACACTTCCAAAGTGGTAAAATGTGTGTCCCCCCCCTGTAACTTCTAAAATAAGAGAATGATAAAACTAGAAAAAATATATGATGTACATTACCATGCAAACTTCCACCGAAAATTAGTTTGAACGAGATCTAGTAAGTAGTTTTTTTAATACGTTTTTTAAATCGTAAACCGCAAATTACCTTTCATTCAATCAACTCAAATATAAAAAATATAGATTTCAAGACATGTGTGATTATGAGTTTATACGGAACCCTCGGTGCGCGAGTCCGACTCGCACTTGGCCGGTTTTTTTATAGTCAATATGCGTATCTGTATTATATGCTATTGATTAAGTTTTTCAAAATTTCTGTCGGATTTCCGATATCTTTTACCGTTTCCGAGATATCTGAATAGTGAGTAAGGAATTTGTATAGGAAACTGAAAAAAAATTGAGTTTGGTTATTTTTTTTATAGTCAATATGCGTCTCATGTATTACATTTTTTTAGTTAAGTTTTTCAAAATTTCTGTCCGATTTCTGATATCTTTTACCGTTTCTGAGATATTTGCATTTTTGGCAAAAAAAAACGGAGGAGTAGATTTCACCAAAAAAATAACCCTGTCTTGGAGCGAGCTTCGTAAATTAAAAGGTTTTTGACATGTACGTAAAGTAGCCTTATTGCATTATTAGTCTATTAAGAAACGGGCTAGCCGCTTTGTAAACAGGTACCATAAAGCAAACTTGTTAATTTTTATTATTTTAATATATCCTATATCACTCCCACAATCTAAGAAGAATCTAATTAAATTTCATGTGTGGAAATCCATCAAACGGTTAAGGTTGTACAGCGCACCCTTTGGTGCATAAATACATACATTCGAAGCAGGGTTAAAACATACATCTTTTTTCGCCCTAGAACACTACATATTCGCATACTTTTTTATTTCTTGTGTCGAGAAAGTCAGGTATAGCAAGCTACTGATAATCAATAAAAGCGAGTAAGCATTGTAGTGCTAATTTATAACACGAAAGATACACCTTCTTCCTTTTTCTTCCGTGTTAAATATACGGGCTGACATGTACTTCAAGGACAAAAAAATTACAAGCATGTATGTACTTTGTATATTCATATGAAAACGACAATGAATTTTTTTCATATTATCTAATAAGAGCGACCACCCTAGAAAATATGGAAAAATGATAATGTTATTTTTATGTAAATATAATATTCAAAGTACCTATATGTTTAACATTTTTATGCTTAAAGTAGATGTCACTCAGAATATCAATTTAAAAAACATGTATATTCACAATGATCAAAACGTTGTGGGGCAGCGTATAATTAGTACTATCGAAGCGCGGCAAAACTGATACAGGTCCTTCCTTGACGGGCGCTCACGCCCCGTACTGATCAATCCACGCGGAGGCAATGAAATATATCGTAGATTTCTGGTACAATTTAATTTATTGTATTTTTGAAACTTTTTTAATTAATGCAGATATATTTATTCATTTTTATTGCTAAAATAACACTGTTTATTTTGATGTCAGTTTCAATCAAAAATATTTTGGTTTTATTATAAAAAGTCGCGGTTTAATATAGACGTATTTCGCTGAAATTGATGTTAGAAATATTTTTTTTTTACTAGAGATTGTGACATTTAATCGAAAAACGAGAACATTAACTTACAATAAATTTATTTAAGTGATTTGTAGATATTTTTTTCTGGTATAATAAATATTTTCTAGTTAGAGAATTAGGGGCTTGAAAATGACCGTGCGAACCTTTTTTGCGAAAACATGACTGCGTGTTATTTTTTATATAAAATAATGGAACAAATGTTTTAAAATCTGAAACATTAACTTACAATAAGAAACACGAATCTACTGAACACATATTTTTTTTTATGTATAACTGTTTCCGAAAGTAGAAAATTACGAGCTCAAAATGTGCGATTTCTGGAAAAAAATGTGAATGGGCTCTTATTTTTTGTGTACTACTGTAATACTTCAAGGTGGGCTTCTACTCATCAAACTGAACAACTTTTGTTCTACAACTATGCTGAAAACGCAAAAATTTTTTTGGACTTTTCATACAAATCGATCAGCTGGTGAGCCAAGTTTGTATGAAAAGTCCACATTTTTTTTGCTATTTCAACAAAGTTGTAGAACAAAAGTTGTTCAGTTTGATGAGTAGAAGCCCATCTTGAAGTATTACCACACCTTTTTGTTACACCCTGTATATTCAATTCATATACTTTACTGTAATAACTAAAACAATATATACAAAAACAAATATAATGTGGATGCCGGCTTCCTCACTATGACAATCGATTCAACTGTTTTGTCGATAGTGCGCGGACTCACGTACTGCGCCATTCAAAGTCAACTATCGGCCGACAGTCGCTCAACTGTTTAGTTGAGTCTAGTGCGCGCACTTGCGTACTGCGCCATACAAAGTCACCGATCGACTCAACTGTTTAGTTGAGTAGCGATCGTTCAGTGGTTTTTGATAGCTTGGTCGATCAATTGTTTAGTCGAGAGTGCGCGCACTCACATATCTCCATACTGAATGCAAGATCGACTAAACTATCGATGGACCAAAAAGTCGATAGTGCGCGGTGGCTGTAAGCGTCGCGGGCTTTGTGCCGGTGAAGTCGGAGGTGTTCTGTCGATCAGCGACCCATTAAGGCCATCTTACCCCAAAATTACGTTTTTTGAACAGTTTTGACGGAAAACTGTAGAAGTTTCAAGTCTGAAAAATTATAATTATTTTTGACTATATTTCCTAAGATCATACGCCATCTGAAATACGATTCAACAATTTCGGCTCGATAGAAAAAAAAACAAAAATGGGTCTATCGTTACTTAAAACTTAAAACAGATGCCTGTATATTAAAAGAATAAAATTGAAAATTATAATATGACAATATTGCTTTCGACGATATGAAGGAAACTACGCCATTAGTTTGAACACTTTCATTCAGAAAAAAAAACCAAAATAAAAACGTAAATAATGCGTGTGGCGCGTGCGGGTGGGACTTGCATTTAGTACTGCGCAGATGGATGCGCAGTAGCTCGGGGTAAGATGGCCTTAAGTACTAGGACTGCAGCAGGACAAAGAATCTCAAGGCGGTGATTACGGAGAGGTCAGTCTTTAATGGTTGGTCGCGATGATTTCATACAAAACGGCTTTCCGTCCAGTACAACTTGACCCGTGCGTATTTACAATGGTATGAATCACTCACGGACGGCGGCGGAGGTGCTTGTGTGCGTGCGGTGCTAGCCGGCTACCGGAATGTAGAACATCTTGTGCGTTTATGTTCTCCTATTTTAGTTGCACGATTTTTAAGAATTGAAATTGTAATTAAATTTAAAAAATAAAGAATACAGAAAACACGCCTGATCTTATCAGCTGTTCGGGGGGAGAGGGATTCTTTAATTTAACCGGTTAATTCCGTTCGAACGAAAAAATATCGGTTTTGGTTAAACCGGTTAAATATACCGGTAACCGTAACCTGAACGAAACCTTAACCGAAATTATTTCGATATAGGGGTCAATGACCGAAACCGGTATTTTCAAAAAACCGGTTTCCGAACCCTGACCGCACGTGGGACGGAAATGAGCACTAACTCTAAGTTGGACACAGTCTGAAAAGGTAAGGCATGAGGGGCAGAATAAACCGTATGTTATACAATATTTCTCTGTGAATGCAATTCCAACGAAATGCTCACTCTAAGACAAACTGCGTATAATATTCTAGTTGGATAAAGTACTGCGGAGCAAGGAAAATTAAAGCCATACAAAACGCCGACGTTGTTGAATCGGAAATGAAGTATTGTGGTTTGCACTCACAAGGTTTAACAATAATATTTGCCTGCATTTTAAGGGGCTTCTCATGAATCTAACATAATAGTAACAACTTTAGGTATTTGTTAAAAAGATTGGACTTGCTTATATCTTAGTTCAGTTTTTTGAAGATATCGCAAAAATTTTACAAAAGTTTGTCGTATATTTACAAGCGCATATTTATGGATAAGAGATACAAAAAAGGAAATAAAAATTCATACAAATATATTAACGAAAAATAGATTCAGTCTTCGTCTTGTTTTTTAGGGTTTTGGGAACTTTTGCACATTCACTATGTTGACAGTCTGGTTACACTCAAGACTGCCTAGTTATTCCGAGAATATGATCTTCTAACCAACTATTAATCTCATCGTAGTAAGGTCTTTCGAAGTAATTGTTTTTTATTAGATGAGATGATACCAAGGGCTTACCAATTGAGGGTAAAAAAAAATCTTCAGTCCGCTACTCATCCGAGCAAGAGGCCGCGCGACTGACAGGCAGAGAGGCACACGCGCTCGAACGTGGCTCCCGACACGGTATAGAGGATGCTACCCAATTGAATTAATGTAGCTTTTACTCGTAGATATCTGCACGAAAAAAAGGTCAGTTGAAAAGTTTTCCTGATTAGTATTTTCTTTTTGTTAACAACAACAGGTACATAAAGTTGCCACGGAAAAAACAAGTCATTATAACTAGTAACTCATTATTGTTTACAATGTTGTTGGTAACTTTGCTGATATCTTTTTTTTATGGGAATTCCGAAACTTCTCATCATTTTCCAAAGTTTTCCTTATGGCACCACCGGCACCGCCTTTATTCTTATTTTCTCGTATTTTTATTTTATATTCTATTTTATTGACATTAATAACCAAAGAATTGAATATATTAGTGATGTTATATGAAACTTAAAAATACAGTATCGTCTTTTGTACTATACTATACAATACTTCGCTATACCAATTGACGGTTACCCCTAGTGTAGCCTCTTGGCAGCGACCCGCGTCAAGCCAGCGCGGTGGCTGCGGCTGCCACGCTGAATATTTATTAGCACCTGCCCGCCTCACGCGCCGCCACCGGTATTTAAGCGCAACACACAGAGAGGCGGCCGCGGGGCGGTAGCGTTCCGAAGGCGAACCTGCGGGAAGCGAACTTAGAGCGGACGCCTTCATCCCGCCCGGTTTTGGTGTGAAGAGTTTCATAGTAATCCGAACATTACAAAAAATACCGCTTCTGGACCGCTTGTGTCTGTGTTGCGCTTTATTGCGCAGGCGAATGCCGGACGCCGGCCGCCGCACCGGCCGCTCTTTCCGGTCAGGTCCTGATCGCTGACATTGCCCATCTATCACGTACAAGGGGTATTCATTACCATACCTTCATCAGCTTTACTATTATATTCACAGGAACATTGGAACACAGCTACCGATTTAATTAATTATTCGCTTTACTGCGGATCCCCTGTTTTTTTACAGATTATTATGAAATATTGAATTCTTGTTTTTAGAGAATTCTTAATGAAATATTTACATTTAGGGACTAGAGCACAGCTCTTCAGTGCCACTAGTGTAATTAGCACCAAAGCATTGCCCAAATGTTGCAGATCACGCAAAATAGTAGTTACCATTACTAATATTTAATCATGCGTACGTGTCTATTTATTTGTTTATTTGTTGTTTTTTCATTTGTTTTTCCTTTACTTGTAGATAGAAGCTTTATTTAGAGACTACAGAACTTAAATTAATATATTACAATAATAACTAATAATTTCTAGCTTAAAGATATTTAGTGACAAAGGCTACATTTTGCAACGTAAAACACCGGCGGAGAATAAAACGATTACGATTTGAAGAGGTAACGATTCAAGCTTAATCTGAGGTACTCAATCGATTTTATTGAAATTTAGCACAGAGCGGGCGAAAACAACATTCGATATTTTCACTCCGGAATAATGCAAAGTTTCCAAGAGATCAGGATAAACGCATTTTTCACTCTTTTGCGCTGGAACATAGGATATTTTTATCCTAGGAATATAGTGTTTCAGAGGGATTTTAAAGAACCTTATTGCCTTACGATCTGCTTAAATATCAAGGGCAGTCGTAACAGTCAGGCCCTTCCTATTAGTTAGACTAAAAATTATCTTCAAAAAGTGTATGTACAATGCTACCTACACACTTCAAATAAATATAATATAATTTGATTCGATTAAAACAATATAAATGAGTTTAGAGCCGCAGGCCAAAGCTAGTAGTAAATACGTATATAAATTAAAATGCAAACGTTTCTATAACTGCGCCTTTAGTAATGTTTCCTCCCGTAATAGCCGTGTCACAGCGCGAACTGAAGCGCTTTCATTAGCACGCGTTCCGCACATTTGGGCACCTGCGACAGCGCACCTAAACCAAAACCAAACCACGGCCACCGCTAGCTGAGCCAATAGTTGCGCGAGTTATGAGCCCCATCCGGAGTGCATAGGGCTGCCTTCGCGTGCAAAGCCCTCAAACAAAAATTGTCTGTCTTTAGAATCTTTGCTTTATTTTATTACGTTGTTTTAGCAAGAAGTTATGTAAGATTTATCATTCATTCATGTTTAACATTTTAACATGTTATTCCTGTTTGGAAACTCGGACAGAACAAGAAAATATCAAAGAAACTTACTTGCTTACTGACTTAAAGAACTATACAGTTTTATTAGTCTTCATAATCATGTAAGTAAACCATTTTCAAAGCGCCGCCTTAAAAAGTGGAGCTCCCAAACAATCCTCTTTTAAGAATATCCGATCGATGTCGGTGCTGGTAGCCCTAGGCGAAACTTTCAGTAGAGGACGTAGGCCAGTGAAAGCGCAGTTGAGCTCACTTCAGCTTGCTTCTTCAGAAGTAAATAGATTATGTAAGTATACCCTAGCGCCACTAGTAGTTTGTGGGCACCGGCACTGTCGAAGTGGCCTCTCCACAAACACTGCGCCGCGCCGCCCGCCCGGGTAGCGCGGGGCTGCGAGGACCTGCTTTACCATTTGGACTTCACTGGCTATGTCGGTACATGTAGAGTATCAAGAGACTGACCGTATCAGCCACCCTGAGGCAAGCCGAGGACAGAAAAGCATGGCGAAAAATAGTTAATACCTCGACAACGGCACTTCAAGATGGACACGCCCTTCAGAAATGAAGAATACGACTAGATAATAATAATTGCGGGATAATATTAATAATATAATATTGCAGGACAAATCACACGGTCACCTGGCCCCAAACTAGGATTCCCTGTATCTTGGGAACCAGAGCCTGATATACATACACATATACATTTAAATATAGATATAATACATCCAGACACAGAGCAAACAAATCTGCTAATCACAGAAATGTTTGCCCTGGGTGGGGATCGAACCCACGACTCTCGGATCAGTAGTCAGGATCGCTAACCACTGAGCCACCAAGTCTGTCAATTGATTGACATGTAGAGTAAGACCAGCTGCGGAAGACTGCTGCATTTTCAGAATAGACCCTTATCTAGGACTTAATCTACTTCATCTGATGACCCTAACTGCGCCCAACACTGACTTTATCCCGGAATCAATTACAGAGTTCTCCTTCTCCGACGCGACTTGTTAACCAATTAAAAGTAAAACAATAAAAAAATTAAAGCTGTAGCAACGAACACAACTATACACCGCCCAAGTTCGTGAAAATTGGAGCGTCTCCCGGTGACATTAAATCTGAATCCTTTTTACGGTGCTCGTAAAATTTACGACCATAATAATATGGTACACTTTGGAGCGATATAGGGCATAAAAGTTTTCTATCGCCCAGTAACTGCCGGTACATAAAAGCTAGATTTAGATTGAGTGCCGATGGGCAGCACCCGCCCCTTAATGGAAAAATGAAAACAAATTTCGTTCTCTACAACATTTCACTAAATTCTAATAGAATTTACATAGTAAAAGCGTTAATCAAAAAGTAGCTTGTGGATAAAAGGGAAGACCAAAGGCTAGAAATGAGCCATCACAGAAACAATCAAACAAGTAGTTATACCTTGTGGGAATTCCTCAAGTTTTGACTCGCAATCAAATTGAATTTGGAAACTGTAGTCTGTCGGTATGTTAAACAGTAGCTAGGTCAGTCCTAATTCTGGAGAGGCATCCTTTACAAACCTGTTAAGATAGATTTGCGTCTTTGTCTGCGCGTAGCTTGGTAGTTAGGCATGCTTTAAAATAAGTTGCTAGAAATAGCTCCATGCAAACTTTCATCCCTTTTTTCCCCTTTACGGGTGATTTTTCTAAAATGCAGATGTATGCATAAATTATTTATTTCATTCTTTATTTCAAGTTTAAAGTATATCGATTATGGGAATATCAGGAAATTATCAGGGGATGAGTTATCAAAAAAAAAATCTTATTACTTGCCTACTTCATGAAATTAATCTACTGTACAAACAATGATTCTAGCTTCAGCAGTTTTGGCTCTGTGTTGATGAGTCAGTCAATGAGGGAGCCAGGACTTTGTAATAGACTGATGATTAGCGCATTAAATGACATGACAAAGGTGGTATTTTTGTTAAAAACACGTAAGTTTACTTAATTTTTATTCCGTTATTTAATTTCCTTTCGCAAGTGTATTAAGTTCTGAGATGTTTTTTAATTTAAATTTGAGTTTAATCACATTTCGCGACACTTAATATAAACAGAGGCCACTCGTGTACAGTAGTGTACAGTGTACACACGACGATATTGAAACAAGCCGGGAGTCCGGAGACTGTTTGAAATTTGACTGTCAGCACTTCGCCGAGGGCGGCACAAGTCCAAAATAGGCATACCACAGATAACGGAAACAGCCACACTACAACAATACTCTCTATCATGTAATAGTTGAACGAAAATTTCAATATTTTGAAACTTTTAGTGGTTATCTGACACATTCATCTTTCCTGGCTTGGAGCAAGCACCTCAAACTCAAAATGTTTTTTATTTAAATAGGTGCTTCAAACATTATTTTAAGTCGTATTTTTTTCCTATCTAGTACAAAATCTTTACCAAGCGGAACTTGTACACTTGTACCTCATCTAAGTATGTGAAGTACTGGTTTTATAATAAATAGGAATCAATAAGCTACTGTGTACGATTTATCCCAATATTTTTTATCTGCCATATGTTAATTAGGAAAAGTTTTTTTTTTCAATTTTAGCTCCTTTAATGCGTCCGTCTGTCTTGGAGAAGACGCTTATTTAATGTAATAGAAGAATAATGCGACCTTCGTCATACTAGTCTGTATAACTTCGGAAAGTGAGGTTGGATTCGATTTATAAGTTTATTACAGGGCTTAACTGTAGCTACATAGTGATAGCAACTTTTCACGTTTTCCTGTGTTTAGGTGGGGAGGATACCGTTTCCAGCACACGTAATAATCAACTACATTCTTTGGCACTTATAAATTGCCGAAACTAAATGAGACGTAACTTTCTAGTACCGATACCGGTGCGGTAGGTGGAGGGGTGGGGCGTCGGGCACAACAAAAAGTTTACAAAGAAACCGTTAAAGTTTAACGAACTAAGCGAAGTTGGCTGTTATCGCCTGAACTAAATCTAACCGCGCCACATTTGGTTAGACATATAGATACATATCAGCTACCGGAAATTGGGTACAAGGTATTTAGTTTTGCCAGCAACCACTATTTTACGTTAATTGCCACTAATTACCCCTCGTAACTATAACTGAAATTCTCGACGTAAGCCATACCGTTGGGATCCCACTCTCATCTACAACATAAACATTCCATTAAGATTCTAGAGATAATCTTTACACTCCCTTGGCTGCAGAGTCGTGTTTAATTTACCTAAATCCATATTACAAGCACCTCGAGCGATATAGATACTTTCGTAGCTGTACGGTGCACAGTAGTTGCGAATTAATTGAAATACATGTTAAACAGAGGCAAGGGGACGATAGCCCGTCTCGCGTAGGACATAATCGCCGTCGCTTAGTGTTACTATTAGTGGAACAATCCTGGTAATGTGAGCGTCTTGTGAACCGCTTCAGGGGCGCGAGTCATTTGATGCCGTGAACCTTACAAATAAATGAGTGTTCTTTTGACTGCTTCCTTTCAAAGCGGGCTGCGCGGCGATCCCGATCCGTTGCTCCGTTGCTCGTTCGCAATAGCTCTTGAGACAGATTGTTATCGATATAAGTATATTTAAACAATATGCTTGCTTCTAGGAGAAACTGATTCTAGACGTTTTCCTGTTGGCTCTGTTTTGAACTCCCGACGACGACAAAGAGAGGTATTCTAAGTTTGAAGCCTTTTTGTGTGTGGCTGTCAAACCAGTGAACTGATTTGAATGTAGTATGTTTTCAACAGGAAGCTAGTTTTATCACGATCGTTCTTAGTTACGTTCGGTGAAAATTACTTCATTCGTTTTTGAGTTATTTGATTTTTAATTTTAGGGGTGTTTTTTTTACTTTGTTTGTTATTGATAAAGGCTAATGATAAATTTACCTATGAAAGATATTACGCACTATACCCTGCCCTGTCGAGATTGCCAGCCGGAGTGCGGGGTGCATGCCGGCGAGGGATCGTAAGGGATCGTAGTTTCCACTCCGCCGGGCGCATCTTGAGAGGGGCGTTAAGTTCAGCTGAGTAAGAGATAAAACTGAACACAACAACATCACGCTCAAATGTGAAGGGCAGAATGAGTCCCTGATACAATAACAAACCAAAAATAAACTGTTGGACTACTATTTTTTCTTTTAGAAAAATTGACGCTTCATTTTTCTTACCTCGTCCCCGATGACAGTGTGGTGAATGCTTCTTTCTATTAGGGGCATTTGTGTTATTAATTTTGTAAACTTAATTATAATTTTTAATATTTCTAAATATAGGTAATTATTATTTATTCCAATTCATTAAAGTTTTAATGAATTGAAATATATGTTTATCGCAAAAAAACTCATTTACAGATTATGAAATTTAACGAAGTGACCCCACACTAGGCTAAGCCCGTATCGTGGTGGTCACACCAAAAGTACATTAAAACCCACCAGTTATCAGTAAACAATGAAACAGTATTTTTACAGAGCATAACATTACTTAAAAAAAGTTGTTAATAACTTAATTTTAAGTAATATACCTTAAGTTTTATTTTTAAGTTATATTAGGTGCACACCCCGGACACTTCAAATTTCGCGCCATTGTTTACTACAAAGACATTCATGTTAGTACACATGTAAATGTGTACGTGATGTACTAGGGTTGAATCTAGATTCAATTAGCCCTCATTGTTCTTTATTATTAGCTAGACTTTCACAAATAAAGTAAAGGCTGTATACACCAGACAAGGCTGTATAGCCTTAGAAGGCTTAGCTCTTTTCTTAAAAAATAAAATTTTCTTTGGTTATAATACTGTGCTTTGGAACTGTTTTGGAACTGTGCCAACCTCTTGACAAATGGTCACAGATCGGTCACACAGGAGGGGTGAGGTAGCCTTCAGAGAGCGGCAGGGAGTGTCCATACTGTATAATTTCCTTATACTGTGATTAGGTGCTTACCTATGAAATTGCCGTTTCAGTTTTGAAAGTTCAACAGAATAATATTACCCCAAAAATGAATTTACTTCTATTAAATTATAATATATCGTTTTCTAGCTTCAAGCATTCAAGTTCTTTCATGAATTAGAGATTTCATGTCTCTCATGTAAAAACTGACTGAGTAGGGTTCCATTAAATACTGTATTGGCGTTTTCTTAGAGGGAGGGAATTTTTTCTACCAAAAAAAAATCCAAATTATCTGAAAATCGTGAAATATTATTCGCAATATGTTCAAAAATACATATTATGGTAACGAAGAACACACTGGTGTAAGTGTAGCCTTCAAAAATCAAAAATATTTTTTTTAATGAAAAAAATGGCGATTTTCAGTGACAAAAAAATCCATTTTCACAGTTTCTACACCACTGTGCTCTCAAAATAATCAGACAACGTGCATTTAGCAAGCATTATTTTATTTCTCAATGTCCAATGGTACTTTGAAAATAATTAGTCGTTTTAAAACCTTAATTATTTTATATTAATTTTGTCTTTGAACTTTTTTAACTAAACGTCAATTTCATAGGTAAGCACCTAATATTATGCATGTTAAGGTGGTATGTACGTAATACGTGCGATTGTAACTTTTAAATAATAATATGGTTTGTTAACATCAGTCTGCGACTTCTGTGTAAAACACAAACCCAATAGGGTTTCCTTTGCACAAGCATTTATAAAAAATATATTTCTATAATAGACAATGAATAAAAAATATAAAAATGTATAAGGGTATAGTATAATATAAACATTAGTACCACATATATTATGTACACTAGGGAATGTGGGAATGTCGAGAGGGGTAGGGACCCCTTCCAAACGACCGACCTTAACCTTGCTAAGCAATGTCTCACTGGATCTTACCCGCAGGGTATGGTCGGTCGTTACGCGCATATAAATGTCAGTTTTTATGTAGTAGCAGTGGGTAATCATCGTCATCATCAGCCGAATGACGTCCACGATCACAATAACACGTTTCTATGGAGGATACGGGCTTTGATATTGTCGTACTTTAAAAGAGCGAAAATATTTTTCTTGAAAAATAAGTACATCCTTATTTAAGAACTGCAAAAATGTGGGTGTTTATTATTGCCTATAATTCTACAAAACACTCATAAAACTTTGAAATGATCTCAATTATAACTTGCTAAGCGAGAAGGGCAAAGGTCCCATTAAGTTATTAAAATGTATTGCGACTAGCGAAGACACAGGCCAATTCGTCATTGTTTCCCGCAATCTGGTCGAAGCACACCCACGCGGGCGACACACAGCTCTGCCCTCATAAAAAAAGGCCGCAAGTATACGGGAACTCCATAATTTTGCGGCCTTTTTACTTATGAGGGCAGAGCTACAGTGAAACCCGATACGGCCGAATCAGTCCGCGACCTCCGAGTGGTGTCTAACTGTTGACACACCCTCCCCCCCCCCCTTCCCACACTGCCCGCCGCAAGACTACTTATCACTACGGGCCACTAGTTGCCAAGTCAAGCCTTCAAATTGACACCTTCCAAGAAAATCCATTATATAAGTAACCACAAAACTTTTCTTGAACAATATTTTATATGGCTAACTTTCTCAAATTCAAAGCAATCAATGTCTTTGTTGAATTTACCTAAATTGATTGATTGATACGCGTAAAGAATTTATTGGAATATCTAATAGGAGCCTCTTTTGTTGAGTCATTATCTTTGTTTCTGTCTGCGTTGTACTGATAACAGCTAACACTACAGTCTAACTGAGAGTACTATTTTGTATTTGTTAATCATTGTTTTTGTTTGTTCTTAAATCAACGCAAATCTGGTCAATTACTTTAAGGGGTTTGTAAAACATTGAATCAATTATCAATTTAAGAATTTAACAAGATTTTTCTGGAGGTATTATCATCCTGCGGCTACACACACCTAGCGGGCAAGAATATCTCGCCGCTGTATAATATTAATCAGAATCAGACGCGGTGACATCGACAGGTAATCGCAAAAGCAAACGTCTCGGCGATATCCGCGTAGTGACGCAACACGTGCCAAACGTAATGGTTGGGCGAGCTCACGCCCTGACACGACTGCCTGCTCCGGGACTAGTCGCAAGCTGTCCACTAACTATGAGCACAGAAGAACTCCGCACTGAGCTATGAGCGCCAGTCATCAATTAGATAGATCCATTGATGAAACATTTGTCCTTTCAGTAGATATAATGTATCGTTACCAACCCATATCATCCCCACTGCAGGGCCACGGGTCTCTTCTCGGAACCTCGGAAAGGTATGTATATCTAAAATGTATCTCATATCTTTAATTATAATTAAGAAGTGCCAGCAGTGTTGATTATGCAAATTGACTTATTCAGTTATTCATCTTACTGAAAAAGGTACTTGGATTATCTCAATTACAGTAATATTCTTTCTCTTTATTAGTCTTTATAAGGTAGTGAAAAGTTAAAATGCTATTCGCTAAGTCTATTTGATCTTCATTCCAATCTCGTACCACTGTTATCTCAAAAGAATTTAAAGTAACATAAATGAAACGAATCAAATAATGTTTAAAAGCTAAGCTCTTCTAACGTTACCTTTTTTACTTGTGAATTTTCTATAAAATTTTTGAGGTACTTACTTACATAATGAGATTAGCATATTCGCATCGCCGCTGGAAAAAAGCGAGAAACAAAACACAGAACGAGAAAGTTCAATTATAACAAGTTGCAGTTTCATGCAAATTCTCTGAATCCAATTTCGCTCGTAAAATAAAGTCGCACATTAATCATTCCGCTCTCGCCACTTTTAATTGCCAGATCGGGTAATCTTGGGTCATTTAGCTCGTGAAGTTGAGTGCTGGCGGGCTCTACGGGCCGGCCGCTAGCCGGCGCCGGCTCAGCGCTGCAGTGATATAATTATAACGCCGCCGGTGCAGCGCGGCGCGGACGCAGCCAGCACAAAGAGTCCACAAATAAGGTTTAGGGAGACATACGAGGAGGCTCGACTCTGCTAGGCTTGACTGCCACTGCGCTGCGCTATGTGGTCTTCAACAGAAATGCAATCTAACGAATACAATATTATTTTTTTAATAATTTTATTTATATTCGTATAATTTATTATCTAAAACATTTACATATTATTATAATATAATAACAAATAATAATTAGTAGTCATATTTACGAAGGGCCTTACCTCAGCCGACCTTGAACATCGTCTTAGGCTGCTCGGTCTATCAGGAAGACGGAAAATTAAGATATCGGCCAGGAACCAGATGGCCGTGTGTGATTTGTCCCGGATATTATTATTATACTGAAGCCCTCGAGAATACCCGTGCATAGTACGATAGCCTTATACCACCCTTATACGATAGCCGGTTACATATATCCTTACTAGGCCATTGCCACTGGTAGGAAGAGTGGATTTTTTTACTGTGCTAGTACAGTACAGCAGAGTAAGTTTTAGTAATTTTATTTTGCATTGTGGGCCCTGTAATAAAATATTGAAAACCAAGTTTGTATTCGGCAGCCACCTTCGTGCGCACTCCGGGAGGTAGAGCCGAGGTGTCGCCTTCATCGTATTAAAAGAGACTTGCTAGCGTAGTATATTCCTAAAGCCCTAAGGTGCACAACTTGGAAATAAGGGAGAAATTCCTCTCGAAAGGGTCAGTCTTACCATTTCAAAAATGCTAACTTACAAAAAAATGTATCGAAACTAGCTTGTAAGATTTTTAGTAAGGAGATTTTACAAAAGTATTTATTTGTGTAGCAAATCTCTTTCAATAACTGTAGCCAAATCAGTGACCCGAAGGGTGTAAGGTCTCCTGGTCAGTACAATCGGGTTTATCAATTGTGAATTTAAAAAAATGTCACGGCGCTAATCACTACGTCAACAGTTTACTATGTTTCGTTACATTAAGGTAGCATTTTTAATTATTTTCATTTTCTTACTCTTTTTATTGAAACTAATTTCCCAATTCAGTGTTCTACGTCCCTGTGTTTAACCAGGGGAGAATATTAGGTTGTTTGAATTTCGTATGCTTCTGTTTTGTACACGCTCATGTAATAGAAAGATAAATAAGGTTTGCCAAGAGCCACAATACTGGTTGATACTTCCTAATCCAATAAGTTATTATAGATTATTGTCATCCAAAGTTCAAAATTGAGGTCGACTGAACAAAGTTATTTATTAATCGTAGGCTCCCAAGTTTAACAGCTTAATATTTCATTGCTGTGACAAACAACAATCCGAGATCAAAGGGCAGCAAACCCTTCACTGGCCGATAAGAATAGATTAATTTGAATCTGTATTTGCATTCAAACAATATTGCCTTTAACCGAGCGGCCGGCCATGGATAAGTACAGAAAGTACACTTTAGCATGCGCAGTAAAGCGAATATTAATGGCCGCATTGCCGACTCCTTTGAGAATGCGGTCTGATTTGTAGTTTCGACCTCAAAGCTCATTAACTATGGATTTGAAAATTTCAGACTGATGCCAGGACGATTAACCAAACTATGCGGATAAATCCCTTTGAAATTGCTTGAGAATATTAATACTTACATCTAAAGTATGACGAAGAGAACAATACATTTTCAGACAAGATTTTTAGTTCACAAACTTCAAGAAGTGCATAAAGTTCAGTTATTTAATTCGGAAGAAAACCGCAAAGTCGGCAGCCCGAGGAGTTAAACATACTGAACTCCGCACTCAAAACCGAAAACTTTCAGCGATGCTCCCGCCAAGTTCAGCTCACAGCGGCGGCGCGGGCGGCGGCGCAAACAAATAAATACACCAAACTTTGTTCGAAATAAGTTTGATTAAGTTATGTTTTTCAATTTACGGATTACCCGCTTAGAATGTCAATGTTTTTCTTGAGTTCATGCGACCGCCGCGCCGCTGCCGCGCAGCGCTTTCATTAAACTCGCAGCGCACTTTATGCTGCACTATCTTGGCGTTTAATATTGTCTACGAACGGCACTGGATTTTAATTTCAGCTCAAATTAGCATTTGTATGTTTACTTAAACGACGCTGCAGCTGCGAGGGGCGCTGGAAGTGTTTGTAAAATATAATACAAGGAGAACGGAGCGGGCGGGAAGGAGAAACTCTGGGATTCGGAGAAATGTATTGAAATAAAGTTGGAATAAAATGTTTCGAAGGATATGAGACGGGGAGGAAAGCTGCAGGCAGTTGCGCGAGCGCGATATTGCTGCATGAAACAGAACTTCAAATCAGTTTAATTACTAGTAGTAATCTAATAATATGAAATTGAAATATTTTTTTCGGAATCAAATCATATGACATGACAATAGATAAGTAAATTTGACATGAGACTTGAACGCAAGATTTTTATGACAGGTGTATAAACGGTTCCCTCGCAATAAGGTATAGTTGACTGCACCTTAAATTAATTATAAAATATTTATTACTAAATTGTCCTTTTATTAAAACAGCTTGGAATTTTATTACTGTGTATTTTTAAAATAATATCTTTTAATAAAATAAAATAAAACATAAAAAGTAACTCAGATGAGCAGTTAACTACCCTAATATGGACGTGACACGCCCCGTGGGCCATGGTCGCGTCGCGTCGTCGCGTTGGTATGATTTTAGCGGGATGCAAATCCGCGCCAGAAGCCTCGCGGCTGCAGCATGACTCCCGAGAGGTTTATGCCGGGGTTTCTTTTTCACTTTTATTGCGGAATACTTTACAGAACACGAACCATGCTTTTAACCTTTTATTTTTTAGGCATATGTTCTGTGATGTTGTCTACTTTTGTTGTAGTGTTCAGAAGAGGCCCCACTCTTATAACTGTTCTAGGTGGGATGCTAATTGACTGAATAAAGATGTTTGACAGCTTAAGCAAATAAATTTTTACCTTCTAAGATTAGAGTAAACCTAGTGACCCCGAAACACCCGAAACTTTAAACATGTTTTCGAAAAATAAACTTGCCTTGATAGAGCTAAGTGCATTGTTGTGCAGCTTGTGAAGGTCCAATCGCATGTCGTAAAGTGCGGCGACTGCGCTCAGCTGCACTAATGCGCTGCGCCTTGGCTATGCTGTGCGCTGCCGTGCGCTTTGCTGTAAACAACAGCTCGTTACTGTCGTAAGATAAGAGTCGTCCAAAAAACTAGTTGAATCCGGCTCCACTTCTACAATTTATTCGGAACGACTACACTTTATCACTACTTTGTACGTAGTTTATTAATCGTAATGGTGCTTAGTACGAGCATTTTTTATGATATACTTACTTTTGTTTTGAGCAGCGCGGCGGAGACTTTTGCCCCCATCATCTCGTTTGCCCTTCAGACTTAAGAGTACATAAAGCGGAGCATATTCAACGACCCAGCTGCTGGAATAGCCTTTTTTAATTACGACTACGTGCGTTCGTGTGAAAAATACAAAATGCGAAAATGTTTTTCGCACAAAATTTTAACGAGAGGAACATTCGATTCGCAAAATAAAATTTAAATATTTTGTAGTTTTTTTCTTTCATATTCTGTTCATTAGCTTGGACTTAAAATGCTGCATATAAATAAAGGAGAACGTCCAATAATCCCGCCACCAGTCCCACGTCTCTAAATAAGGAGGTATAATATACTTACAGTTTAATACAGATAGGAGTGCTGCGACACAGACAAGTGCAATAAGATGGATCTAGTGTAGAATGTGAGGTGAAGGCGGCGGCGGCGGTGTCTGAGGTTTTAATCCGCCGTCTGCACCGCACCTCAGCTACCGGTAGCAGACATGATCAATTAAGATCGTTAAGGTTATATGTAGTATATATATTTCACCTGCTCATATAAGAGCTTGTTAGAAGTAATTAAAAAGAAATAAATATCCATATATCATTGAGAATTGGTACAGTGTTAGAATGTTGCACCGCCTCCGTGACCTAATGGCTAGTCCGCACTAATCGCATCAGGAGGTCGCGGATTCGATTCCCGGCGGGGCATTACTTTGAAAGACTTGCTTTGGTTGGTTCTGAGCCTGCTTGGCAAGCTTCTACCATTTTATATTTTCTTTATTTTTCCTTTATCTTCTTATAATACATTTTTCTGCCAAACATCAATGTTAACAGCATTAATGCATTAAAATAGCCAGTTCTTCATTGAATTGGGGAATGAAGAACATCTTCCATCTTTTGACATTATTATCACTTACCACCAGGTGAGATAATACCAAGGGCTTAAAATATTATAATGCAAGGTCCAACTGGATGGGTGCCTTTGCGTAACAATCAAGTTGTCAATGAAAAAAAGTATTGTACCACTGCTCGCTGTTGCTAAGCAACGATCCGCGTTACAGCATGTGATGTAATTGGTGTGATAGCCAGCGAGATAACTAGCATACGAGGCATTAGGCATTCCATAGGTCTCTTATTTAGGCTCGGTAAGGCTAATAGTCCCTCTGGCGTTACGCGGGTACTCGTAACAGCGGTAACCACCTACCTCTAAGTGGCCCAGCCATCAAACTTTTGCGATCTTACATATTTAATAATTGACCACGCTGAATACCTTAAAACAACCGACTTCAATTTGCTATGTTTTTGTTGATTTTCTCAAAAACCGCTGAATCGATTTCGATAAAATTTATATAGGACCACCTATGAAGTATACCCTTTTAAACAAAAAAAGAATTTTCCAAATCGGTTCCTGAACCGATTTGGAAAATTCTTTCAGACGCCTGCGTCTTCAAGTAATCGGTGAACATACATAAAAAAAAAGATTACGAAGAATTGAGAACCTCCTCCTTTTTTTGAAGTCGGTTAAAAACTACGGATAAACTTATCCCCGTATTGGACATTTGAGGCCATCGCCAACAGCGAAAGAGAAAGCTCAGGTTCAAGGCGAGAGCAGGACAATTTCAGCACAACTAAAAACAGGACGATCGGGCAATAAAACCTGAAACGTATATTACAGGGCCACACGAACGCACGGCCGTATAAAATGTAAATAAAACTGACTGGACACCGCAAATATTAATCTGAAATGAGCTTTTATGGTCTCGTTCATCTGTGGTTTGTAAATAACCTTTATCCCGCACACTCGGGCAAAATATATTTTATTGAAATAATTAATTTCTCGTTATGCTTTGTTACATGATTACATTATAATGTAGGTGAACTATTTCAAAACGTCCAAGAATATGACGTACTGAAAACATTAAAGTTATATACCACCAATCCACGTAGAGACTCATATGTCTCGCAGTAGATAGATAGGTAATTTAACCCTGAAGGTGCCTTATCTTGGTTATAAAATACTGCCTGACTAGGAATATTGAGACGGCTCAAAAAGCTGTAATAATATCGGAACAAATAGGTCATGCCGATCAGCGGCCAAAAATTCAAATTAAGATGCCTTTTCTGGATCCCGTATTAAAATTGGTAGAAAGCGGAGCCGCAGGGGCAGGCGGGGAGGGGGGGGTCTAATCTGCGCTGAAATGGAGATCGTGTTAAGAGTTCATAATCGGAGAAGGTTAGCAGGGCCGCATTTAGGGTGACGAGTAGAGGACGAGTGAGTACGAAATAATGTGTTAACAACCCATTATATCCACACTGCAGGGGGCACGGGTCTCTTCCCATAACTCGGGAAGGTTTTAGGCCATACTCCACATATGGAGCCAAGTCCGGATTGGTGGAGGTTGTAAGGCTAGTGGCGTACCCCAGTGTCAGAAGTTTTCAAGCCGCCTATATGGCCTCTGACATGGTTTAACGACTGCTAGCGATAGCATCCGGCACCAACGGCTTAACGTGCACGGAAACGGTCAAGATCAATACCACTAACAAAGTCAAACCTATCCAGGTTATGACCGTGTCTGTAGTCAGTTAACCTGCGTGATCGATGCGACCATGCAAGCCACACTGAGCCACGACCGCTTCGATGAAAATGACGAAATAATATCTAACTATATTTATTTATTCAGTTTTCCCGCGAACCCAACGAAAATCAAGTGTTAATATGTATAAAAAACCTTACAAACAATATAATATTTGGTTATCGTTTAATTCAATTCTTGGAAAATAAAACCAGTACCACTAGCTTCATCGAAATAAAATAAATGAAGAAATAATTATATTTACTCGGTTTAAACCAATAAATGCTTAAAACAAAAAACTATCTCACTATTAATTTGATTAATTGCGTTATTATTTCTAGAATAAGGTCGACAAACCCTCGGATATCGCCCTTACATCCTTACCCCGCCGCCCTAGATCCGGCCACTGGATGAATCAATTAAAACTTGCGCCGGCCCCCGTCGCCGAGAGCCCTCGGCTTATTGGGTATTGGACAAAATCACCGTCAACGATAGTGATAAGTGATTAATAAATTGATCTATGAAACTACAATACGGCATTAATAAAATGACAGTCTTCTGTTTGTAACATCAGCCAATTACCGTATTTCGATAATCCTGCCGCAAAACGGCTCATATGTCGGTAACGACTGACAACTCGATTTGACACCCAGTTTGTTGTCAGGCATTTCATGCATACAAAACCTCAACCTCTTTAATTTTGAGCACTAAAGTAAAAAAAAGTCTATCTATCTATCAGCCGAAAGACGTCCACTGCTGGACAAAGGCCTCCCCCAAGGATTTCCACACCGACCGGTCCTGTGCGGCTCGCATCCAGCGGCTTCCTGCAACCTTTACCAGGTCGCCGGTCCACCGATTCGGGGGCTGCCCACACTGCGCCTTCCGGTGCGCGGTCGCCATTCGAGAACTTTACTGCCCCAACGGCCATCTGTTCTACGAGCTATGTGCCCTGCCCACTGCCACTTAAGTCTAGCGATTCTGAGAGCTATGTCGGTAACTTTAGTTCTCCTACGTATCTCCTCATTTCTGATTCGATCACGTAGGGAAACACCAAGCATAGCACGCTCCATCGCCCTTTGGGTGACTTTGAGCCTTCTTATAAGGCCCATAGTAAGCGACCATGTCTCGGATCCATATGTCATCACTGGCAACACACACTGGTCAAAGACTTTAGTCTTGAGGGACTGCGGTATTTTGGACGTAAAGATATTGCGAAGCTTCCCGAACGCTGCCCAGCCGAGTTGGATTCGACGATTGATCTCTTTCTCGAAGTTGGACCTACCTGACTGGACTGTTTGTCCCAGGTATACATATTCGTCAACAACTTCGAGTGTAGAGTCTCCAACCTTCAGAGGAGTGGGTGTAACACGGACGTTTGACATGATTTTCGTCTTATCCATGTTCATTTTAAGACCCACTTGTTGGGAGACTCTACTAAGTCCTTCGAGCATTGCGCCTAGGTCTTCCAAGGTCTCAGCCATGATCACGATATCGTCAGCAAATCTAAGGTGAGTGATGTACTCGCCATTGATGTTAATGCCGAGTCCTCTCCAGTCCAGAAGCTTGAAAACGTCTTCCAGTGCAGCGGTGAACAGTTTCGGAGATATAACGTCTCCCTGTCTCACCCCACGCTGCAGCCGGATAGGTTTCGAATTCTGATCCTGGAGGTGGACCGACATGGTGGCGTTTTCATACAAGCACTTCAACACTTCGATGTATCGATAATCAATTTGGCACCGTTGGAGAGACTGCAACACAGCCCAGGTCTCGATCGAATCAAAGGCTTTCTCATAGTCCACAAACGCCAAGCATAGTGGCCGATTATACTCTTCGGTCTTCTGTATAATCTGCCGCAGCGTATGTATGTGGTCTATGGTACTGAAGCCTTTTCGGAAACCGGCTTGTTCGGGAGGCTGGAAGTCGTCAAACCTGCGTGCAAGACGATTCGTAATGACTCTCGAAAACAGCTTGTAGACATGGCTCAGGAGTGAGATGGGTCTGTAATTCTTCAGCAGAGACTTATCACCCTTCTTGAAGAAGAGCACCACCACACTCCTGTGCCATGCTGTAGGCGTTCGTCCCTCGAGCATGACGGAATTAAATAGCTTCTGAAGAGCTATAAGTACCGGTTCTCCACCTGCTTTCAGAAGCTCAGCCGTAATTCCATCATCACCCGGTGCCTTGTTGTTCTTAAGCTGTTTGAGAGCCATTCTAATCTCGCACAGGCTGACGTCTGGGATATCTTCGGTATAGTGTCGGGACAATCTGGCTCTCGGGTCTTCAGCCAGATTGCTGACAGGTAAGCGTGTAGTCATGTATAATTGTCCGTAGAATTTCTCAACCTCTTCCAACAGCTCGGGCTTGGACGACACGACACAAAAAAAAGTCAAATGCTTAAAAATAATACATATATCGTACATTTTAAATATTCAAGGCTCATCTTAAAATAAACAAGTATAAAAAAGTCACTCACAAAAGCAATGATATTCAAAAAGGCTGTTTGTTCGTTTTGTCGACAATTTGTCCCGATGTCGCGCCGCGCCGGAACCGCGCATTACACACGTCACACTTGTTACATTTGCATCCCAAAGAGCGTCGTTGGGAATACATCGAGCAACAAACAGATAACACCTCTTTTGAGTGGTGAGAACACCTCACATCACGGTCTATTCAACCCGAGATTTACACGTGCCTTTGTGGGAGACTGAGAGATTTTTCCATTATTTGACTGACACGCGACATGACATCACCCGATTGTATTCGACGCGCGTGATTGCCTTAGATCTAGTTCAAAGTGCAAATGGCAAAGCGATCTGCTGTAAAGCCAGCGCGATAAGGATATTGTTTGTTATTTAAAAATAATCGTTTAAATTCATGAGGTTATAGCTGAATGGTTTTAGTGAAACGAAATCGTTTTCACATGCGGAGCGAATTTTTAGATGCCTCTCTTGAAATCACACAATATAACATACATATACAAGAAAATAAGGCAACTAACAAATGTAGATACTGCTAGACTAGTCTATTTTAGCTATTTTCATAGTATAATGTCTTACGGCATCTTAATTTGGGGACATGCGGCTGACATAGAAACTATTTTTATACTTCAAAAAAGAGCCATTCGCGCTATCTATCAGTTGCGATCTCGAGAGTCCTTGAGGAACAAGTTTAAAGAAATAAATACCTTAACTGTTGCCAGTCAGTTCATATACGAAAACATCATGTATGTTCGTAAGAATGTAGAGTTGTTTCCAAAAAACAGTGACAGGCATAAGTTTAACCTTAGAAATAGAAATATTATTGAAGTTGCTTATTCGAGACTGAGTAAGGTAAATAAGTCGTTCATGGGCAGTGTATAAAATTTTACAATAAAATACCTGAAAAAGTAACAAGTTTATCCGAAAATAAGTTTAAAACTTATGTAAAGAAATGCCTGTGTTCAAGAGGATATTATAAAACCATAGATTATGTAAATGACAAAGATGTGTGGACATGTATAGATCCTCCAGCTTATAGCTTTAGTAATAACATCAATTGTAATAGCTATTAAGTTTTTATTTCAAAAAATGAGTTGGGGCGAGTTTCTTTTGGGCTCGACGTTTCTTCTCGCTCCGATAACACTTCCCGAAACGTTGAGTGTACCTACAAGTTCCGAGTGGTAGGAACTTTGTACTAGGTAGAAAAATATTACGATTTAAAGGTATGTGTAAAGCATCTACTTAAATAAAAAAGATTTTTGATTTGATTTTTGATTTGATACAAAGTTCGCAAAATCTTATTACAAATTGTTCCTATTGTTTAAGTTCCTAAGGTAAAGTGGTTCAGTTTAATGTAGCGTTTACCTTTTGCCGCTTGACAGCAAATACAAAATCTGTACTGTTGTATTTCCTTTACCTTTGTGTTAAACGTTATGAAAACGCTTCGGGGTCAGAGGTTCTGTAATCCCAGTTAATATGCTTGGTAGCGACCGAAGCTAGTCCAGCTCGATTCTGTGGTTCAAGCGACTTCGCTCGCTTCCGCGCCGCCGCTAAACAAAACAAATGGATTTCCGGTCTCTTTGTTTACCAAACATTATTTATTGACGTGATTAATTACACAAGTCATCCTTCTGTTTCCCATTGTATTTATTGTTTCTCCCAATTCAGCAAAATTAATTAGTTATTATCCGCGAGACGGAACGAACGGATCGTAATCTTATTTCGTGATAGCCTCGATACGACCGCAGCTGAGCTGTTTTGCCTTCCATCCGAGTTATTTTGAGGCGTGTTATAATTATTTCAAGCACTTAGGGACTTAGTGCTATAAAACCGACCAGTTACTAAATCAAGAAAATACATTTTGTTTATTTTGGCGCTCACGCACGACGCGACCTTCCACCTGAAACCTTTGAAAATACTTAATCTTTGACTTGCAGTCGGACTATAACATATATTATTAATTATAACAAATTTATACAAAATCTATTTTTCACAAACATTTCAAACTTTAAGAATACAAATTGGTGCTTAGAACTTTTTCCCAAAAAGGATTAACAAAACTCATTGCAAATTCTCTACTTTGATAGAAAGTTAACATGTCTTTAAACAAACAACAAATTACTTACATAACATTACAAATTACAAAATATGCAAAACATCTATCATTCTATTGTATTTGTGTCTCCATTACTTGATAACACAATTGAGAATAGGTGCATCATGGTAACACAAGGTCATTTATTCATACCTGTTTTTACGTATGACCGTCTTTTTTTCGAATCAGTGTTGTTTTTGTTTGATTAAAAAAAAATATAAAGACCAACAGCACATACAATTTACAGAAACAGAGAACAGGTTACAGGTAGTGGCAGAAGCTGGATGCGTATAAAAAACAGTAAGTACCTAATAGAACTATATTTAAATAAAGAAATGAGTATTAGTAAAGTACGCAGATGAAAAAATGCTATAGATAAAGATTGTCATTATTTATAACATTAATGTTTAATCGCGAGTAGTCTAAGTACACTGGTGGACTAAAAAATTTGTTGACCGACTTTCGAAAAAAGAACTCAGCCTACAAAACTACTAAATAGAAAAAACAAAAACTAGAAAACCACCAAACTAAAATCATAAAGAGTAAACACGCAGATTTGATTTAGTTTTTTTTTGCTAGATAGAGTTATTTTTTCAAAAGTCGTGCCACAAACCTTGAGTTGATATTTTTGTTCAAGTTTAATATGTTTAAAAACCTCTCAGCCAAAGCCTTCCTCGCCGCCACTACACTTGTACGGAATGGATCGATGACAATCTTCTTTAAACGAGTAACTGAAAATGCCACCGCCCCAAGATATTGTTCAACGTTTCGCTCTATACGTGTGGTTTACATACTTACACGAAGAAGAAGAACAAACTCACGCATTCAATTATTGGTAAGACGTTTTTAGTTCTGGCCAGCTTACTGTTAAATCTGATTCCACAGCGGTGAGTTTACAGGATTACTGGAGACTACTGCCCCGGATCACGCTACTGACAGCGGCTGAGAAAGTCACTGCTGCGTAAAGCGCGACCGATAAGCCTCTTGCAAGAAATATCGCAAATATCCAGTCATAAGTCACTTGCAGCGAAGAATTGATATAGAGATCGTTTATTTAAAAGTTTATCTTCGTAGACCTTGTTTATTTATTGCAAACTGATCTTAGAAGTGTCTACTGGAAAGTTCTATAAGCTTATAGTCTTATAGAAACTTTATAATAAATTACAAATGCTTCATTTAAAAAATCTTAAGCTGCAGGTGGAAGTTCAAAATGACTTGCCAACTTTGTTACCTAGCCAAATTCAACAAATTCCTGTCAACAGCTCTATCAAACTATTAAGAAATCTGAGGTAGTTTTATACTCTATATCGATCGCTGAAATTCACTTTTCTTTCGTATTTATACTGTCGATAGAACTAAATAAACAAACAACGAGAAAACTCACAAAACCATTGTTTTCAAACCGCTTTGCGAAACTGTTGTTCGCGTCGAACGATCCCACTTTAACTGCGATTCGGATGACGATATCTCAATTCTTGCTTTACAAAGTTATATTTCTTTGTTTCATTGAAAACAAGCTGTTAACTCTGAATGTCAATAAATAGTTTCAATGACGCAGACTCCGGCCTATTCAAGATAATAATTCACTGGAGTTGATCAGAAATGCCTATCATTCACATTTCTAAAGGATCTTTAGATGTCATGCGTTGAGACAATGGCTTATGTAAACGCTCTCAGAAAAAGGCACAATGGAGCAAATTGTTATACCATGTCTCACACCACAAGGCTCTAGCGGTTCTCATTAGTACGTGCAGACGTAACTAAAACTGCTATAGTTTTACGATCGTATATGACCCGCCCCCTGCCCCTCCCCTCCCCCCTGGCCGTCAATAGCGTCATAAACCCTGTGTGCACACGCTCATTTTCATACTCCGCTGTCACTCCGTAATACCAGGGCTTTACGACTGGCCACATTGATAATATAATGCCAGAGGTATAATACAGAATCTAGCTGATTCATAAACGTTAGCCTACGCTTATACACATAAACATTAGGTCGTCAAGAAGGGTACCCGCATATGATATTAAGCCGGTATCTAAAGAAAAAGTAAACCTTATGTTAATAATAATAATAATATCTAGGACAAATCACACACGGTCATCTGGCCCCAAACTAGGATTCCCTGTATCTTGGGAACCAGAGACTGATATACATATATGTTTGTATAGGATATAAGAAAAACATACTAATTTCTGTCCAATAATGGCTGATATCGAAATCAGACACCAAAATTTTAGGACGTATGAGTACTCTAAGGAAAACAAGCGATTTTTATTCTACGACTTTATTTATATTTTATAAAAATCTGAGTTCCCATACAAATGTGGAATCGACTTGTATAAAAATTATAACATTTTTGGCCATATCAATGACAGCGTAGAACTGGACTGATCGACTGTTCGAGCAGGATGTTTCTACGCAGTTGTACAAATGAGCAAGTCGTTAATACTGAAACTGTACCCAGTAGCTCAGCTCCTAATTTTAGATATAACCTAAGACCTAGAGAAAAAGTAATTGTTATATTTTGTTAATTTAGACAAATTGTTTGTTCTAGGCTAGAAAACTAAAGGGGGAGGAATGGTGTGTATCTGCGTGTACACGGCCGAGCTCCCCACCCGTCAGTAATAAATCCACTGTCAATGTAACCGGTTGTTTCTTTACCGCATACACTTTAAGAACAAAAGTCATCCAACTTCATTAGTACAGTGTGTCCTTCTAGTTTTGTGCTTGATTCTATTTCACGCTTTTGCTCGCGTGGCACATTCAACCAGACTGTCTATCGGGAAGACCCATCGCTTGGTGTTTCACGGCATCCCGAGCGTTCATGTGTAGGGTATTTTTAACCGGCTTCAAAAAAAGGAGGAGGTTCTCAATTCGTCGGAATCTTTTTTTTTATGTATATTCACCGATTACTCGACAAGTTGTTTAAACTTCACAGGTGGTCCCATATAAATTTTATCGAAATCGATTTAGCGATTTTTGAGAAAATCAACAAAAACATAGCAAAATTGGAGTTGTTGCGATTGAAGTCGTTTGTTTTTAACGTATTCAGCGTGGTCAATTATATCGTAGCTTAACTAACGGACGTGTGCTTGTGCAACGTGACCCTCGCACACATAATCAGATGTAATGGTTGGCTCACGATGTTTTCCTTCACCGTTGAAGCAATCAGTAATATTATGGTACATAAAACTCGGATAACTGAATGAACGTGTTATGTTGTGTCGTGTTCTTTTTACAATAATATCTGACCAAAATTAAATAAGCTTAGGATTTTCGTTTCAGCTTTTGTAGCTTGTCGTAATGTCATAATATACATATACTTAAAAATAATTTCGCTCATTATTATCTTGTTCGAAAGTTCAAAATTATTTATAAAGAACCCACCAGTCATATCTTTCTTTTCTGAAAATTTATTTTTCTTCTAAATGGGAACAAAAGCAATACAATACAATATGGTGTAGTGCTACTTGTCGCTTGCGCAGCTACGTACTACGGCGGCGTAGCACGTCGCACTTTGTAGCAGACTACTACTATTTTCAACCGACTTCAAAAAAAGGAGGAGGTTCTCAATTCGTCGGAATCTTTTTTTTTTTATATATATATATGAAAGTCTGGGTGGATCCGTGGGATTTATCCGTGGGAGAGCCATGCTTCGGCACGAATGGGCCAGCTCGACCGGAGTGATACTACGGCCTCACAGAAAACCGGCGTGAAGCAACGCTTGCGTTGTGTTTCACCGAGTGAGTGAGGGCACCGGAGGCTCAACCTCCCCCCCTTCCCAATTCCCTCCATCCCCCATCCCATTTCAAAGGTCGGCAACGCACTCGTGACTCCTCTGGTGTTGCGGGTGTCTATGGGCGGCGGTAATCGCTTACCATCAGGTAATCCGTCTGCTCGTTTACCACCTATCACATAAAAAAAATAAAAATATACGCGAAAACGTCTGAACCGATCCTAAGGGAAGCTGGCCATACGCTGACAGAGTATTATTTATCTGAAAATAAACATCGTTAATAAAATAGATGTATCGTTCCCATTGCTGGGTCACCGGTCTCTTGTCATACCTCGGGATGATTACATACTCCACACACGGGGGCCAAGTTCGTACTGGTTTATGAACATAACTGCTGTAACTTGAAAACAAAAATCATTTGTTAAATGGGATGCTCATTGCGATTTCAACATAGACAAGGACGTGGAATGCTGGTAGAAACAGTTATAACTATATAGTTATAAATATATAGTTACATATTATTTCGTTTTATAAAATGAAAGATACTTCTAAAGGATTTTAAGAGTCATTACTAGCGCGTCAATAAATGCTGGAAGTGTTTAAAGTAGTTAGCATAAATTAAAAATATGTACGAACAAAATTTTTGTATGCGTTTCAGTTCCGCGTTCGCTGTAACTTGATGCGATAAAAATTTCACTGGAATGGCGTTTTCTCTTTTGAGTGCCGGCACATATCAGCGGACGCAATTAGAAGCGAGTGCCAGCTACTGCCGGCGGCGTGTGTGTAAACGTTCGTCCAAAGCTTTGACATAATTACATGTAAAACAAATTGCAGTTTACACAAAACCTTGAACACTTGCAATTATTCGCAGATATCTATTTGTATGCGCTTTGTGTTCATAAAATTTGTATTGGAATGCAAAAATAATTGGATAAATTGTTTATTTAAGCTAACAAAGGCACACAATACTAAGAGGTAATCCCGTATGAAAAAGGTAAACCAATTTAAAATATAAGTACCCAGTAGTCAAAGAAACAATATTCAGTAAAGGTATCCTTTGTGAAGTCTGAAGTTGTATGAGGTTAAAAGTAACTATATAACGATGCTCCGGGCACCAAGGAACAACAAAGGGGAAAAAATAAACCAGTGAAGACATTAATACAAGTAAATACCGAATAAGGCAAGTTTAGAAATGGCGATGATCTAGATATGTGCGTATGTGACGCGATTCAGACAATTTTTTAACCGACTTCAAAAAAAAGGAGGAGGTTCCAATTCGTCGGAATATTTTTTTTTTATGTATGTTCACCGATTACTCGAAGAAGCCTGAACCGATTTGGAAAATTCTTTTTTTGTTTAAAAGGGTATACTTCACAGGTGGTCCCATATAAATTTTATCGAAATCGATTTAGCGGTTTTTGAGAAAATCAACAAAAACATAGCAAAATTGGAGTTGTTGCGATTGAAGTCGGTTGTTTTTAACGTATTAAGCATGGTCAATTATAGAACGGTTTAAAGATATGCTAGAAAGATGTCACGTAAAATACTTAGTCTGTACCGTTTACTTCAAACATGCAGCGTACTCAAATATTGTCTACTAGCTTTTTGGAATTTCTTCAAAGAATTTTTCGTTTTGATCGAGATGAAGAAGGAGGAAGGAGTATCCGCACACACCCAATTTTTTTAATTGGATTGTCGGCGCAATAAGTTTCTGCTCACGTCCGGTCTCCTTAGAATCGAGTGTTGCCAGCACTCTAACGTGCCGCTCTTCGCAGATAACTTTTTAACGAGCAATTTTTCCGACAGCTATTTTGGATATTCGCCAGTAACGCGACCCCGGGCTTTGAATGGTAATGAGAGATTTTTGCTAAATAGCACTTAGTTTGTCGAAAACTTATCCTTTGTTCTTAAAACAGTTTATAAGTAGTTTTGGAAACAATAATGCCAACTTAATTCGAGAAGCTCTTAGTTCTATTCTAAGTTACCTATCTCCTCGTGCTTTTTGAATGACGCCCGCGTTGCCAGACGACATTTTAATAGCATAATAATATAATACTTGGTATCGCAGAGGGGAATCAAAACACAAGCATTGTTAGTTCGTTGATCTCACTATTACAATTCTAATGGAGTGCCCGCATATGAACAGGTTTCGCGAAATTGCATACTAAGTAGCGACAAACAAACAGGTATATATCAGTGCAACATGCACAATGCGGCATTAGCTTCGACGTGGCTAAGACACCTTATTCTATTAGTCTGACGCTGTACGCCATTCATTGCTGCTTTAGTCACAGTATTCACTTTCTATTTGGGACCGCACCCAGCAACGTACAGACAATAGTGTTCATGAGATATGCGTGGCACGTAGAAGTGACACAACAACATCACGTGTTTATGTATATTCTCTGCGAATGTGACGCGCTCGAGAGTCTCGAGACTAAGCAGCGGTATTCAAATTTGCATCTTGATGTCGCGCGTGACAGCTTTGCAGCTTATGTCGCCTCACTTTAGGGATATTGTTTTAGGGAAACGGCAAATGGGGCATGTTATAGGAGCCGCAAGCAAGCGATTCTACTAAGTATAAAGTGTAGTTGGTCCTAACATTGCTTATAAATGTCGTTGTTGTGCCATAGAAGTTGGAAATTACTCCAAGCGTACAAGAACTGTTGTGAAACTTGCTGATGTCAAGGTATTGGCCTCAAAATACCCTCGATCCACTGGCGCCGACTCCATAGGGCCTGGGGTGCCCGAGCCCCCCCAATGATATGACCGCGGGGCTGAGCCCCCAATGTTTTATATTAAAATACTGGTGAGGCTTACGGCTCGTTAATTGCGGTCACTCGACGATAATCGCAAAAACGAAAATAACAGTTTTTTTCCTCCCTAGCCCCCCCCCCCCCCAATATTTTTATGAAGTCGGCGCCCCTGCCTCGATCCACTTGGCTCCCCTGACTGGATCCACACAAGGGCTCAAACTAAGGTAACGGTAAGGTATGGTACTCGTAAGCCAAAAAAAAGACGCACGGGTGGTGGCAGCAGTCTAAAAACTTTAAATATACTTACAAATCCATTATAATGTATGTATAGCATGTAGGTAGTTATCTACCTTCAGCATTATGCTGAGTCGGGACCGGTTCGGAAAGCAGCACAGTTGCAATTAGGATATTTAAGTGAGTTTCTTTTTCTTTTTCTTGTTATTCTCCTATTTTATTTTATTTCTTGTTTATCTTTTTTTTTCCTTTGTCATGTTTGTTTGTGTGTACTCAACTTTGTAATGTGTTGTTTTCTGAATAAATGTATTGTATTGTATTGTATTATTGTAAAATAACAATAACTAATACTAGCAGTTTATTTCTTTCTCCTCGTCTTTGACTATGTGTTCCTTTGGGAAAGTTGTTTAGATTCATGAGTACAAACCCCCACACTTTGAGCCTTGGCGGACCGTGACTTGTATTTGTTGTTGTAATAACTAGATAAAAACATATATAAATAATTTAATATAGCCAACAATACTGACATTAACACAATTTCAACTTTCAAGTCACGGGATTAGCAATCAGTGTGGATTTTTTCTTATCATCTCAAGTAACATCAGTTCTACAACTTTTCTGAAATCACAGGAACAATTTGGACTTCTCACATAAATAATAGCATTATTGATACTAAAATTCTGTTTTTTTTTTGTTTTTTTTTTTTTTAATTAAAAAGCCGACCAATGTCCCCTGTTATCTCTGTTACCGTGTAGCTTAATTAGCAGCTGTATTCAGAAATAGACGGCAGAGTGGTGGTTGCTTGAAACAAAAACTACTGCGGTCACATGTAGTGCCTACAGACATGAGCAAAGCACTTATAGTTGCACCTTGTTAAGGCATTTTGATGTAATGTTTTGTATCATGTTAAGGACAAACTATTGCTGGTGGAAAAGCGGCCGAAGCGCCGCCTCATGCATGTTATGAACCAAAAGGGCACTTCAGTGGCTGTAGACCTTTTGGTACTCTTATCAAATCTCTCTCGGGAGAGTTGCGATATTTGGAGTCACCGGTAAAACAAACAATAAAGAAGTATTATTTGCTAAAAGCTTTAAGACCGTTGCTCAAAATTTTTGCTATTTATCACCAGAGATATAAGGCGAATTATATATTCAATACACCAATGCTGGTTTTATTTTTAAGTCTATCATGCGTATGTGACAGATGCTGGGTCAGGCAGGATGCATAGAATTCTGTTTTTTTCACTACTCTTTATGACTATCGTGTTATAAATGTCAAATGACAACTTCTTATTTAAATGTGTCAGAGACGAATATGAACTTTAAAATAATAAAATCAATCAATCAATCAATCAAATACTCTTTATTGTCATACAAGAAACATACAAACATATAATAACACAATAACAAGAAACAAATCGACAATCTGGGCGGTCTTATCGCTAAAAGCGATTTCTTCCAGACAACCCGTAGTCTGGAAAAAAGGCAAGAAGCAGAGGCATAACGCGAGTAACATTGAAAAATGAAATAATTATAATTTATGTTCAAGACAATATAAACCTAATTTAATTGAAAGATAGGTACTTATGTCACATAAAATAGAAAATTAAAATAATAAAGTACAAACATATTCATAAAAATATTAAATCAAAATTAAACAATGAAACATACCTATATAAAATTACGTTTGATTCTGATAGTGTAAATAAATTTAGATTTTTTTCTAAAAATTTTAAAACATAATAGAAAATATAGAAAAAAAGATTTAAAAGCATGTGTCAGCATCTACTTAAATAAAAAATATTTTGAGTTTGAGTTTGAATAGTCTATATTTTATTATGTATTTTCCTTTTGATATAATGTTTGCAACTTATAATAGTTATGTGTTCAACAAGTGAGCAAAGTTAGTTTTTGCTACGAGTGCTGACTTTAAATCACGAACTAGCGAAGTAGTCTAGGATTGAATCACGAGCGTAGCGAGTGATTCTAATATAGACTACTGAGCACAGTGAGCGATTTAAAGGCATGAGACATAAAAATAACTTGCTCTCGTGTTAAACATACAACTTTTCACCTCGACCAGCGAGGAAAGTAAAAGCGTAGTTGATTAAATTCTCTTTGGAGACAATATAGGTTTTTATTATAGTGTTTTTAATTTAGAGGTTGCGTTCGGAAAGCAATCTTCTTGAATACAAAAGTTACTTATGTAAAATGCAATAGCACAATTTATAAACTTAAATTTCATTAAATAACATAAACATTTTGTGCCTATGAGTTAAATCGCTAGGCCAAAATGAGTTTCTGAACGAACCATCGCCCATATTTTTTCAGCGCCGCGCAAAAGGTGGCGTTCGAAATTCCAATCACTTTTTCTCGCGCTCGCAGCAAAAAGCGAATTTCCTGCGAGTTTTTAGGGACCAAAGGCACCATTTTCGTGTTGGAGAGGTGAAACTTTTTTTCTTTCTTTAAAAAAAAAATTGAAACTTCTTGTCAACATATTCATCTTTTAAATATAATTCGTTTTCAAACAAGAGAGTTCGAATAAAGAAAGCTTCGAAATAATGCTAATACTCGTAATGGTTCCTTCTTTTGCATTACATTTGAAGACAATTACATCGCAGGGAAGAATATAAACAGTAAAATGTTTTTAAACGACGACCACATCTCATGGGAGTTAACTCTTCCTACAAAGCCAATATGCTATTAACTTGATCTAGTGTGGTGGTGCCGCCAGCTACGAGCCGTGATGTAGCTCTGCGGCCGAGCAGCGGGCGAGGCGCGATATATCACACGTCTCTAGCTGCGTGCTGCGGTCCTGCGGTGCTGCGGACTGCGGTTTCAGGCGACAGACAATCTTCGGACATAACGCGTTCCAGAATAACCTCCCTATTCCTCGTGGGAACATACACGCCGTGTCAGGCTCTAGATATGCATGACTGATTGGTCGTCTCCAACGAGATAGTCTGAGCACAAAATATTATTATGAAGACCATCTGATCCGAAATGTATTTGAATTTGGATAGAAGGAATTTCTATCTTTAACGCAAAGGCAATATAAATATAAAACTATACTTTGACTTAGACTGACAGATAACGCACCGCCTAAACTTTAACTCTTTATGAAATGACAATTTTTTAGTCAGAGCGTTTTTTTTTACTGTTTATTTAAATACAAGATGCTTTACTTATAATACGTCCTTTCCACTTTCGTTTAAATCTTTTTTTCACCTTGTCCTTCGACGACGCGTGGAACTTGTACACGTAACAATTTGAGAAGTGTGATTGATAAAATAGAAACTTGAAAATAATAATAATAAAATAATAATAATCCTCGTCGCACCGACCTCCAGCCGACTGTGCTTCTGCTGGAGTAGCTCCTGCCACTTCGCCTAGCGCCAAGTGTGCACCCAGACACAGAGCAAACACATCTGCTCATCACAGAATTGTTTGCCCTGGGTGGGGATCGAACCCACGACTCTCGGATCAGTAGTCAGGAGCGCTAACCACTGAGCCACCGAGTCTGTCGCTGGAAACTTACGTTCCTTAGCTTGTAAGCTTAGTGCTCTAGATACATATTTGTGCTTTATAAAAATATTTTAATAATAAGAATTTTTCAAATATCGATTCATTTGTGGGTGAAGAGGATTTTTAAAATGTGTATGGTAAATTGAATTTTCAATGAATTCTATGGGCTGTTTTCCATAGATACGGAGTCGCAAGCACTTCTACATAAATTACTCTATTTAATTCCATACATCATAAGACTTGAGAGTTCTGGTTGGTTCAGACTTCAAATATTATTTTATATTTAAATTTTGGTTCCGTGAACGGGTCCTCCTGGCTCGATATGAGGTAAATTGATCATTAGCACTTGAAAGCAGCTTCCTCGAAACGCATAACTTTAACAGCATTAATAGAGCGAGCAGTGATATACGTACTTACTCATTCAGGCGGGGCTTGTGACGCCATGTGACAAAGTAACGCTTCTATTGAGAGCTGTTCACAGTCGTTCATATAAATAGCTATGTCACAAGTGAAATTCTTTCTTTCCAATATTCGTGTCGTATGACACCGTGTCGTCCCGTATACCGACATCGTAAAAGTGACTTCTGCAGCTATTTGGGGCGGCTCATATACGCCTGCCAAGATTAAGGGCGAAAATTCATGAGTCAAACTTATTTGGATAACCGCAAGAATTCTTTCCTTATAGGAAAACAATACGTTGTTCTACGTTTGCAGTTTTTGAAGTACAGCGGCCAGAGAGATGTAGAGCTAGTAAGTAGGCCAGAGGGTCGAGATTAGCCACATCGGGCGGCGCGTGTGGCATATCACATATTATGTATCAGCTAAGACAGCAGAAATGCTTACAGTCCTCTATACTCATACCAGAGATGGCTCTCTTCTCTATATTTAACTTGTTCTTTTTTCATAAATATCAGTTTTTTTAAGTTACTCATGTTCAGCCACATTGTAATAAATTGTTATAAGCATAAATGAATATAACATTCAGATATAAATCAGACTCATGGCCAGGTGCAGCAGATTTAATTCCACACATTTTTTTCTGTTATTATTCTAAACTGCATCTCAAAGTAGAATCTCAAGGTACAAAATGCGATGCCTGATTTCACTCAAGCCTCGCTTTTGCTCAATGCTTTGAAACGCAATGCACATTGCATAGGTGCGAGTATTTCCTTTGAGCACAAATATGTACTCTTCGTGTGAAGGCATTTTTATATGATCTACCCTTAAAGGAAATCATATAAGGAGCAGTTGCAATCCATTTACAGTCTTAAATAATATAAGCTCGCTAGGGGAGCGATAAATTCCGCTTTGTATGCAATTTCTCACCGGGTGCACTCGATTGCCGCCGAGGTGAGCCCCCACTGCAGCCGCAAACTGACTGACAGTGACCGAGTGTGACCGACGAGTTGTTGAGGTAACAATTTATGTCTAGCATTTAGCTTTGAGAACCAAATCTAGAAATTTTGGTCGAGTTTTCCATTCTTGGAATAAAAAAAGAGGTTCTGGTACAGGACTCATTTTTACCAGAACTAATCTCGCCGAAATCACACCTCAATCAATACCCAGTATATTCACGCAATAGTAATGCAAGTCCTTCGATTGGACTATAAAATTAAATGTAGCATTTAAAACAAAGAATTTGCGAAATTGAAAACTGTTATTTACCTATCTAGAGTTCTGTGGTTATAATAAAAATATACATACTAAGTTAGGGATGAATACTCGTTAAACTGAACAGGTTTTCCTAAGAAGCCCCTAATCTAACGCAACAAGGAGCCAAATAATAATTTAGGACGCTAAAAAACTTACAGGTCAGTAAGACCTACAAACCTTAAAAAAAAGAGCGTACTCGATCCCATTTCAAAGGCCGGTAACGCACTTGTGACTCTTCTGGTGTTGCGGGTGTCTATGGGCGGCAAAATCGCTTACCATCAGGTGATCCGTCTGCTGGTTTGCCTCCTGTCCCATAAAAAAAAATATTGATTTCTATTTATTTTATTTTTACAATTAGGAAATCAAACAGCTATTAAATAACAGGGATAAGTTAAATAGTAAGGTTAATTACTACAGCCTTTACAGATTTCCACAATGTTATTTTATAATAAGTACTCATTTTAAGAAACTTGAGACTAATAAAATATAAAGAATACACAATTTCTTGGCTCGTATACTAATAAACTAAAATATTAAAAACGTGTACCTATGAAAGTTTTTCACATCAGTTAAATTAGTCACTTGTTTTACTTCCGTCATCACTCACATCAGTCATGTGTTGGATTGTGCCGGACTTTTCAGTTCTGGTAATGCCAAGACACTCACTCGATTGTCGGTAATAGATGCAAAAGGTCTATCTACTATGCATTCACGTGGAAGACCCACTGCGAGTACAAATAAGTACCAGTATCCAATGGAGGCGCTAACGTGCTTTGCGGCTCGTCCCGGCCAGCCGGGCGGTCGGCTATTACCGCCCGCTACACACGGTCTGCAGCGCAGTAGTTTGGTTCCTTAGGGAGTGTTCTGAGCGAAGGCGTAATAGCTGGCTAATTTATGTCATGTAGTGTTTATGATACGTACTAAAGATAAGATTAAAGGTATATTTACATGAATATGAATTCAGGATCTTAATTAAATAATAATTTTATTTTTAATTCGAAGTAGGTACGCAATAACAACGTGTTTTTTTATTTTTCTTAGCACGAAGTTCCTTCAACTCGGTACTCAAATACCCGCCGTTTCCACAAGCGTATGCAGAGAGAGAAGAAATATCTTCAACTCTACACAGTACAAAAAAATATATTTTTGTTTACTTTCAAAAGTTACTTGTTAGTGTTTAGCACTTTTAGATACTACGAGTAATATCACGAACATCATTAAACACTAAAGTTCAAGAATGCGGATAGCTTTCAGTTTCTTGCTCATAGATTTTGAACTAATTTTGTCAAAACGACATAATTTAACAACGAATAGATCTATAAGGGTCAACTACAGAGCAGTCTGGAGAGGCCGTGTGTAGTGACCACCTAGTGATAGCAGAATTGCGCAGTCACTAAGCAGCAGGCCAGGGCAATATCCGCCCCCGCTCCCGCTCCCTCTTGTGCCTGCACCGGGTGCACACGCCAATTGCACATTACCTATGGAAACCTTGACTCAAGATGAGATCTCAAGGAGCAGACGTGAGGCTGTGAAGATGAAGGCGCAAATAGCACTCGTCGCTTTTTTCGTATTGGAAACTTAGTGGATTTGCGTTTTTTTTTTTGTGAAATGAGTATAAGTTTTTGGGGAAAGTCGTTGAGATTTATGAAGAGTCATTTTTTAAGCTGAATACAAAGCAATTAACCACTGGCACATCGCATTAAGAAGAACCTTCTACGTACTTGGACTCTGTTGCAATTCGTTGCACCTATTCCGTAATATACATTTGCTTAGATAGGAAACTTTTTTATTTTTCATGTGACCGACGCGACGCATCCACGAAAGCGTCCCATGGCTAGTCCGCTCGCATCACATCAGGAGGTCGCGGGTTCCATTCCCAGTGCGGGGTCGAATTTTGTAGGTTTGGTAAGGCGTTTTCCGGTACCATCTTATTTCTTGTCTTAAGTCTTGCCGCCAAACACCAATGTTTTAAGCATTTCTGTGTCCTGGCATGAATATAAGGTAGCCAGTTCCCATAGCGTTGGTGAATCAAAGTAAGCTCAATATCATCTTTTGGCAACAACATCACTTATCTCAGGTTGGATAACACCAAGACCTTATCTACGACTACGATAAAAAAAAGGCATATAAATCTTCCCCATAAATCTAAATCGTCATGTACAAAATATACATAATCTAAAATACTTAGAGAACTGAAATTACAAAGTAAGTCAAAAGATAAACCTTATTTAGTAACTGAGCGGTAGGGAAATGAAAATTGACTATCTTTGTAGCTTATTGTAATGTCGAATTGCAATTAACTAATTGTTTGTTACAATTTGGACAGACTAATGGAATATACTCGAAATTACTTTTGGAGTTAGCACTTTCGCTGCCGGCTTTACGCAATAAGAGGTTAACCAATGCAAAATGAAAAAGGAACACTATTTTAGATCACAGTTTAAAAGCTCGATGTTTTTTTTCTGTACAAAGTGTTATATTTATACTTTTAAGGTTACCCTTAGTTATTTATAACACAAAATACATTCACATAAACAACTTCTGCATCCATGTTTCTTTGTTCTATAAAAAAATCGTTACAAAATGAGAGAATCTCTTTTTGAGCTAGAGCTCAAACCTTAGCTCGATTCGGTCGATTGCTTTTATGCAACTATGCGAAAAAGATGCGCTGCGCTAGTGGGCAGAGTGCAGTCCAGCTCCAACAGCCTCCTGAAGATGATATCAGATAGACTGGACTGTGTCTACGTGAACCATTGTTGAAAAGTTCACGTAGTACCTAATATTAAAAAGTAAGTATAGCTACAATTGACATCACATAATTATATAATTAAATTATTTTCTAATATTATTTGTAATTTCTATTAAGTATTTTTTTTTTCTGAATTATTATTATTATTTTTAGATTTGATTTTATTATTTTTACTATTTTTACTGTGAGCATTATTTATTTTAACCTGATTTGTATTTTAAATTATTATTATGGATTTTGAATTTTGTATTATGGATTTTATGAATCTATCTTTGTATGTTTCACTTTCATGACGAAACTACTGAACTGGTTTGGATGAAATTTGGTAAGTAGATAGACGAAGCACTCGGCTAAGACATAGGGTACATTTTATCCCGGAAAACTCGAGGGTTTCCGGAGGAATGTCTAAAAAGTGAAAATTACACTTCGCCACTAGGTGGTGCTGCCTTAACATTTTATTTCTATCTGGACCCAATTCTGAAGTCTACGCAGTCGAAGTCACGGGCGGAAGCTATTTTGACGCTATGAAAGAGCATTTAATAAGAATCGTATTTTCGAACGTTTTTACTTTTCCGGAGCGTTTTGCTGGAAAACGGTTGGGAATACGGAAAAGGTGTATAGTATAAAAGTTGTAGAAAATGTAATGAGCTTTCATTTTGTAGTACATATTTTTCCATACGACGCACCGTTTTTGAGGTATTAGCGAAAAACTCAAAAGTGGGACCTTTATGTCCTTCCCTCACTCCGGCTCACCTCCTAGAGGGGGGGACTTTTAGCATGTTCACTTCCTAATCACCCTGAACACGTTTCTGAAGAAATCGCTTAGGTCCTTTCTCACGCACTCTACAACTCCTTTATAGACTGGACTTTAAAGCATAATAGGCTTAAAGTAAAAGATATATACGTACGTATTCTATGGCGCGTCTGATTTAGTTGTACCCGTACGTGTAAGTTGAGCCGCGCCGTGTCGCACGCGCCGCGGGGCGTAAACAAATTAATCTTGAACTCCTGGAGTTAGGCCGTTTTGCGAACATTACCATCGCTCTCACTAGCGGGGTCATAACTCTCATTAGAGGCGAACTAAGTAATTTATCCGTCGATGTCGTCTGCCTATGTAAGCTGTTTTGACTTCTCCTTGTCTGCCAATGGACCTGCTTTTGAAAACGCCAGAAGATTTATTTATTTGTTTTACTTTATGAAGATATACGAGCGATTTCTTAGTGAGGCGAATTCTGATATTTCTGAGTGCTTTTTTTCCTCGCTGGGTACACTGGTCCAACAAAGGGATGTCCTCAACTGCTCCAGATATACTGGTCCCTCAGCTACTAAACTGGCTCTATCCAGGATAGGTAAGAAGCCATTTAAATATGTGGGGGAGCGTAGCAGTCCCCGCCAGGCCAGATACGGATTAATTTATAATTTGAATGAAGCTGCGTAAGTGCTTTTGCGATTCAAAGGCGCATTTTTTATTCAATATAAATTAAGTGCGTTCTAGACTTTAAACCGCGTTTAGGCAAGCGATGGTGATGAAAGCTGGTTGCTCATAGCAGAAGATAGGTAGGAGTGGCATGCTTTGGGGGAGGCGTATGTCCAACATTGGATAAATACGGGATGATGATGGAACATTTTCATTCCTATCACTTAGATGGTTGGCAGTCCACAACTGTGCGTTTCACTAGAAACTTTTTGCCTCGCACAAACCAAACTGTGGAATAAATTGTCGCCTGCGGTATATCGGAACCGATACGCATTCAAGCCTTCAAGAAAAGTACAAGTACTTCAAGCGTACTCCCATTTCAAATGCCGGCAAATGCTCCTCTGGTATTGCGGGTGTCTATGGGCGGCGGGTATCGCTTACCATCAGGTGATCCATCTAATCGTTTGCCAGCTATGCCATAAAAAAAATATGAATTATGACCACCTACGCATTATTCTATAATTTGTGAATTATTGTTCGTGTGCTTCGTTTTATTTTTATTTTTTTAAACTGAATCGACTGAAAACAGGTGGGCGAAAGCGATACATCAAATCAATAAAAAAAAATTGAATGCCCGGGCATTGTCTATAATATCCAATTAATCACTTGGTCAATAACATATTAAAGCTGCGGTGCCAAACAAATCATCGATGTAGGTCCAACCTACATTTTACCAATGCATTGGTAAAATGTACAATGTCGCTGAGGTCGGAACCATAATATTACAATTCTGCACAACGCACGCAATGTGCTCATATGTTTGTTAAGTTTATTGATATAATTACGCTTATGTGTCTTCTGTTTTTTTATGTTGTGTTTTTCGTCAGTAAATAATTTATCTATTTTTTTTTATTGCACGAAATGTATTTGTAAAATAAATAGCTCCATACAGACGATCTCAGGAATGGTCATAATTTATTTATTATTTGTAATGTCCACAGAAAGGTTTGATAACATTCCATTAGGCCGCCTTCTTTGTAATAACGTTATAGGCAAATAAACGAGTAATTATATGTTTAATTCAGATTGGAAGCCTGAATTACTGCCCAACCCAGGGCAAATTCTCATTTAAACTGATCCCACGCGTGCCTTACAAGTAATATTTACATAATTCAGTTTAATATTTGTATAAAGGGATCGACATCCGCTGCATACTCTCAATTAAAAATTAAAGTCGTGACGATCACTTTCATCGTGACCAAAATTGGTTGTAAGTTTCAGTCATTCAAAGACGAAATTAGATGCGACACTTAGTATGAATGCTTTGATCAGAAACGTAATTAATTTCGAGTGTGGTGCTGACACCGTTATGTTTAGAGCGTGACAAGCACTGGCGCAGGTAGTGGCAGCTGTCTTAGCCAGCCGCGGGCGCGCCCCACTGCGAGCGAGCGAACGGAGAGTATGCGCTTTTCCTCTACACAGTGGGTCATCATGGGTCAGCAAGACGGACAGAAGTATAGGTTAGACAAAGACGTACTTACATCTTTACTCAACTTTCATATAGTGTTGTCTTTCTAGCTGGTCTATGATGTATCATTGTGTAGAGGAACTATAAGACTAAGCCATCTTCAGTACAGCGACAGCGAATGGGAGAATACGTGAGAGACAAGGAAACAATTGAAATTATTTGTTTTCAAGACAGAGTGCTACAGTGGAGACCGCGTTTGGGCAAACGTAGCGTGGGACTGATCTGCGCAAGGTTGCTGGTAACAGCTGGATGCGCGTGGCCGAAGATAGGTATAAGTGGCGTGCCTGGGGGGGGGGCCCGTGTCCAACAGTGGACTAAAGCAGGCTGATGATGATGATGATGATGTTTTCATACCTTTTTTACCATTAATAATACGTGATATGAAAGTTATTTATGTAAGGAACGGGTAAACTTATTTCCGTGCTAGCATCATTGCTGTCAACAGTTATGTTTGGCGGCAAGAACTAGACAAGGCTACCGCAATGTAGCTTGCCTAGTCATGCCGGTAGAAAACAGAATGCCCTACCACCTACCAAACCGAGTCCTTCAAGACCCAGCTGGGAATCAAACGAAATTGTTTTTCCATAACTATGTATATATTGCAATCGTCAATGGTTCACAGAAATCAGAAAAAAAAATGTCGATCCGTTACTTGCGACGTGAAAGGACAAACAAAAAAAACTCACTTTTCACTCACCCATTTATCACAATACTATGAATTCTTCTGATAATATAATAATAATAATAATAATAATAAAATCATTTATTTGTAGATATAAATTATAAACCCATATCACATTTTACATTTAAACATACAAGCACAAAATAAAAGATAAAGGCACTCGACCCTATCTCCGTGCGGTAATGACGTGACGATACAAAGCGATGCACACAGCTATACCATACCAAGGCTGTATTTATAGTAAGGCTCGTCAATACGTCCCATTCCCTTCTCCTGCTCAGCGCGTCTGTGCCTGACTGTACCACAAAGGACAACCCCTTGAGATTGAAGGCTATATCGGCGCGGAAATTGATATCAGCTACTTATAATTATAATATATACGAGGCACCTAATTTTTTCCTTTTATCAGACCCTCCGAGTACCTCTTTTTCTGAGTAATTATTTCTTAGCTTTTGCACTTTGATAGACAGTTCAATATAACCGACTTCGCAAAAATCATTCTTCATTGAAAACATCGTCATCATAAAAAGCGTCAGTGGCTAAGCGGTATTGACTTTGACCTCTTAAGCAGAGGTCGTGGGTTCAAATCCTGGCCAGTGCACCAATGAGTTTTTCGAAACTTACGTGCATTTTCATACCGACTGCTTTAACGGTGAAGGAAAACATTGTGAGGAAACCTGCACGTCTGATTTCTAGATGTGTATGATGCTCGCGTTGCACACGCCCGTAGGTGTAAATCTAAATGCCCTACACGTGACCGCGGGTGATGCTAAGTGCAACACTAGGCAACCGCCGTCTATACCTTGTGGATAGAACGGTTAAATGTGCCACACGATAAGAAGAAGATTGAAAACATATTTGATGTGTAACATAAATCCAATCAGAAGTCTTAAGTACTCTATCACCAACTCATTAAATAGATTAAGTTACTCTGTTCAAACACGAATTATAATATAATCAAACAAAACAGGGGTGTGCAGACGCACGCATGTACTAACACCATAATATAAGGGATGAATAAAGTAATGAAAAAGCCTGTCTCCAGTGATTTGTCTACTCCCGGACTCAAGAAAAAGAGTCTGGGAGTCCTATCAAGATAGTAGGGTGGGGGTGAAGGGTTCCTACCAAGGCTCTCACCATAAACAGAGGCAGCAGACTTCGCCTGCGGGTGCGCATTCGGCCTATAAATCATTAAACATGTAATTCGCGGCTCGAGGATCCCGAATGCTAAATGTGAGGCAGCGGCCGTCTCCGCCCTGATTTATGTGCCAATTACCGACGTTGTTCGAAAAGTGTTTGTTTTCACAAGTTAATAACGTTAATTTAATCGATGCGGCGGCGCCGACGCCTGTCCGTGTATGTTATAAATATTTTACAAAAGTAATTATACATATTCTTTTTCACTTTCCTTTCCCATGGTAAATCTGAAAAGAGAATCAGAATTTGTGTGGACGGGAAACTTAAAAAATAAATGAAATTTGTTTTTTTTTTTTTATATTATTCCTGTATTCTATAGTCAATTCTCTTCTCTTAAACCGCCGTATACAGGGTGTTAAAAAAAGTGTGTTGAGATTTTAAGGGGTTACTCAGAATCAAGTATGGAATACAAGAAAAATTATTAACGATCTACAACTTTTTTCAGTTTCCCATACTACAATAATTCTTAATTCACTAGTATGGAAAACTGAAAAAAAAAACTTGTAGATCGTTTTTTTTATTTCTGTATTCTATACTTGATTCTGAGTCACCCCTTTAAATCTCAAACGCATTTTTTTAACACTCTGTATACCTTGTAGATAGTTAAATGTGCCACACGATAAACGAGAGAAAGTTAATTTTGATTTTACAAACGTACTTTAAAAAACAGTATTGAAATCTTAGCATGCAGAGATCTCGATAAGGAAGTATTTATTACAACTGGATCAAAATAGAAGAGATTGAATTTTACAGTGGGCGCTAGCACGAGCCCATATAATACTAATTAAGGCGCTGAAAGCAAGAGTGGTGTAAGCCACATTTTTTGAACATCTTCCTCTGGTCCACTTTTTAGCACTTTAGGATGATATCTACCTAAATCATAATGAAACTGCCGTATTATAACTTGATATAGTGACCAACATGGATAAACGAATAGTTTTTCTTAAAAATTAATGATTAATGAAATAAATGATTTCAAAGTAAAATATATCCGTTTAAGCGAAAATGGGGCTACACCACTTTTGCTCTCAGCGCGTCAATTATAGGAAGAAGACAACAGTTTATGTAAATGAAATGTATCTAGGGCAGTGTGCAGTATCGTTGTAATTGTTTGTCATTGTCATTATCTTGGATTGTGTAGAAGGCATGGCCCAGTGAATCTCGATCGTTAAGTTCACTTAGTAACAAGTGTCAAAAAGCTGGAGTGCAATTATACATAGGTAGGTATTATATATTCATACACACGTATTTTGGATCCACATATTATTGTAATAATGTTGTTGGTCCCTATTGCTGGGGCATGGTCTCTCCTAATACTTAGCTCGGAAAGTTTAGGCCATCTCTACACATGGGAAACAAGTCCGGATAGGTGAAGGTTGTGGTGCGTTAGAACCGTCATGTCATCCCCAATACCAGAAGTTTTCAAGCCGCCTTTAAGGCCTAGGACATAGCTTAACGACTGCCACCTAGTGATAGCAACCGGCACCAATAGGTTAACATTCCATGCGAAGCACCTAATTGGTCGAGATAAACGCAACTAACAGTCAAACCCATCCAGAATATGACAGAGTCCGTAATCAGTTAACTAGCGTGATCGATATGGGCACCCGCACTGCGCCACGATTGCTCCTGTAATAAAATATGAAAACATGTAGGTCCCCGGTGGCTAAGCTCACAGCGGCGCACTGAGGCACGAAGAAGCTAAAAGGAAGCATGAGCTTAATTATCTTTGTACAATCGTGGAGTCCCCGCGCGCCGGCGCCGGCGCCGCTCCCAATCAAAATGTAAAGCCCTGCAATCTCCGCACTCGGCAGTCCCGCGATGTTAGTTAGTTAATAGGTATGTGGTCTACAGACTGTGGCTGGGGCGTCGGGGTGCGGCCCCACTGTGGACAAAAACTACGCTCTTGGAAGAGATTCTAAAAAAAAATTACATTTGCCTGCATCGGTTTATTTCTATTTAAATCAACAAAACAAATAATCGTTAAGTAGCTTCAGAATGATAACTGACGGGCGGACTTTATGTCTTTAAAATTGAAAAGCGTTAGACAAACTCTTGATTTGCCAACTTACAAATCGACAGTAACTTTTTGTTAATTTTCAATAAAAAATGATAAGTCGATTAGTCGGTCTTTCTAAGCGGTTACTCGACGAATAATCGCCGACTATAAAACCTCGAAGTTGTAAGCCTATACAGGCTACAACTTTGTAAGCTCACCTGCACCTGAGATAGCAAATTTTAATCAAAGGAAACATTATGTTTAAAAAGAAGCCAAACTACACATTTTAAAGACCTTTGAAAGTACGCTTGTCACGGCGAACCGGCTAAAATCCGAAAAAATAACACCTGTACTTTTATGGCATTAATCGATAGGGTCAATCATAATAATCAAATCTCTCTAACAAATATGGTAAGTTAAATGAAAGGAAAACCATGAAATCCCCCTCCAGGTGAGGTTACAATATTCCAGCCTGTATAACTAGACGCAATTTAAAAAAAAAAACCGCGGCTACTCATTAAAGTAAATAACTGACACCACTAGACAATTCGCGAAAAAAATGGACTTTTCAAACTAAGTTGACTTGCATGAAAAGTAAAAAAAAACACCATGACTTGACTATGTTTCTTAAAAAAAGTTTAAATAGGTTCAGCTATGCACCTCAGCCTCGTATAATTTTATCCAAAAATAACTCGGCAACGCACTTGTGACTCTGGTGTTGCGGGTGTCTATGGGCGGCGGTAATCGCTTACCATCAGGTGATCCGTCTGCTCGTTTGCCACCTATCACATAACAATAATAATATCCGGGACAAATCACACACGGTCATCTGGCCCCAAACTAGGATTCCCTGTACTATGGCAACCAGAGACTGATATACAAACACATATACATTTAAATACATACATATATATATAGGGTGACTTTAAATTATTTCTTGATACGTAAGGGTGTGCATGTGCTCATGATAACAAACAACTTTCCTTAAAGAACCCATAATCAAATCGTAAAAAAAATAGGACTCTCCATACAAATTGATCAACTGACCGGCCAAATTAGTATGAAGAGTCCAATTTTTTTTTGCGACTTGACTATTGGTTCCTTAGGGAAAGTTGTTTGTTATCATGAGCAAATGCACAGCCTTTGGTATCAAGAACTAATTTAAAGACACCCTATAGACACACAGCAAACAAATCTGCTCTTCACAGAAATGTTTGCCCCGGATAGGGATCGAACCCACGACTCTCGGATCACTAGTCAGGATCGCTAACCACTGAGCCACCGAGTCAGTCAAGTCAGTCAAACATAAAAAAAACTCGCAGGAAGCTGGAAGCTTTGTTTTAGTATCAAATAAGGCTGTAACCCGCCAGCAAATGAGTTTAGAAATTAATTAAGTTTGCGCAGACCCTCGCGAGTGATATGGTTATATGTAGGACAGGAAACCAGTCGCGTGGAGGAGCCTTGCTCTCGGCTTTGAGTCACCCCAGCACCGGAAGTGATATCACAGAAGTATGGACCAATTACACACCCACATGGGATCAGTTCCATTGGCATCGTTAAAAAAAACGCCCACAAAGTACAAAGGAACTTTGAGTGTATTATAATGAACGTGTTCCTTTTCATTACAATTTAATTAATTAATTAAAATACGATATGTTGTACTTAGTAATATTTTTTTATTTTACAAAAATGTACCGAAATGTGTGACATGCTTGCATAGATGCTGTTAACATTGATGTTTGGCAGAAAAACTTTGATAAGATAATGGTAGGTAGCAAGGCGGGCTTAGAAAATAACCTATCAACAACGAAACTGAGTCCTGCAAAGATGGACGCCGCCAGGAAACTGCGAGCTTCTGATCTGAAGCGAGCAGACCAGCCACGGATGCGGTTAAAACGATTCTCTTACATACAGTCACCCTCAGTCTGCAGACAGCTGATGATGGTGGAGCAACTTTGGAAATCATCGCTTCGGTAATTCAAGACACGTTTGCTGAAACAAATTCCATGTTATTTTTCATACGATAACATTTTTCACAAATTCTCCACGTAAGTTAATAAAGATATACGAAAACAACCGACTTCAATCGTAACAACTCCAATTTTTCTTTGTTTCTTTTTTTGTTCTTGTTGATTTTTTCAAAAACAGCTAAATTGATTTCGATAAAATTTATATGAGATTACCTGGAAAGTATAACCTTTAAAACAAAAAAGAATTTTCCAAATCGGTTTAGGCGTCTTCGAGTAATCGGTGAAGATACATAAAAAAAAGATTCCGACGAATTGAGAACCTCCTCCTTTTTTTTGAAGTCGGTTAAAAATAACTGCAGATCGTGCAACTGTTTCTGTAACTGCGCTAATTGGAATCCCGGAACACGCAGTGGCAGTGGTGTGGCTCAGTTAAAACAATTTTATTCAAATTTATTTTTGGGTAGTTCTCAGTCGGCGCAAACTTTTAACGCAATGGTTCCTCTACCAATTCATATTTTGCTGCCAGTGAACGCGGAATTTTCGGTTATTAACAAAGTTTCATGATTCATGTCCAGATTTGTTGACACCATTGTACACCATAAAAAATGATAACAACAAAAAAGTTGAGTGTGCTAGAGAGTGTGCTCAAGAACTACATGACCTCATTCCCCCAGCTCCATTCCACCTTCGCTTAAGTAGGCGCAGTTAGGCTTTCATTCCTTCGTAGTTGACATTCCACCCATTCGCACGAAGCACTATGCTTCCACATTTATAATGTGAACTGCGAAGGAGTGGAACTCCTTACCTTGTTTTCCGGTTCCTACAATCTGGGGATTTTCAAGGCGAGAGTGATAGGCATTATTTGAGTTTGCGTGTACCATCCTCGACTACATCATCACTTTCCGTCAGGTGAGATTTAGTCAAACGCACTCAAACTATTAATAAAAAAAAGTTGATATATACAATTTTTTCTTATCGTGTAGTACAAATTCACCGTGCCAGGAATAGTGGGCGACCTGGTGTGCATTTTAGATTCACACCTACGAAACTGTTCAACGTGTCCTTCATACAGATGTGCTGTGCAGGTTTCCTCGCGATGTTTTCCTTCGCCATAGAAGTAATTATGAAAATGTATGAAAGTTTAAAAACTGATTGGTGGTACGTGGACCAAGATTTGAAGCCGATGTCTCTGGTTAGGAGGTCCAAGTTGCTAATGTAAAAAAACACTGTATCTATGATTTATCTTATTATTTCCAACAAAAATCAAATGATAATATAGCTCATGAAGTACATCAACGGTAAAAGCTATCTTGTTACATTATGTTTTCATAAGTTCTTTGATATTTTCAGCATGCACCTATAGTATATTTTTGGAATCACAGTGTTTTAGTGTTCTCATAAAACGCTCTAAAATGTTGACGTTAGTTTTTTCACTAATTAAGTTAAATAGTTTTTTCCCAAAACCCGAGCACTTCCATTTAAACTGTTCGGAGTTAGCATATTTATTTGCCAGGCAAGTGGAGAGGTCGGAGTGCATTAGCTTAATCGAAACGCGAGAGTAACGAGGTCCGAGGAAGCTCTGCCATGCCTCGTATGCGCAACCAAGTGCTGCAGCGCTGCCAACCAAATAAACAAAATCCTTCTAAATTAGCACTGACTCTTTATCGCATCCGAAGACCTTATCTCAGATTTCTAATGCAAAAAGCACAATGAATTAAGGCCCGAAAACAAGTGAAAATCTCGTTCGGAAATGGTCCTAATTGTAAAGAGAGCAGATTTTTTGTACAATTTTTATTTATTTAATTTATTTAATCACTTAAAATAAAAAATATAACATGATAAAACCTTTTTGATATAGGTAAATACTGACTCGTATTCAATTTAATATTTTTAATGAAATCTAAAATTGGCTTTGGAGTTGGCTTTCAATGTTTGATGCGAGTGCGTAGCTAAAATAAAAATTGAAAAAGGTTCCCGTTTCAGCACCCCATTCAAACTCCACGGCTCTATCATTCAACTGCCCAATTTTTGCATCCAATCAGCACCTGTCATTCGCAAAATACTGTACTAACTGATGTAGGATTGATCGGACGACCGGCTTACGATTGTACACTTTGCCTCGTAAGGATGGAATTCGAAGGACCTATAGATGGGCTTTTGCCCGGGCATTTTTGGGCATTTTGAATAAATGCCCAATAAACGTCCATTTGCGCCATACAAATTGGGCATTTATTGGGCATAAATGGACGTTTATTGGGCATTTACTCAAAACTGCCCGGGCAAAACCCATCTCTAGAAGGACCTCGTCCACGAAAAGCCATATTAATGTATTTTGTCCCATCACTCTCAGGACAAGTTGGCGACACTGTTACGAAGTTGATGATGTTGTTTATTAGTTTCGTTAGAGTCCCCTCGCGACGGGCACTGCTCTGCTGACTTGCAATAACACTTTTCAAAATTTTGAAGCGAATTTTCACAGGAAAACCTTTTCCGTCATTATTAATTAGTTTAATTAGAAGTAAGACTCCTCAATTCTAAACCGTTTTTAAGCTCTTGTTACAAAATAATATCCGAATTAAGATAACATTAAAAGGTACGTTTTTAGGTTCATTAGGTGAAATCAAAGTAAGTTTAAACATTAAAAGATCTAATATTGAATTTACCTAATACAACATATTATTAACTTTCCTATGAATTTCACAAAAGATGTTTCTGGACGAGTATTTCGCCACGTTAATTACTTGTTTGTGTATATATAAAACTTTTTTATAGACAGCTTGTATTTGTAGGAAAATCTTTGCAAGATTTGGTCTGTGAGTCTCAAAGTTAAAATATAATAGTCGTTTGCAATAATAATATTACAGTCCTTATCTTTGAATCATTTGAAAATACTAATTTACTCGGCTTTCAGCAAGTTCCCGGATTTTTCTAGCTATTAGCCCAGCTAATCCGGTAGCGAAGCGGCCGTGAGCGGAGCGAGGCGGCTAAGTGCTCTCGGCTAAGGGCCAGATAGATATGGAACATTTACATAGACATTTCTTAAAGTCTCACTCAAGGTCACTTGCGTACCGGTGCGCAATCAGGATTTTGAGTCTCCTTCCTCAGGGCTTACTAGAGTAACTTGATAGATACAAAAAAAATCACCGTGATTGTTAGTGTCTAAAACTAGTGCAGTGCACAGTTGGACATACTTCTTTAAGTCCCTTGCACAAAGGGTAACCTTTCTATAACTACTCAAATGAATCTTATTCAGAATAAAAATCATGACCGAGAATTCATACTAAACATAATTTACTTCTCAAAATAATATTGTAAATGCGAAAGTATGGATGTTTGTTTGTTTGTTCCACTTTTACGCCAAAACTACTGAATGAATTTGTATGAAATTTGATAGGTAGATAAATAAAGCATTCGGCTAACATATAGAATAGTTTTTATCCCGGAAAACTCGAGGGTTTCCGGAGGTATGGCTGAATTTTTACTTTGTCACTAGATGGCGATGCCTTAACATTTTATTTCTCTCTGAACCCAATTCTGAAGTCCACGCAACCGAAGTTGCGGCCGGAAGCTAGTTGTTTAATAAATTCTTATGGTAAACAACAATATTTGCTCGAATTTCGCATCCTTTTTACCGACGAAGGAATGGATAAGGTATTATGCGTTTGATTTCATAGGCGTGTGGGTTTGTGTGTCTGTTACCATTTAATAACAGCTGAACTTAAGTGATTTTTAGGTTTAAACATGGTCTATAAATAACGCCTTTACCCTAAGACATGTAGTAGGTAACATAACGCTAGTAAGAATAACATGATTCGCAGATTTATCTCAAACCCAACATTTGCAAAAGACGCAGGGGAAGCTTATACGAGGTAAAAATAGCCCTCGGATTAATACGAAGTCGTATATTTGCGAAGGATCAGCCCTAAAGGCTGTGGAGAGCGGAGGGGGCGTCCAGTAACCGCCTCGCTAATAGTGCGGCCTTTCAGATTCGCCGGTAAGTGATGTGGTTGTAGTAGCCGGTGAGCGGATAAACTTGTGATCTTTCTTGATAGATAGATAGATAGATAGATAGTTTATTTATTTCTCTAAATAAGCAGCACCATACAGATAAAAGCTATTGTGAACAAAATATACAAAAGGAAATAATAATAACAAGAGATTTTTTTTGAAACAATCAAAAAATAAATATATTAACATAAAAGATAGCTGCCTGGCCAGAGAAAAAGGCCCAGGCTCAGCATATAGTTATGTATGCAGAAAACATGCACAACGCTGTTTTTCAGCCAAGACCAGCTTCAGGACACCGCCACATCAAATGTCCGAATGTCTCTGTTTGACTTACTTGACTTAATGTCCTAAGTCCCCTAGGTGGGGCAGAGGGCGTCTACAGTGCTTCGCCATTGCGTTCTATCTTGGGCTACGCGCTTCAATTCGGGCCATGATAACCCGATCTTCTTTATATCAGCTGCCACTGAGCGCCGCCAGGATTGTTTGGGACTGCCACGTTTTTGTCTCTGTTTAGGTATTAACAAAAGTTGAACAACAATTAGAATCTAAAGCTCCTAAATCTGAAATAGGTTTAGTAAGCATTTTTTTTCTTCTATTATTTCATTATTGTAGAATTATGGGGAAACATTATGGGGATCAGAAAGTGTGAGGATAACGAATCTTCCACGTTCTGAGGTCCTCATTAATATCCATCAATTTTAGAGTTATCATTAAAGTAATTACTTACTGGTTTGTATGGAGAAACTTTGTAAATAAACTTAAGCTTCTGAAATATCTAGATGCGAGTACATATAAGATTGGACGTAAGTAGAGATTTACCGACTAGAGTAATCGGCAAAAACTGCCGAAAATTCATTTTTATTGAAAAACAAACAAAATAAATTAACACAGCTATCAATAATGTTTCAGAAGTTATTGTATTTTAGTATATAAACCATCCCGTGCAGGTTTTTTTTTGCAAAGCAACATAAAATTATGATTATTGCGAACATAATAACAAAATAATCAATGTTTTCCATTACCTCCCTGGTTAACCAAATATACATTATCTGTAACCTAAATTCGCTACAATATAAAACGCGAAAATTCGCAAAACAAACTGAGCAAAACGATAGGTGAAAACTAATGACCCGCACTGTCGAATAGTCGGTTCATAATCAATAGTCGAATCGCGTCCCTAGTTGTGAGTTGTGAGTTGTGAGGTTGCTGAAACTAACTACTTGCTTTATGATGGCGGTTGATGAACGTGCAACACTGTACAGCAGCTGTACTTCTCTTTATATTGTAAAATAGTGCCACATTATGAAAGGAATTTGTTTATCTGCTTGTTTTTAAAGTTCTGCGAAGTAAAATCGTGAAAAAATCAGTATCACCAATAGGTGTCATTTAACACCTGCCGAAACCATTTCAGATATAACATTTGAGCAATGAAAAATCATTTTTATAAAATCATAAAATTTGCGCATTTCATAATTTATACATATATAAGGTGCTACTTTATTAGTGCCCGATATTTTAGTCAGTGCTCCTACTCCTGATTCTGATCAACTTTCCTCAAGGAACCCATAGTCAAAACGCAAAAAATTTTTGGGCTCTTCATACTAATTTGGCCGCTCGGCTGATCGATTTGTATGAAGAGTCCAAAAATTTTTTTTCGATTTGACTATGGGTTTCTTGGGGAAAGTTGATCAGAATCAGGAGTAGAAGCACTGACTAAAATATCGGGCACTAATAAAGTAGCACCTTATAGTCTATAAATTTTTATGTATTTTGATGTTGGTGTGCAATAAAGCATACTGACTTACTTAATTCGAATGCCGAATCGTTGGTACGAATTCACATTTCGTTCAACGTTTGTAACAATTGGTACATTTTTGGTTTGTAAATATTCTCAATTTGTTCAATCAGTATTAAGGACGATTGAATTTCCTATTTAATGGCTGTTTGTATATTTATGCGAAGTTTGGAAGAATAAGAAAGAACTAATTTACGAGTATTCAACTCGTTCCTTTCGAGCTGATTATTAACATTGCGCACGACCGCGTCGTCGGTATTATAAAACCCATCAAACTAATGTGATGGAACTATAAAAGAACCCGTACTTGCGTTTTCAATTCCATAATTTGATCAGCTTATTTTCTTATCTTTTCTATTGTTATCCACGAGACAAAGCGCTTTCTTTGAAGTTGCTTTTTTTTTTCTTGAAAAAGATCCTGCTCTTGGACATGCTTTCAGAACCATTGGCTAAAACCCCATTACTGTAATTAAATAGAAAACTAATATTTTCAAAGTAAGTGAGCTCGTTATTTGTTATTTGTTAGTTAAGAAAATTGCTTTGATTTTCTCTGAAGTGGATTGACTATGAATTTGAGGGCTCTCTACACGGCCCAGTGATTTAACACTTAGTAAATGCAGTGCATTTTTTTTAATCATGGTCAAAACCTATTGCCACTTACGCATAGTGAAGTTCTCCAAATAATTTTAATTTACATTTTTTATGAGATATCATAAGTATATTCTGCTAATGCTAATTAAGTTAATTTCTAATGTTTCTAGGTCAAAAAAAATTGAAATTGCAGGTTGGAGCACTAACAAATGATAACAATACATCAATTATTTATTTTTAACTCGAAATTTGACTACAAATTTAAATCTTTATTGGTAGGTAATAAAAATTATATTACAAGTCGTACGAGTAAAAAGAGTAAGATAATTATTTAGTAATAATAATATGTAATTCCAATGTCTTCTTCGGCTTCAACAAATCTTTTAACGACGGCGAGCATTATTAAAAATAATTGTACATTTCGTCATGGTGAAATATCTACACTAAGTTGTGTCAAACTAAACGTACCTTTTATCAGAGAAAAGGAGAACGTCTCTGACGATAATATGTTGTTTTTAAGAATTTGTCTTTATGAGTCTTGTATCTTTCTTGGCCGAATCAGAGTAATCAACGATATCAAGTTAACTACACTAACATTAGTTTTATTAGTAGGTATGATCATTTGAGATGATATTCAACAGGTAGGTACATTTTTCCCCTTTTTGTTACAATTTGTTACATTTTTTTAAAACAAAAAGGAAATAAGGATGATGTTACACTATAGATAGGTGATAAAATGGAAATCTTTTTTACTACCTACATGTAATGGTGATCTCTCTAACAACAGTCTCAACAACAATAAAATGGCGGTCGACATTTGGCCCGTGACAGTATTGCAAATTGTGAAGTCGGTCAGTTAATTGGGCATTTACTATACGTGTTGAGTAAAGTTGTTTAGTCTCGTAGGCAGAATCAGCAACCTACTAGCGAGTAGTTCATATTTATTATATTTTGTAAAAGTGCCTACGTTTAATAAATAACAAATTTAAAAAAAATCTTGTACTGTTTTGTTTAAAGCGAGGAATAACCCTAATAGTTCCTCATTGTTTCTATTATTATTTTTTACCCTCAATTGGTAAGCCCTTGGCATCATCTCACCTGTTCATTTTGTAACACTCATCCTTTTTGTAACGTTACTCATTTTTGTTTATTTTTGGTGACTGTGAATTATTTTTAATAATTTTCTGGCTTGTTTTGCTATGGCTTGATCGTCTGTGCAGCCCCTTAGATATCGCTAATGAACGCAGCGGCGGGCGGCGGCGGCGCGCTCAGTTTGGCTACGTTGTTAAATCTAAAGCGGACCAGACAGTATCAGTAATAATGACAGTATTTTTACATCAGTATATTGACATTCCATCGTTTAGTATGCGTCAGACCATCATTCCAACCACTACACTGTCAGTATAATGTCAGTATATTGTCATTACTTGGAAATACTGTCATTATTACTGATAGTATCTGGTCCGCTTTACCAGCTAGCCGACTCGCAAACAAGCCGCCGTCGTCGCTAAATAAACCTCTCATTTAATCTGTTATATATTTACCCGCCCTCTAAGTCAACATTTACACTAAGCAGTTATTTACTTTCACGAAGCGATTATATCATTCTCGGATTAAGTCTATTTGGCACTGGGACCACCTCGAGCGCTCCAAATCCAAATGTTCCCAGTTAAGCACAGTAATAAACACAAGATTGACCCAATGAGACTTACAACTACGTAAAAACAATAACTATTAAAAACAAAAGTACCTAAATCATTAATTAATTAAAATAAGATAAGAAATCTAATTTGTACTCAATTCTGAATCTAGACTGTAAATCAAGTTTGGAAAAACTGATAAAAATAAGAAAGTGTTACTCGTAACATCGGCGTAATATTACAGGTCCCGTCAAACTTTAAGATCGCTGAAGGGTACTGAGTGGGGGAAGTGTGCGTTCACTTAGAATCCTCATGCTCGAATTTCGATTTTGTTCCTTGGTTCCAGAGATGAGGCTGCCAGCGAAACATTCCGCTGGCAGCCTCATCTCGTGCTTTCACGAATGAAAAAATGTGCTATCAGAGTTTCACTGAAACTACGATAGCACATTTTTTCCTTTGGGCACTATTAGACAATAAATATTGGCATAATCAGAATATCAAAATTCAAGCATGAGGATTCCAAGTGAACGCACACTTCCCCCAGTCAGTACCCTTCAGCGATCTTAAAGATTGGCGCGACCTGTACTAAGCATTGCCAAGCAACGCGTCAGTATAAGTGCAAATCAACACAACATAGTTATAATAATAATAATAAATCTTTATTTCGATAGAGTCATAGTGGCTGTTAGTAAAACTTAAAAATTATGTTAGTAGATACATTCAATTCAGTTCATCAAATTTTTAGTTCCTATTCCTCTATATGGCGAGTTATCGGCGAACAGATTACCTCAAAGCCTAGGTCGTGCACCGATATTTTCATAAATGAAAATGGCTTACACATCCCGGGGGCTAAAATAGCTAACTGCCTCAATACCCATTTCCTCACAGTTGCAAAAAAACTCGTTTCTCAAGCTGACAAGGAGAAAGCCATCACATTTCTTAAAAATCATCTTAAGTCGTATACGTGTATACCATCATTTACACTTGCCCCAGTCACCTCCGACAGTCTGAATCGAGTATTTCACTCAATGATGCGTACGCCGGCTACACTGGACATATACGATGTTTCAGTAAACATACTGTCATCAATTTGGCCTTTTTGTAAGGGAAATAATGGTTAACCTGTTAAACGAAATGTTTACCAGTGGCATATACCCCGATGTTTTAAAAAGCACTCGTGTCTGTCCAGTGTATAAGGGCAAAGGAGAGTAAACGAATGTCGATGGTTACAGGCCTATAACTATAGTACCAAACATTTCCAAGATTATTGAATCAATTTTATCTAAAAACATAATGTCGTACCTTGAATTAAATCAACTTATTACAGAAACACAATATGCGTATAGAAAACAAAAATCCACAACCAGAGCCGCACATCAACTTATTGACTCACTACTGACAAATATCGATGGCAAATTCAAAACAGCTGGTTTATTCTGCGATTTAAGCAAGGCATTTGACGTTATCCAAAATGATTTACTGTTAGAAAAGCTATCTCAGTACGGAAAAGTCGAAAAATCTCATGATCTGCTGGCATCTTTCCTAAGCCACAGGCGACAGACCGTAGAAATCACAGTAGGCGGGAAAAAACTGAAATCTGATCCTGGTGACGTCACAATAGGTATTCCACAGGGCTCCGCCCTTGGAAATACCCTATTTTTGTTATTCATCAACGACTTAGCGTCATCTATATCTGACGGAATGACGGTACTTTTCGCAAATGATACAACGGTAATAGTTTGTGCGCGAACTTATGCAGAACTGAATGATAAAATTAATAAAATTTATAGGCAGCTACAAGATTGGTTCACAGTTAACGGATTGATATTAAACACTACAAAATCCAATGTTATGTTGTTCAGTGGAAGACCAATACAAACGCCACTAGAAATCAATAGTCCTGTTCCTCTATGTGATAACTGTCGCTTCCTGGGTTTCATGTTGGACTCCAACCTAAACTGGAAACAACACGTACAGGTACTTTGCGACAGACTGAGTGGTGCAGCGTACGCACTGAGGAAACTGCGACCTCTTGTGTCTCCACAGATCCTAAGACAGGCTTACTTCGCTCATTTCCATTCTATTATGTCATATGGTATCATCCTATGGGGCGACTCAACGCACTCAAACCGAGTCTTTGTCCTGCAGAAGAGAGCAATTAGGGTTTTGTTAGGCACATCCTCAAGAGACACATGCAGGGAGCAGTTCAAATCACTGCGTATTATGCCGCTCTACTCATTGTACCTGTACGAGTTGTTGATGTTTGTCCGACGAAATCTGTCGACCTTCGATCGACGCACCACAGGAGGCAGACAGTTGCGTAACACCGGCCGGCTACAAGTAGTGCCACGACGAACAACACTTGCGAGCAAAAACCCTCGCGTTATCGGTCCAACATTATATGAGCGACTACCCGCGTTGATCAAGGATGAACACAATGACGAAACGTTTAGTCTCCAACTGAGAAACTTTTTGTTGGATAATAAATTCTATTCGGTTAATGAGTTTGTTATTAAGAAGACTTAATTTATTTACATTTTATTACTTTATTACAAGTTGTAGTATTGACATGTACCTATTTTAATTTGATATTCATATTTTGTTTGACATACATTTTGAAATGTACTTTATTTTTAAATTTGACATATTTAGATATATTTTTTATGTGTGACATTTTAAATTATCTTATTATTTATTTAATTATTGCCTTGACGATCATATTATCCTCTGACATTTTTGTAATATTGTATTATTGTAAACTTGACATTGATAATATGAAATAAATAAATCTAATCTAATCTATTTGGGACACTGGGTGGGTACAGTTATGTATTTATTGAAATCTCATCTCATCTATTTATTTATCACTATTTTTCTTTGGTTTTATGCCTAAATATTGTTTATTGTTTATTTCAACTTTACATTATTTTTACAGGATAAACCCAATACAATAATGTAGTTATATATTACACAAGTAACCTAAGGTCACCTTTTCGAATATGGATATATTATTTATTTATTCGTTATTTATTTATAGACACCAATTCTTATTAAATTCTAAAACAAAAACCACAATTGTAGCCACCCGTTACTTGCTCATAAAACTATACAATCCTATCAGTTACCAAGGGTACCTGGAAGAAATCGCTCAAAGCGATAAGGCCGCCTTTGCATTGTCTGTATATACAATAGGGTGACTTTAAATTAGTTCTTGATACGAAAGGCTATGCATGTGCTCATGATAACGAACAACTTTCCCTAAGGAACCCATAGTCAAATCGCAAAAAAAATTTTGGACTCTTCATACTTATTTGGCCGGTCAGTTCATTGATTTGTATGGAGAGTCAAAATTTTTTTTTGCGATTTGACTATGGGTTTCTTAGGGAAAGTTGTTCGTTATCATGAGCACATTCATAGCCTTTCGTATCAAAAACTAATTTAAAGTCACCCTATATATTTTTGGATATTCCTATTCTACTGGTGTGCAATAAAGAATATTTATCTTTATCTTATTACACTAACTCCTACATCGAAATGCCTACAGTTTAACGAACCAATATGAAGACAACGTCTCGAGGCTACAAACAAAGCTTTTGAGAACTGAGAATTTATTCAAGCATCGAGAATATCTCTCTAATCAGCGTTTCGCAAGACCAACTGGAATGATGGTACTCTCTCTCTCCAGACTGAAGTTGAATATAACAAATGATTTCATAGTTTATATAGGGGTCCTTATGAAACACCTGAAAAAATTTAAACCACGGCTTCTACTCGTGAAAGTGAAAAACTTTCCCTAAGGAACCAATACTCAGTTAGCAAAAAAATTTTTGGAGTCCTCATACTAATTGATCAATGGAACCGCCAATTTTCTATGGGAAGTCCAAAATTTTTTTTGCGAATTAAGTATAGGTTCCTTCGGAAAAGTTGTTCAGTTTTACACATACGTATTTTTTTTAAATAAATTGAAGTATTAAATCGTCAGCCACTTGGTAGCTTTGTCAGTAAGGGTGGAAAGGTGAGTATTAGAAGATATACCTTTTTTAGCTCTTACTTTATTTTATTTTATTTGGAAGATTAACAGTCAAATAACAAGATTTAGGTAAATACAAAATGGATTAAACAATGCTAATTATAAATCTTCGCCAACAGATATAACAATAGCTGTACTGATACTAAAAACATGTAAATAAGAATAAATAATGTAGAAGAAACAACAGTCCAGTAGAATACATACAGTCTAGAATACACAACGTTACTATTTTAACTAGTCATCCGTTCCGAAAAATATTTTTCTTCTTTTTCTTCTTATCGTGTGGCACAATTTAACGGTACTATTACAGTATTATTACTGTCCCACTCAGCGTCACCCTCATATCATATATTAGCTTTTACATGTTGTACAGGTGAAATTAAAATCGCAGAAAAAAATTTAACTGTGGCTTCTAGTCGTGAAGCTAAACAAATTTCTCTAATTCAATCGGAGCAAAAAAAATTGGACTTTCAGAACAAAGTTGGCTTACTTTGCTCATCGATTTGTATGAAGAATCCAAATTTCATTTTTGCTCCGATTGAATTGTTTCCTTGATGAAAGTTATTCAGTTTCATGAGCAGAAACCACAGTTAAAATTTTGTCCGCGATTTCAATTTCAACCTGTATTTATTTTTTTGTTCGTAGCCTGGAAACATGCGCAATCCGCACTGCGATTTAAAACCGACCAGTGCGGCATTGCAATCCGGTTCACTGGCCAATATCGTGACAGTGCTCTTCGCAAACAGATGAGAAGCGCAGCATTCCGGGCACGAAACCACTCCTCTGTAGCGCCGCACGGCGTCCGCACTAAAACAATACAATCAGCCTGGCAAACTACACTTCAAACAAGGGGAATTCCGATCACTTGCCAGTACACACAAGAATGAAAAATTCCGATTCCTACTAGTTAAAAAAAGAGAATTTTCTTGCCCTAAATGTGATTTTCCAATTCAAATTTAGTCCCAGCGAATGGAGCATGACGAAAGATGATACTTTTTCTTATTCGTATGGCCTAGCCTTCCCGAGCTATAGGAAGGGATCTTAACCTAGATTCTTGTTTGTACATAGTGTAACAAAGTTGGTATAAGGCTCCTTAACCCACTGACCACCACGCTACTCTTTGACAAATTGTGTCCCCACCGCCAACGTCGGCACGAGCCGACAAACATGTATGAAAATCTCAAATCTTGAGACACTTAATGCTAAGCATAATATTCCTACTCACTGTATTCTATTCCTTCCTAAACTCAGATGAGATGTTGTCAAACGCACTCAAATTATAAAAAAAAACTTATTAACATATTTAAAACATGAATCTTAGAGTGAAAAATCAAAATTTCAAGATTTGTATGCCTTTTACTGTACATACAGTCATTCTTTTGACATATAACATGCTCCTGCAGTAACTACGTTTCTACGTTTTAATTTTTGACTAATACTTAATTTAATTACGTTAACGATTCGTAACTCTTCATTAACAAAATAAGCTGAGTTGAGTAAACTCTGCGAACTTTTCACTTGCTGCTTTTAATTAAGCTTTAAATACTCGTAGGTAGGCCAGTATGTACTCCAACGAGCGGTGGAAGGATGTCGATTAATATATTATACAAGAGTCCAAAAGTTTCAAAAAACATATTAGAAGTGGGTGAGAGTACCATGCTTTAACATTTATTTTAACAACTAAGAAATCCTCTCGTTTAAAGTCATAGTGGGCCATAGGGCCTAGGATTTATAGAATGATCCTCTTGTTGCGTTATCGATGGTGTTTAGATATAATGCTTTTTTCATGATCAAGGCATTTTTGAGCCGTTAGTCATTATTAATTAATGTTCTTGTTTTTATAATACATAGGACAACTAACATAATTTTTAAGTAATTACTAACAATATATTGTGATTGATCCTAAGTTGATCATAAATTAAATTGAAATTGAAAATCTTAATAGAAGTTAGACCATACTCCATAAATGGGGCAAAGTCCAAATTGGTGCAAATTATGGGGCTAGTGGCCAGCTTGTCGTGCCTTGCGAAGGTCGAACTTCCTCCTCCTTCTGAGCCACACTGAGCCACGACCGTTTTTGAGTTAGAACTGTATTCGCGTCCTTAATCATTGCTAAGCAATATACAGGTGTTAAAAAAAGTGCGTTTGAAATTTTAATGGGTTACTCAGAATCAAGTATAGAATCCAGGAAAAATATTGAAAAAATTCGCTCTTCAATTTTTTTTGCAGTTTTTCATACAAATTCTCGATTCACTATTTAGATTTAGTATGAGAATCTGAAAAAAATAATTGAAGAGCGGATTTTTTCAATATTTTTCCTGGGTTCTGTGCTTGATTCTGAGTAACCCCTTAAAATTTCAAACGCACTTTTTTTAACACCCTGTATTCTTAATAAACAATAAAATAAAATAAATATTTTTTTTCCGAGGCGAACTACAAAGGCTACGAAGCTAACTCAAATAATTTTGCACACAATGGTAATTTGTTACCTTCATCTTAGTTATCTTATATGACACCTCATTTGATTTTTGACATGCTGTCCTTTACGAATGGTATGGATTTAAAGAAAACAGAAGCCAAACAGGTGTCCCATCTATCATACCCCCTGGTATCTCATGGCTATAATAGAATGCGCGAGAGCAAAGGTTCTTTTACATCCCAACTCTTATGGGCTTGAAAGTTTTGCCAGCCACGCCTGTGGGACGATTAAACAAATCGAAGGGCAACCGCTACCACCGCCACAGCGGGCAAAAGTTTTAATAGACATCGTTGCGGGCGGCGCGCGCGCTGCTGTGATGCAGATAGTCATCCGTCAGATGTCACGAGTACCGGCAACGGACTTGGGAGGCCTCACTCACCTAAATGTGGATCTACATTTGTGACATTTCGCCGGACAAAATTGTGTGACATTTGTACATGGCTTGCTACGATAATGTAGACTAGCACACCCACACATCGCACCTGGTACATATGTCGTGCGTGACTTAGTTCTTGTGACAAATATCGTCAATATCAATAGCCAACAGGAAGCCACGTCACAATACTGACTGACTCGGTGGCTAAGTGGTTAGCGATCCTGACTTCTGATCCGAGAGTCGTGGGTTCGATCCCCACACAGGGCAAACTTTTCTGTGATGAGCAGAATTGTTTGCTCTGAGTCTGGGTGTATTATATCTATATATGTATGTATTTAAAAGTATATGTGTATGTATATCAGTCTCTGGTTCCCAAGATACAGGGAATCCTAGTTTGGGGCCAGATGACCGTGTGTGATTTGTCCCAGATATTATTATTATTATATTTATAAAATGTCACACCACGTTTGTGACATTTTATTAACCCACCTAAATACGTACCTGTATGAAAGATTGATTTTGTGCACCGAATTGATGATCGAATTGTATAAGAATTATAATCAATGTTTTAAATGACGGATTTTCTGAGAGATAAATTAGAAAAGAAAATCTTTTTTCCAGATAAATCGATTGATGGCACTGTCAACATCCAGATGTTCTCTAGTTAAAACTTTGCAAAAGCACACCCGATATATTGCTCCTATATGCAACATGCGGACAACACATATAGCTGACAATTACCTAAAACCTAATGATTAGTTAACAGATAACATGAATTAACAGAAAAACACGGCTAAAGCAATGTCTGAAATCAAGTACCATTGCCGGTCTAATACACAGGTAGAAAGAGTCTTAAATCATTATACGCAGATATACGTAGTAGGTACATGAACTCGTACTTGTACCACAAAATAGACACAGAAGGTCCGGTCAATACAAACCACTAAAATCGTAAGCATATACATGCTTATAGAAATATACGGTCGTTCGAGGCAAGGTCACGCGGAAAAGTACCACAACAGTATCGTGACCTTGCCTACAACGACCGCATTTACGTCTATAAGCATGTATATGCTTAGGATTTTAGTGAGCGTATTTAGCGGACCTTCTGTATCTGTGTATTTTATGCTTGAACCGTTCGCGAAATAGACGACCTGGGAGAAGGTAAACACTCAAATGGCCCCACTTTACTATATTGGATTCAATTTGAGCATCAGAAATGGATTTCAATGACGTAATCTCATTAGCCCCGGCCTTGAGACTCCTAAGTAACAGCATTAGAAGCTTTTTCGGTAATGTTAAGAGCTAATGTATGCTTATGTTAATGTTAAAGATAATAGAATAATATGTCTGTGTCTAAGAGCCGCGTCAATAATGACCACGCTGAATACGTTAAAAACAACCGACTTCAATCGCAACAACTCCAATTTTGCTATGTTTTTGTTGATTTTCTCAAAAACCGCTGAATCAGGTGATCCGCCGTCTGCTCGTTTGCCAACCTCTGCCATAAAAAAAAATCAATTTCGATAAAACTTATATGGGACCACCTGTGAAGTATACCCTTTTAAACAAAAAGAGAATTTTCCAAATCGGTTCAGGCGTCTTCGAGTAATCGGTGAACATAAATAAAAAATAAAAAAAAGATTCCGACTAATTGAGAACCTCCTCCTTTTTTTTGAAGTCGGTTTAAAACGTAGTCGGCAAAAACATGAAAACACTACGCTTGAGTAATCAGGTAACAATATCTAAGTGTAAGTAGCATGACCCGGTTAATAGTTCAGCATCGACTTCGTTAGAGCATGTTACATATTGTAACATGAAAGCCAGATGGAGCCCCTTATCAGTGGGTCTCGTACAAATCAACGATACCTACTTCGAATAAACATTTTTTTTTTCGATGACTAATATGAAAGAATCCCATCGCCTGCAACTTTATGAGGCGCAGGTTCGGCCTCACATGAAATACTGTTCTCATCTCTGGGCAGGGGCACGCCAGTACCAGCTTCTCCCTCTGGACCATATTCAACGGAGAACAACTCGAATCGTCGGCTGCCAGGATATTTCAGATCGGCTTGACTCCTTGGCGCTGCGTAGAGATGTAGCCTCGTTCTGCATTCTCTATCATATGTAAAATGGGGAGTGCTCCGAGGAATTGTTCGGATTGATCCCTGCCGCCTCTGTTCGCCATCGTTCTACGCGGCAATATATTCATCCCCATCACATAGATGGTTGGCAGTCCACAACTGTGCGTTTCACTAGAAACTTTCTGCCTCGCACAACCAAACTGTGGAATGAATTGTCGCCTGCGGTATTTCCGGACCGATACGACATTCAAACCTTCAAGAAAAGAGCGTACTCCCATATCAAAGGCCGGCAACGCACTTGTGACTCCTCTGGTGTTGCAGGTGTCTATGGGCGGCGGTAATCGGTAACCATCAGGTGATCCGTCTGCTCGTTTGCCACCTCTGCCATACAAAAAAAAGAATATAAATAAAGATAGAACCTAGAGGATCACTACGACCTAAGAAGATGTGTTTTGTGACCACTGCCCCTATTCTATGACTATTTCAAGGCGAACAGTTTTGTTGAACTGTAATCACTTGGAATCGACTTCCCTAATGACCTATGAAGTTACCATTGGTCCACCAAGAGAGCGGCTTCTGAAGAGGTGAGGCTATGGCCGGGTGGTCTGGAAATCCGAGCTAGCTCTGTCCGCTCCCGTATTGTAGTATATTATTCCTGCTATTACTGTAATAATTGGAACCATAAACATAATATAGATTATTAAGTGTACGATAAAGCAACATTAGTTAAATCTGTGTCGTTGCTCTAATCGCCCACCCCTGGGTACATATACGTATAAACAAAAAAAGTGGTTTTTAATCGGTTAAACTGGTAACATATACCACCTTTGCTATAGTAACTTTAGAGGTCATAAGAGAATTAGATTCTATACATAGTTTATCAGAAATATTGGCATTGAGAAAGTAATTTGGTCAAAAAAGATCTTCTTACATCTAGCTCTTAAGATTTGTTGTTTATTATGTTTGATTAAATTAATAATTATTCTCTCTATTGTATGGTGCATGCGGTATTCACCTGTAATTGGTTGTACATTAAGCATAAAACATTATGTAGTAAATTAGATTATAAGAATTATTGTAACAACTGTTGGTGGATCAATAAATAAAAAAAAAAAAAAAAGATAATGAAGAATAATTAGATGATCAAACGAACTTACCTCAAGTGAAGTTCGATCTTAATTATCCTTCCTTGTCGGAGAGATTTAATTGGTTAACATGTAGTAGTCCTCGTCTACGTTTGACCCACTCGCACGTAGTTTAGCGCCATAAGAGAAAAAGAGACAGCTAGGTAGTCTCCCACCTCGGCGCCATTGCACGGTCCAAGCCTCATTCATTTTAGAGAATATAAAAAAAGGCAACCTACATCCTACAACATTGGTATTAGGTGTTTTAATAGTAGCATCCTAATATTGTCTACTCTAGGGCAGGGAGGGACCTTAAATCTCTCCGACAAGGAAGGATAATTAAGATCGAACTTCACTTGAGGTAAGTTCGTTTGATCATCTAATTATCCTTCCTTGTCTTCTAGATTTAATTGGTTAACATGTAGATGTTTAGAGAGACTAACAATGTTGTAGGTAATAGGTATGAGAATTATTGCAATAAAATATAATCTGAGAGAATTTATAAAAATGCAATTCAATTAACAGAAATTTATTTCTGGAAGAAATTTCTTTTAGAAACAAGTTGCACCCCTTGCGTATATCTGATGGTAAGCTTTTATATTATGCCCATTTTGTGTACACAATAAATTATTAAAAATAACACTTCCTAGAAGGTTATCAAATAAACAATATGAAAATAAAATTAAATCTTGTTCAATTTTATGAATGTGGTTGTTAATCTGATTGTTAGTTGAACTTGACGTTAGGTTCTGAGTGAGGAGGTTACACTTAGCATGAGTGTAGCGATAGACGATAGTGTTTTATGAAAGGTATATGCAGCGTCGTTTAAGTATGCTTTTTATAGACGTCTTACATAACCGGATATGAATTACTTTAGTAATAAATGAATAATCTATTGACATATACTTGAAAATTTCATACGGGAACTTGTTTGACATTTCCATTCTTTTAGCTATTTGGAAAATCTGTTCTAAGTCCAAAGAACTGCTAAAATGGTAAACTAATACGATATTCGGGTACCTTAATTACACTATGTATCGTATTTTAACAAATATGGTTTTAACCTGTACATCTTTCATGTACTGCTTGAATAATTCACCTTGAACATCAGAAATTCATTTTTAGGCAATTTGTCAAAAAAATAATAACACAAAATAAACCCGAATAACTATATAATATATCCGCAATGGGGATGAGCCGTGAAAAAACCAACGAATCTATACTCTCGATTGATAATATTCCCCCACTGTTTAAAGCCAGACTTGAACTGAAACTTGGTGTTATCGACCAGTTAAATTCAAATAATTAACGAACTTTTTAAGAAATATTTTTCACTACGTGCGGTAGCCGTGCGCGCACGAAAACGAATGAGGCTTGGACCGTGCAATGGCGCCGAGGTGGGAGACTACCTAGCTGTCTCTTTTTCTCTTATGGCGCTAAACTACGTGCGAGTGGGTCAAACGTAGACGAGGACTACTACATGTTAACCAATTAAATCTAGAAGACAAGGAAGGATAATTAGTAATTCAGAGACTAAACGAGTCATGATGAAACCGCGCAAATATAGAAAAACCGTTGCTGTTCACTTGACGCTTATTGTAATGTCTTTCGGTCGTAAAAAGAAGATGAACTGGTTTATTAGGAGCGGTATTACTTTCCCGTTGCCAACGTATTAGATTAGATGTGAGGGCTCGTTCTCAAATAACGTTCCGGCTGCTTTGTTTATTGTTTCCCAGAAGATTCTATTGTTTCTCAGTGTAATCTTGTTATAACAACGTTGAAGCTGGGGTACTCAATTAGTTGATACATTGTTAACGTAAAGTAAGATCATAATACTAATAAATTACTATCGCTTTATTAATGGTCTTACTATTTGGTAAACAAAACAAATGAATTAGGGAAGAAATGATCGTGAACAAAAGGTGAATCGAGGCGCTTCATCTATCACGCGATCGTGATGTGTCGTTATGGCGACATCATGGGAATGCCTGTCGCCGAAAAAATATACAGTCACCGAGTTCATGGGGATTGCTTTAGTCACAGTCAGTTCTACATAATCTTTGTGTTGCTTTGTTCTCTTCCTAGGGACAGTCTATGAATGGTAGGAAACGAATTTGGTTGTATTTTTTTTATCACAGGAAATTCCTGGTTTTACGACCTTGTTATAAATATATAAATATGTACTTCCTGTTGGATAACTAGACTGACTTGTACAGAGGATTGTAATAAAAAAATCGGTTATCATCGGTGTGTTTTATCATTTTGAATGTGATTATTCAGCGGAAAATAGTTGCACTGGATCCGTTCGACAAAACCATAAACAACTGTAATACGGTAACTCGTTCTCTTCACTGTCTAGGCGTTGTTGATACATCTATTATGTCATCTGTGGTCTAGGTATCAGTTCACTGAATACATTACCTTTATGTGATTCTATCTGAATAGATAAAGGGGGCTCCTAGCTATCAAACTGGATATTTAAAAAAAATGTAATCTAAAATTAGATATTTATTTGGACAACTTTCCACAGAAATCAACAAAAAATATTTTTTTAACAAAGGGCTTCAGTTTTATTAGTTAGAAGTCGACTAAGAAACATTTTTTTTACAAAGCGCTTCAGTTTAACGAGTTGGACCCCTATTTTAAATATCTTTACGATAAGACCGCCTCCATTTATAACGTTTTCTTTTCAATGTCTGCTGTTATATTATATATTTTTCTGTTTTCTGTTGTGCAATAAAGTTCTTTCATTCATCCATTCATTCATCTCGCCTGTTGTATATACCTTGAATAACAGTATCACTTGCCACCACCTAACAGATGTTTGTCCTATTTTATTTATCATCTAATAATTGACAACTTACATATACATTATAGTTAATTAATAAATATACATTGTGATGTTCTGATAAAAGCCGTGGTCGTATGCCACCTGATAGCGTACCCGATAGTCACTGTTCTGTCCGAACTACCGGCTCCAGTTGTGAATCTTAATAATTTAGTGACCCACCCGAAACATATTCGATATATTAGAGTATAATGGTGGGTAGTCACCGATTCTTACGGCAAGGTGGCATACGACCGCGGCTTTTATCAGAACATCACAATGTATATTTATTAATTAACTATAATGTATATGTAAGTTGTCAATTATTAGATGATAAATATTGAATATAATTTGTAGATAACAAAAATTTCAGACAAGAAAATTTTCTTGTTTCATACTTTTCAGAGCGCAAGTTTTCCGTAGTCGGGTTTTAGTTTTTTAAACTTTTTATTTTTATTATTTAACAGAAAATTATTTACCCAGAAAACTTAACAAAGAATACATACGGAAGAGTTATTAATCTTTTGAGAGAGATAACATTTAGGGCTGAAAAACGTGGCAGGTCTTTACCTCCGACAGAAAGGTTTGCGGGGAACATTTGAGACAGGTTGGATGATCTATGACCTTGGCGATGTTTGTATAATGCATGGTATAACATACATCGACCCACACCCCCGCCTTCATCAGATTCGGGATGCTGTCTGCATGTGAAAAACGGGGCAGGATTCAGATACTGTGGTGATAGCCGCAGTAATTCACCACCTAACAGATGAAACCTACCACCTTGTCCTTTTGTCAAATACTTATTTACTGCATGATTTAGAAGTTAATTTTAAGTTTACTCTATTTTATTATGTTTTTTTACTATCGTAAGCTCTGTATTGGTTGGCAATAAAGTATGTGAATTTGAATTTCAATGTGAACCTCCATCTGCTTGTTGTGCGCCGACCACTCAGATCGACATCTCCCGGCTCGACCTTTAAACAATAGGGCTTTGGCGTTTCGGTTTTAGAGAGAGGAGGCCATGGAGTCAACAGACACAATTTTGTGGCCTTCACAATTCTGGTTCTTTCTTTGAAGAAGAAAGCTTTACTGGGCCCCGATTTCTCGCCGGACGCTTAGGGTCGATTACCAGTAGGTCATTTTATTATTTGATTAGAAAAATATTATGAATAATAAAAAGAATGACGATGAGGACAAATGACAAAATCATTATTTCGAAACGAATGCGGGCGAGGAACGTCACTCTTATATCATCGTGGTGTCAGGAAAGCTTTATGTCTCTCAATGTTGGCAAATGCTTTGTCATTACTTTCACACAAAAATTTACTAAAATACTTTGGAATTACACGGTATCGGATCATGTTCTGGAACGCAAAGCAGCTGATCTAGGAGTTATCTTTGATAAAAAAAAAACTCACTTTTCGTCAACATTACGAAATTTTACAAGCTCCTCGCTTTTATAACAAGATCTACTAAATGATTTAAAAAAACCTATACTAGCCTTTTGACACTTTACTACAGCCTCACAAGAAGTTTACTTGAATGTTGTTCACCAGTATGGTGTCCCTATTATTCTGTTCATATCAATAATATTGAAAGAGTTCAAAGGAAATGCCTCCGTATACTTTGCTATCGTCAAAACTACCAGTGTAAATATTACTCTGAAAGATGTGAAAAGCTCGGAGTCCAATACTGAGCTAACTAGCGCCGCTACCAGTGTTTTCTTAATTACTATTTTCACAGACAGAATTTTAAAAAAAGTGGTCGACAGAAACATTAAGGTACCCCTGAGCAATTTTTAGTAAGGATAAATTATTTTTGGGATTATCGTGTTAGTTACAGATAGCAAAAGTGCCAAAAGTGGCCGTTTTTAGCACTTTTGCTATCTGTAACTAACACGATTATCCTAGAAAATATGTAATACTTCCTAAAAATTGCTCAGGGGTACATTAATGTTACCACCGACCACTTTTTTTAAAATGCCCCTCCGGCGCAAGCAAACTGATCTAATTTACCTCCACAAAAATCTTCACTCCTGTTTTGCTTTCTTCTCTTAACCTTAATACTCGTACCATATATCATATCCGAGCACCCAAGATATTTGCCTCCGCGTTTACAAAAATAACACATCTTTTTATAACTCTTTGTCTAGAATGTGTAGACTGTACAATGATCTGGCCACTGATCGTAGTGAAGAGAGATATATTTGATATCAATCTTTATAAATTTAAAAGACGCTTGACACTCTACAAGTGTAATCATGATTTGAACCAATCTAATGATGTAACTAATATATGCCTACTTTATCTAATGTATTTACATAACAAATAACTGTCCAACTCACAATAACTATAAACATGCTGTGCAATATTCAGACTAGCCGTAAAATAAGTACTACATTAATGATATTGTATCTTAATCTGTTTTATGTGCCTAAAAAATAAAATAAAATATTTTGTTTTTATAACAAAATATGTTGTTCAAATGTGGATGAAGGACTGCGTCGCGTCGTTGTCTAAGTACCTACCAATTTCAGGCAAAGCTCTCCCTTTTCATAGATATTTGTAATATATTTGCGCTCCATATCTAATATATTCCTCAGTTCAAATCAACTTATTCACCGCTAAACATTAAATGAAGGAATTACCCACACGTTAATACCGCTTTAAGACATTTTAACTATATCTTTCATTGTCCTGGTATAATTGGAGACAATTGCTTTATCAGTTCGCTCGACAGGTCTGTGGTAATTAGTTCCCGAAGTGAAGTAAGTCACTCCCGCCTCTCCCGCCCTCGGCTGCCAGGCTCAGCGAACAAATAGGCCGATTCAGAGACCTATTAATACAACCTCTTAAGGACGAATTCATTAGCACTTAGGCTACTTTATTGGAGCCCAAGGGAAGCCATATGAACGTGAAATGGTGCAGGTAGGAGAGTGGTCAGTGGAGTAATCAAATTCTAATTTTTTTAAGGAAGTACCACTTAACAGGTTAAAGTAAAAATAAACAAATGGCTTCTAAGTACATATGAGGTATAACAAAATCAACTAAATCTATTTAAACTGGGTCTTCTACTCTTGAAACTGAACAACATCCCGAAAGGGATAAGTCCGCCTTTGCTATAATTTGTTTTGTGTTTTCTGTTTTATGTGTTATTGTATGCAATTAAGAGTTTACAACTTTTCCCTATAAATCTTTGATAAAGCGCTGGTGCGGCCCAAGGTGGCTGATATAGCCAATCTTCGCGCCACACCCCCGTGCACATTGGGGGCACGTGAGTACGCCTCGATGCTGAAAGGCGGCAGGTGGACGGGCTTCTATCTTGTCACGTCTAGTGTCGAGGTCAGCTTTACGCTGCTATACAGATACTCTTCAAAATCGCTTAAGATAAATGATTAATGATTTTGTTTTGCATTGTTAAAAAAATGCTGTATATTTCATAAGTAGTCTGGCAGTTATTGATTTCGATGCTATCCATTGGAGCTTTGGTAGGAAACTTTTAGAAACAAAATATGAGATGTGGCAGGTCCAGAGGTAAACGTCAATGGGTCGATCTAATCGCTTTTGAACCGCAATATGGCTAAATAGAGGATTACTAGATTGTAGTTGTTTCACTACAGGAAGCTAGCACAATAATCAGCCTATTGGAAATCATACCGATACTTCTAGGCTCAAAAGGCGTATACGCCTAAGTTCTATTTAGCGTATACGCCCTTTGAGCCCAGAAGTATCGATACGGCGGCGTTTACAATATAAACGTTTAGCCCGTTGACTGGGAGTACTACTTCTTATACACAACAACATTCACAGAAACGGCAATAGACAAGACAAAAACAATTGGACACTTCACGAAAATTTATTAGCTGTTTGACATGTAGGTATTGTGTGATTTCAGCAAAATTTTGTAACAATAGTTATTTGGAATGATGAGAAGGCCTCAGTTCGCGAGTCCTATAGATGCCTATTTTGATTTCGTTACACTCTATACATATATTTACTTAAATTGTGATACTATACGTACCTATTTTCAGTTTGAATGAAATACCTATTAAATTACTTGTTGCTGAGTCATTTAACGCTGTGTACAAAGCGATTTATAAAATGACACACACAAATTATCTGGTACGTCGATACACGCTGGAAGAACACCATCGAAATAATACGAACTGGAACTCGACATTATGTTAAGTACATGTACACACACGCACACGTGCACCCGCCGACTCATTAATGGATAACAACGCACAATTAAATTCATAGAATTAATATTAAATAGAGCGTGAGTACCGCAACCAAAGTTCTCGCTGTTTCCTTCGCCGCTGGCCATCCTCGAGTGTTCAGACATCAGGCTAAAAGGAGGCCGCAGCCGACGTGTGGCAGATTAATGAGAGGAGTCAAAGATAAAATGGTGTTTTGCTGAATGATATTAATGGCATCCTCGAGCCAGGGGCGTGGGAGGGCTTTCTGGATGTCACCGTAAAATCGCGTCATCCGTTTTTCTACAAAGATACGTGAAAACCCGATAAATTGCGCATTCAGATTATACATAATGGAAACCGTATTTAACCAACGAATAGTTTTTTAGGGTTTCGTAGCCAAATGGCAAAAAACGGAACCCTTATGAACTCGTCATGTCTGTCTGTCTGTCCGTCCGTATGTCACAGCTACTTTTTTCCGAAACTATAAGAACTATACTGTTGAAACTTAATAAGTAGATGTATTCTGTGAACCGCATTAAGATTTCACACAAAAATAGAAAAAAAAACAATAAATTTTGGGGGTTCCCCATACTTAGAACTGAAACTCAAAAATTTTTTTTATATCAAATTCGCACTTGGCCGATTTTTTATTCACAGTAGGTTAGCCCTTTGTTGTGTATCTACCTATGCTTTACCCGCTAGCTTTGCCTGTACTACATCCTATCTAGGTTTACATTATCTATGGTGTTTTGTCTATGTCAAGATGTCTTCTTAGCAATACAGTCTCCGTTGCCTTTTAACAAATTGTTTTATTTTATAACATGGCGCAGTCGCTAATTAAGAAGTAAAACGCAAAAATTTAATTGCGTAACCAAAATAGGTGACCTCGAGCCTCGGGAGTGTAGGCAGAGCAAGTACTTTAAGGTAAAGTTTTTAGTTTTACATATCGGCATTGTGGCTATCAATATGGCTGAATTTGTAAAATTACCACCCAATGTGGATCTCCGATCAATGAATGCCGCCACGGAGTGGAAATTTTGGCTGGCGTGTTTTGAGGACTATATGTTGCTAACCAACAAGAATGAGGCGTAAGATGAGATAAAACTAAGCTTGCTCAGGAATATGATGGGGACGGAAGCCGCCAGGATTGTGTCCACCCTTCCCTTATCCGAAGCAGAAGTATTAAAATATGACTGTGTAATAAAGGCTATTTCAAACTTTGTGAGCCCAAGGGTCAACGAAATTTTTGAACGCTTCAAATTTAATGAAAGACGTCAAAGAGCTGACGAACCTTTTGACGTTTTTCTCACTGACTGTAGACAATTGATAAAATCTTGCAATTACAAAAATTCTGAAAATGAAATGTTACGAGACCACATCATACAGAAGATATATGATAAATCGTCTCAAGAAGCGCTACTCAGGTCAGAAAATATTACATTGGAACAAGTGATAAAATTTTGCCAATCAAAAGAACAAGCTGCTAAACAAGTAACTGAAATGACTATGCCAAATACAGAATCTGTGTGTGAGGCTAGAAAGAAGAGAAATAGTAAGAAGAAGTTTAAAACAAAAGAGAAGAAGATATTCAGATGTAATCGATGTCAGACGGAACATGGTTTGCGTGAATGTCCGGCTTATGGCAAGGCATGTAGCAAATGTGGACTTCTCAATCATTATGCAGTGAGTTGTAGAGTGCGTACACAGAAGAAGATAAGTGTTGTGCAAGAAAATTCTGAATCCAATGATTCTGATGACATGTATTGTGGTTCTGTGAAAAAAGTGTGTGGTTCTAATGTTGAGTGGCACGAAAACATAAATATTGAGAACAATGTAGTAAAATGTAAGCTAGACACTGGTGCTGAGATAAGTATTATGCCCAAAAAAGTATTTGAAAAAATAAATAAAAATTTAAATTTAAAATTATTGCAAACAAATATAAAATTAGAGTCGTTTCAAGGTAATAAAGTGGATCCTGTAGGGATGGTAAATCTATTATGTGAGTATAACGGGAATAAATGTTATGAAAATTTTGTTGTAGTGGAGTGTAACTCAATGTTACTGGGTCTGCCTGGATGCATATCACTAAATTTAATTAAAAGAGTACATGTTGCTTCTACAACTGAAAAGTCAGAGCTGAAAGATAAATTTATAAATGGAAATAAAGAAGTGTTTGAGGGCACTGGCAGAATCCCAGGAAGCTTTGAGATACCTACCACAGCCATAGAGGATAAGATATGCTATCCATCTAATAAAATACCTAATGTATTACTTGACCCGTTAAAAACGGAACTTGAAAGACTAACAAATAGAGATGCAATTGTAAAAGTTGAAAGTATAAATGAAAAAGCTTGTGTTAATAGGTTAGTGTTAGTAGAGAAGCCGAATAAGAAAATTAGGCTGTGTCTAGATCCCTCTGATCTGAATAAATATATTGTCAAAAAGCCCAAATTGTTGCCAACTCTTGAAGATTTGGCATGCAAATTAAAGGATAAAAAGTATTTTAGTGTCTTGGACCTTTCTGAAGGTTTTCATCATCTGAGGCTCACCGAGGAGTCATCATGGAAGTGCTGCTTTGCAACACCGTTTGGTGTTTATAGATATAAAGTGTTACCTTATGGTTTGATGAATGCCCCGGAGCTCTTCCAAGATGTACTAGAATCTCACTTCGGGAAGCTGTCAAATGTCATTATATGGGCTGATGATATTCTTGTCATGGGTTCCAATGAATCTGAACATGATGAGGCTCTCTCAAATGTGATGAGAAAAGCAAAAGAGTTAGGCATAGTATTTAATAAAGATAAATTACAATTTAAACAAAGACAAGTAAAATATGTTGGTCAAATATTTGATGAGAATGGTATGTCGATTGATAAGGATAGGGTAGAATCCTTACTGAAACTTCAAACCCCTACTAACAGAGAGGAACTGATGCGTGTCATAGGTTCATTTAATTATATTCGTAGGTACATTCCTGATATGGCTGAAATTATGGCACCACTGTGCAAGTTATTGCGAAAAAGTGTTGAGTTTACATGGTTGCCTATACATGATGAAGCATTTAAAACCTTAAAAGAAATAATATGTAAAACTCCTGCGTTATGCCCTTTTGATTCTAATAAAAAAATTGTCCTTCAGTGTGACGCTTCAAAAAATGGCTTAGGATGTTGTTTGTTTCAACAAGATGATAGGGGCATGTTGAAATTAGTTGCTTGTGCTTCACGTACAATGAATGATGCAGAATTAAATTACGGACAAACAGAAAAAGAATTGCTTGCGATTCATTTTGGCACTAAGAAATTTCATAAATATATTTATGGTTTAAAAGTGGATGTGCAAACAGATCACAAGCCAATTATTCCCATAATGTCAAAACACATTAATAAACTAGGTTCTACCAGATTAAAGAGATTAAGAATAAAATTGTTAGCTTATGACTTAAATGTATATTATGTGCCTGGAAAATTAGTACATTTTGCTGATATGCTTTCGAGGGCTAGCTTGGATGTTACTGAGCATGATGACGAGATGTTGCATATGGTTCATACTGTATCTAAATACTTACCCATGTCACCAGAAATAAAATCTAAGTTTAGAACTGAAACTAGTAATGACCAGGTGTTGAGCAAAATCTGTTATTATTATTACCATGGTTGGCCGGTATCATCGAAGTTATCCAAAGATTGTAAACCATTTGAGAAATTTAAGGATATTATTTACTCACAGGAGGGATTGCTTTTTACTGGTGATAGAATAATAGTACCGAAATCGTTAAAATCCTATGTTCTTGGTATAGTACATAAGGGACATAATGGAATAAGTAAATGTATAAGTCGAGCTAAGAAACTGTTTTATTGGCCTAACATGAGAACAGATATTTATAATTATGTAATGCAGTGTAGGACATGTGAGAAATTCAGTCCAGATAATTACAAAGAACCTTTACTGCCACACAAAATTCCTAAAGAAAGATTCCTAAAAGTTGGTAGTGATATTCTGGATTTCACTGGCAAAAGTTACTTGGTGGTTGTAGACTACTTTTCTCACTGGATTGAGTTACTTCCTCTAAAAAATAAGTCTGCTTTTTGTGTTATTGATGTCCTACAAGATGTGTTTGTTCGGTTTGGTTATCCTATGGAGTTATGTGCTGACAATGTTCCGTTTAACTCATATGAATGTAAAAACTATTTTAAATCCAAGGATATCAAACTGACCACATCTACACCTAGATATCCTAGAAGTAACGGAATGGCAGAAAAAGCGGTTCATATCTGCAAAATGATTCTTAAAAAATGTAAAGATGATTCTACTGACTATAGAGAGGGGATAATGCACTATAATAACACTCCATTGTCTTGGTTGAATATTTCACCTTCACAGATACTGAATAGTCGTTTAATGAGAACAACACCTTGTACACTTGAAGTTTTAAAACCTAAAATTCAAAATGTTTACAAACAATTGTGCCTTAAGCAATCTATAGTAAAACAATTTCATGATAGTAGAGCTAGGAAAAGAATTGAAAAATACAAGAAGGGAGATAAGATTGTGTATAAAGATAATAATAATGTATGGCAAAAAGCTGAAATTTTGAAAGAATGTCCTGAACCAAGATCTTTTTGGATTAAAAGAGACAGTAATGAGAAGCCCTTAAGGCGAAATACTTCACAAATTAAAAGATCTGGTACTAATTATAATGCTAATGATAGGACTTATGATGAAGATGTATTGTGTAGTATTATTGAGTCACCGCCTTCATTAACCTCAACTTCATTTCCTGTGCAGTCAATGGCACCTAAAATAAGGCACAGGCCACCTTCAGCACTACCTGTATCTAGGCGTTCAGATTTGTCTAAAACTAGATGTGGAAGAGTAGTAAAGCCTCCTAAAAGGCTGTATCTCTAAAATTGTTTTCTTTGTGTATGTTTTCTTATTTTATGTGTTTAATTATACTTGTGTTAATTAATACTTAGATAGAGATGTTTTAACATTTGTAATGTTCATTTTGGAAGGGAGATGTTGTGTATCTACCTATGCTTTACCCGCTAGCTTTGCCTGTACTACATCCTATCTAGGTTTACATTATCTATGGTGTTTTGTCTATGTCAAGATGTCTTCTTAGCAATACAGTCTCCGTTGCCTTTTAACAAATTGTTTTATTTTATAACACCCTTAGCATCATCTCACCTGATGGTGCGATTGTGAATTTACCTAAGATGGAAGCGGGTTAACCAGTAGTCCAGTATTCTCCAACGCAATGGGGAACTGCCTATCTTGTCTTCATGTGAGAACACATCAATGGTGTTTTTATCACAGAAAATTAATGTTTAGCGCCAAGACTTAGATAAAATGGTGGTAGCTAACCAAGTAGGATCTGAAAATGTTCTACAAAACAACCCAAAAACCAGTAACCAAACTCATCAACCTACAAAGTTGGGCCCCGCTGGAAATGAAAACCTTCATTTGAAAGGTTTGATCTTCGCATTTGCGAGCAAGTGGCTACTACGCTACGGAGGCGGCTGTTTCAATCCGTCAGATCGCGTCAGTCATAATGAGACGAGATTCCGAACGCAGGCAACGTTTCCCGAGAGCCTAAGAGTCGTGTAATTATAAAGCAGCAAAGGCGCAATCTTCCGGTTTTTCGTGAACGGACTAAGTACGCGATCTTACTGTAACGTGTACAAGTCCATAGGATTATCGCGCATATGTGATTGAAATATTTCCTTTGAGCCCGGGATTAAGAGCGGAATAATCAACGAAGGCGAATCCGGTGATCGATCCCGAGTCCAGACCCACGTCATTATCAGAGACTTACAGCTCAGTAATAGGGACAGCTTAAGTAACATTACGGATTCGGTACAAAAACAGGCATAAGAAAACCAAACCTTTATTTCCAATGACTCCGTTCCCGCATTTTCGACAACGAAAACGAGTAAATTAGCTACTGAAATCTTATGGTATAACTTTGCTGAATTCTGCGAAGGTCTTCCCGCAAATTAAGACCGCCCAAGTCGTGTCAAGTTAAACTAGGGTACATTAGGGAAAAGGTGCAAATTTCCGCACAAATTCGTTCTGTTATCTTGTGTGCGATCTCAGCAATCGGCTCGCTGCTGCCGGTGTTGGAGCGAGCGGTGCGAGGCAGTGCGAGGCGGTGTGAGGCGGTGTGCGGCGGTGATATGCTAATGGCCGGCTCAAGGTGTCGTCGTGTTGGCGATAACAGACGAATGCAATAGCTGAGCTTTTTCATTCTTATTTTGTACAAACATTTTAAATATTTTCTAGCGATGTTGCGTTTCAATGCTTTATAATGAAGAATTGAAGATGTAACGTTAGACAATCGTTAGCCAGATGGTAACGCTTTATCGAGCCTGTAATGCCTTTAAGTTTGCCGTATTGCTGAATTGTTTTTGCTGAATTATCGCTAAAGATGTTTCTACATGCTCTTCTGAGTCCAAACCTATAGATTATATCAAGTCATCAGATAAAGATGGGTACCCTTTGCAAAGGCGTTAAAAACATACAAAAACATATTTAAGAAAAAATGTAATAAACCGTCTTTTGATAACTATTTATACTACTATTTATGGAATTTCTAAACCTCATAATTTTGGAGCGCACTGATTCAAATAGGTACTTGTTAGACGAAGTTAAATTAAGCGCAAATTAATGTATATGATAGGCACCAAAATATTATATTCAATTCAATGTGCTTTAGTGCAATAACATACCTACATATATGAAAAGTTTAATTAGTAAAAAAGTTATAAATCTTTTTAAATTTTTGATCCTCCGAACCTCCAATTAAAAATTTTGAGCTACGCACAAAACCTTTAGGCTCTAGCAGACTCTTGCTCAATAGTTGCAGCTCACTGAAAATGTTCTAGATCGAAAGCGATACTGTTGATATATGTACAAGCAACATTATGATTAAGCGTGCGCACCCCGCGTAAAGTTCATTTTCACGGTCTGCCAACCAAGACGCTGATCGACCCAGTTAGCGTGTATGATCTTTAAAGCGCTTAAAGATCACACTTAACAGAACACTCCAAGTAGAATAGATAGTCATAATTGCAGATAAATTAACATCATGACAAGGGCGTTTCGACTGTTTTTAGTACAAATTGCTAAGCATATAATACCTATAGTAAAACTAAACAAACAACAGATAAAAAATATTAATTGAGTACAGTACTTGCGTACACAAGAAATTAGTAGGTACCACGACAAGAAAAGTTTGTTCGATATGATTTTAAACATAATACATACGGAGCAATAAGTGTTACTCGTTAAAATTGCAGAGTTGTACCGAGAGAGTGTGAGAGAGTTATACCGGAAATAATAGGACACAAACTGTATTTCCTAATCTCTCTCTTATCGTGTAGCACAATTTAACCGTCCTATCCGCAAGGTATAGGCGGCGGTTGCCTGGTGTTGCACTTATCATCACCCTTGGTCACCTGTAGGGCATTTAAGATTTACAACTACGGACGTGTACAACGCGACCATCATACACAACTAGAAATCAGATGTGCAGGTTTCCTCACGATGTTTTCCTTCACCGTTAAAGCAGTCGGTATGAAAATGCACGTAAGTTTCGAAAAACTCATTGGTGCACTGGCCAGGATTTGAACCCGAGACCTCTGGTTAGGAGGACGGAGTCACTAACCGCAGATCCACCGACGCTTTTTTCACAAAACACATAGATACAGAAGGTCCGCTCAATACGTTCACAAAAATCCTTAGCATATACATGCTTATAGACGTATACGGTCGTCGTAGGCAAGATCACGTACTGTGCGATCGTGACATTGCCTCGAACGACCGTATATTTCTATAAGCATGTATATGCTTACGATTTTAGTGGTTTGTATTGAGCGGACCTTCTGTGTCTATTGTGTGCTTTTTTTACTACGCGCTTTTCCTAATTTTCCTATTACAATCGAAGAGAAAAAAAGAAATGTAGATGTAAGATTCATAGATCTTATAAGTAGCTCTTATATTAGACTCAAAGATAATGCAAAATCTGAGTGAATGAATCAAAGTTTCCACTGAGTGCCCTATAAATAGTTGTTCACTCTGAGACCAAGTATTTACTATTGGCCGATTTGCCGACTGTTATTCAGTTCGTCGAAGTTCTGTGCAATGTTCTCATCAATGGCTTTCAGTGGCGTTGCAGCCGGCGGTCTCGGGAGCGGGCTTACTACTCGCGTCCATTCTTCATTTTGTATAGATGAACCGACGACAGTTCGAGAAGCAGTTTATAACAACGATCATAAGGTGAGTACACACACACGACCCATTAAATTAATTATGGATAGGACAGTTAAATTGTGCCAAGATAGTGTGAGGAAATAATTAGGACACAAACTGTATTTCCTTATACAATCGTAGAGAAAAAAAAGAAATGTAGATGTAAGCATAGAAATGTATCCACGCGCCGTATCCACGCGCGTCTTGTACTTGTTGCTCTATTAAGGAGAAACTCTGTCCTCGTTTCGGGCGTTGTGAGCGTAAGTGCTTCTCTTACCATAGTTGCTTCCTTCGGACGCCAAGAGGATATTCCCTTCTCATAGAATGCCATTTTCCATTTCTCATACGAAAGTATGGTGAGTCATTCAGTAATCAAGTCAATTCAACTATTCGAGTCTGGCTCATACGACCGTAGTTATACCATAACGATCCAACTGACTTTAAAGTAAGGGATAATGTACTTTATTCCACTGATATAAAGTACCTACATTATTCTTTACTTACTTTAAAGTCTGTTGGATCGTTATGGCATAACTAACGCCATACAATAGTTACCAAAAATATTAACGGGTTTTAACATCAATTTGTAGATATTTGTATAGTCATCGATTTCGGTAGTGCGGTAATAAAATGCCGAGTTGATTAACGTTTATTTGCTTTTTGATTTTACGGCAAGCGTAAGTTACGTATGTACAAGCAAGTCATGTGCCGTCGCCCTAATTTCAGACTACAGCCTGATCCAGTCAACTGAGAGCTCGCCGATTATCATTAGATTCCTATTCGCATCTACAACATTTCCCTTACATCTCAGTCTCCCGTATCTCCATAGTAATATGGTTCAATAGCGTTAAATAGGTCAAACAGCGTTGGTAGGTTTGCAGAATTTGTGTTTCATTCATCAACAATTTTGCTAATTGCGTCAATTGTGATGGTTTCGCAACGGAATAAGGACTAAAGAATGATGGCGAGATGCCATGTATTTTGGGACCCAGTCTTTTCATCAAAGTGCTTTAATGATACATGGTATTTCTGGAATATTGGATTACAAATAACAAAAAAGTAAATTGTGTGTTTATTGCACAAGTTGGGAGAACTTTGAAATAGCGATGTTTGAAACTGACCATTTAACATTTTTAGGTTATACCTGAGAGACCGAGCTTAACCTATTGACGTCTACCACTACTCTTTGACAAATAGTGCCCCCACCGTCAACGTTGGCTCCAGCCAACAAAAATATATGAAAATCTCAAATCTTAACCATGACTGACTGTATCATTATTAGCTAAATCCCCCAAAATAATGACAGCTTCTTAAATCTGGCAACACTGATTCCTGAGCCGCATTCCGAGAATGCACTCTGACAGCAATCGTTTTGTTTCTTCTCTTTCACACTTACGCGATTTATATTATGCTATCCTGTTGTCAGAGTGAACGGTGGTTGTCATAGTCTGTTGTCTGTTGTACCGTTGTGTTTTTGTTTGAATCAGTGTGTAATCTAGCCTTTTTTAAACTATTGATTCCATATTGATTCCCTGCTTCTGTTGGAGTCATTTTTTTTAATTTACATACTCATATATTTAAATATATAATGGAAATAATTTCGTAACTGAATGGGTCGTCTTTAATTTTTTTTAATTTGTGGGTCCCAGTTCGCCATACTTATTTGTACATTTCGGTAGTAACGAACGTACCCTCGCTTGGTAGGCAAGAATTTCGGGTCTCCTCCGCGCCGGGAGAAGGATCATCGGATATTTGAGGCCACGGATTAACCGATTCGCTAAATACTTATACGAAAACATTTTTGCAACAGTACCTAATTACATTTTAGATATAACGTATTATTATTTTTGCGAAATTCTTATTAATTTCTTGTATAAGTTATCGTGCAAATGTATTTTTTAACCGACTTCATAATGGAGGAAGTTCTCAATTCGACCATATATATTTTTATGTATGTTACGTGATTACTGTGCTAATTTATTATGAATTGATTTTGATGATTCTTTTTTTATTTAGCAGGTCATACATACTTTAGAGGTGGTTCCATATAAATTTTATCGAAATCGTTTCAGCGCTTTTAAAAAAATCAACAAAAACAAAAAACATAGTAAAATTGTAGTTGTTACGATTGCAGTCGGTTGTTTAAACGTGTTTAGCGTAGTCAATATTATAAGATTTATAAGTCAGTATTATTTTAATACAAGAGCAAGAGATAGATAGATAGATAACATGTTTTTTTTAAACTAACGTCATCACTTTGGAATTAGGCTACTTAAGTTTTTCCAATATGACTACGAACGACGAATATTTACCATACAAACAAACATAAAAATTATATTAAAGTTGACAAAATGCAGTGCTAGATTTTCTTTCATCCATAAAAACACAGTGGTTACAGCGTAGTTATTTTATTTCGGCTGAAATAGAATACTAAAGTCGATATAAAGCCTACTGTCCTATAATGTTTGAGTGCCCCCCTCCAACAAAAGTTCGCCATTTTTGAATCGTTCCCCTTTTCCTCGTTATTTGCAATAAAAAGATTGTAATATTCATTTTATATTTAGTCGTAAAGAGGTTATTTGCCTTTGTTATGAAATGGGTGGCCAAAACAGGAGTAGTGGGCGGTGGAAAACTGTTATGTAGCTTGCAGCCTGCAGCTTGCAGCAAGATTTAAAGTATCAAGTGTCGTGCCCAAAACCGTCAAAGATAAATTCAATTAAACACATGTTACCAATATAAGAAAAAAAAGCAGCCAAGTGCGAGTAGGACTCACCCATGAAGGGTTCCGTTGCAACAAGTAACATAATGTAAAAGTTCTTAGTTCGTTGTAGGTAAATTGCGGTTTACGATTTATGACGTATTAAAAGAAACTAATTTAGATCTCGTTCAAACCAATTTTTTGGTGGAATTTTGCATGGTAATGTACATCATATATTTTTTTTAGTTTTATCATTCTCTTATTTTAGAAGTAACAGGCGGGGGACACACATTTTACCACTTTGGAAGTGTCTCTCGCGCAAACTATTCAGTTTAGAAAAAAATGATATTAAAAATCTCAATATCATTTTTGAAGACCTATCCATAGATAGTATGGGATATCCACACGTATGGGTTTGATGAAAAAAAAAATTTGAGTTTCAGTTATAAGTATGGGGAACCCTCAAATTCAATTGTTTTATTTTTTTATTTTTGTTTGAAAATCTTAATGCGGTTTACAGAATACATCTACTTACCAAGTTTCAACAGTATAGTTCTTATAGTTTCGGATAAAAGCGGCTGTGACATACGGACAGACAGACAGATATGACGAATCCATAAGGGTTCCGTTTTTTTTGGCTACGGAACTCTAAAAAAACATAAAAGGAAGGAATTTCCTAAACTGTGCCCGGCGGGCGGGGCGAGATAGCCAGCGTAATTACCGGCATAAGGGACATTCCAACTTTGTCCTCAATATTGGCAAGGCTTTGATAACCCTTTTGGGGCTATAGATGCTCATAGGCAGCGGATGCCGCTTTCAGCCTTATGCCAAATTATACAATAAAAAACTGCCAAACCAAAAGCTTATTCACAGAAGAAGTCTAAAGGTAAAATTGAGGATTTTTATGTTAATGTAATGATAAAGGTATTTACAAAGAGAAAATGCAAAAGAAATGAGAAAATATGAAACAGAATTGAAAAATTTCGTACTAAGCCTTAAGAAACAACAAAATATACAGTAATAGATCATGACTAGCAAATAATAATTTCTCTTTAGATACGCGTTTCCTTGAATGATTATTTAAAAAGAATACATAGACAAAAAGATTTTGATGAGCAAATACTCTGAACTTGCTGCCTACTTGCAAAGCAATGTTGCCGATAATATAATCATGCGAAACCAGTCAAATTATTCTATAGCTTCAATCAATCAAGCTTGTGTGTACAAGTTCCGCGTGGTAGGAACTTTGTACTAGGTAGAAAAAAAGACGATTTAAAAGTATGCGTACAGCATCTACTTAAATAAAAAATATTTTTATTTTTTTTTAAATTTTGAATCGATCCACCTTTATTGCGGCAATATTGACAATTTCGTTAACAATTCATATCATTATCTTTGTAGTGCTGGAGCGCGGGTCTCTTCCCATACCTCGGGAAGGTTATGTTAGGCCATGCTCTAAAAATGGGCTGCAAATTCGGATTGCAGGAGGTTGTGGAGCTAATGGCTAACCCAGTATCACAAGTATTTAAACCGCCTATACGGCCTCTGACACGGCTTAACGACCCTCCATTGATAGCAATCGACTCCCAGGTCTTAAACGGTCGAAATAAATGCTACTAACAATGAAACTCATCCAGGTTATGACCATTTCTGTACTCAGTTAACCTGCGTCACCCACTCGATCACGCAAGCAGCTCAACACAAAATTTATCCAAGGCGGATATCACACTGCACCGGAGCGGATTCCGGTATAGGTAGTATGATATCCGCCTAATACTCGACAGTTGGCTTACACCTAAAATATCAATACTTATAAAATTGGCTTCAAACGAATCGCGAAATAGCAGTTTTGCAGCGAATTCGTGCCAGCAGTCGATACGATTCAATATAGCAGCTCTTCTCTGAAACAGGGTGTAACGAATTCGTATCTTTTTTACGTCATGTCCTTTCAATCTTGTGTCTGTTTAAGTAAAATCAAGTGCTAGGTAAATCAATAACTAGGTTGAGACTCCGCTATTTAGATTCAAGCCACGTTATAATATATACAGTAACTTTAACGTGCATAAACGACATCGGTGTCATGTCACTCGTAGCTAATTTTATACGTATTTGTACCAATGGATGGTAGCCGCCTGTCACTTTTTTGCACTTATTACTTCTTACCACTTCTCACTCTCATATAGGATAAAGCATTATGGGTTTGAACTGCATGCATATCAACACTACATACTCTTTGCTGGTGACGTGTACAAGGTAACGCGACATTAATTCCTCCCGAAAAAATCAGGCGAAAGCATTAAATGCATATAGTTTTTTTTTTATGTATGTTTAGATTACATTTTCGGCTCCTTTGACAATTGAGTATCGCCCTGTATAGGCCAGGCTGTAGTGCATAAAAATTTGATGGGTTCCAGAAGGCAGGCAATTTGGCTCGCGCCTGCCGTCCGAGCGAGCGCGCGCTGTGAAACGCAACCTTGATCCACTCAGTACCATTTTTATCCGCGCAATAGCAAAGTCAGTAGGAAAGATGATGAATTTCTCAATTTTATGGTTATCAAGTGCATATACGGATTGATACAGCTCACTGTGAAGTGAGAACTAATGAGATAATGAAATAAGTGAGAATCGCTCAACTGAAGTGGCAGTGGGCGGGGCACATAGCTCGTAGAACAGATGGCCGTTGAGGCATTCAAGTTCTAAAGTGGCAACCGCGCACCGGAATACGCAGTGTAGGCAGACCTCCCACTTGATGGGCCGATTACCTGGTGAAGGTTGCGGGAAGCAGCTGGATGCGGGCAGCACAGGACCGGTCGGTGCGGAAATCCTTGAGGGAGGATGATGAGAATTACGCGATGGCTTCGTTCGCGAGCATCAGCTCGACATAGCAACGATTGTGAACCCTAAAACTAAACGAGCTGACTGGTCCAGTGTCTCTTCAATATTAGGTTATTTGCCGGGTTTAAGTGTAATTTTACTAACATAATTGACCACGCTGAATACGTTAAAAACAACCAACTTCAATCGCAACAACTCCAATTTTGCTATGTTTTAGTTGATTTTCTCAAAAACCGCTTTATATGGGACCACTTGTGAAGTATACCCTTTTAAACAAAAAAATATTTTTTCAAATCGGTTCAGGCGTCTTCGAGTAATCGGTGAACATACATAAAAAAAAGATTCCGACGAATTGAGAACCTCCTCCTTTTTTTGAAGTCGGTAAAAAACCCCAATATAACGCGATTTGTTACAAAGACTCTGCTTTTGCTAAAGCCCTGAAAGTTTAGAATTTAAATATGGGATCTAGTGCTATGGTGCATTAACATTTGGTGCATTGACATTTTTTAATGATTTTTTGTTTATTTTGTATTATTTTTATAATAATGTATGTACTCGTTCTATGGAAATTTATTTTCTGAATTAAATGTTTTGAATTGAATTGAATATGGTCTGCAACAGGGCCGTTGAAAGACACGGTAAGTAATTGTTTGTGAGGAGGTCCATGTGGGTAATTCCGGTTCCAGTGGAACAACCACATAAGTAAAATCTACCCTGTGCAGAACGAGTTATATCTATGATGCGAATAAGAAAAAACACATGGAGAAGATGAATGGAGAATAGATATCTATTGGCCTCATATACTACAATACTTTATACTTCAATAAAATTACAGCATTTAGAAATCAAATCATCGAATGTGATACGTGAGCGATAGTTAAACAGATAACTGACTCGTACTGACTCGGTGGCTCAGTGGTTAGCGATCCTGACTACTGATCCGAGAGTCGTGGGTTCGATCCCCACCCAGGGCAAACAATATCTGTGATGAGCAGATTTGTTTGCTCTGTGTCTGGGTGTATTATATCTTTATATGTATGTATTTAAATGTCGTGTATGTATATCAGTCTCTGGTTCCCATTGTACAGGGAATCCTAGTTTAGGGCCAGATGACCGTGTGTGATTTGTCCCGGTTATTTATTTATTCAACTTGTAACGGATGTGCACCCAAAAGTTGTGGCAGTAATTCGCGTGGCAGCTGCGGCTGCAGAGAATGTAACAATACAGTCCACGACGACGCGCCGCCGCCGTCCCGTCGACGTCGCAGTGATGAGTAAAGTTGGCCGAACTTCCGCGATGCACTACCTACTTGTGCTGCTTGCAAACATTATAAATGAGAAATGTACGTTCCTTTGTTTGTCATTATCATTATTTTACGTTAAACAAAACATACCTATTTTTGCAAATAGATGGTATGGTATGCATTGTTTGAATGAATGAAAATACTTTATTTCACAACATATAGGTACATACAACAGGAAATAAGTTGTATACTCACCCAATATTAATATGCGCTTGAGTCTCGCACTGCATATCCTCCAAGACAGACTTTCATGATTGTAGGTCAACGGGAAGTACCCGAGCGAGTCCAAAGTCCAAATATTCCAAATATTATGCGGCATAAACGGCCGTATCTCTTGATTGCGTTGGCATAGAAGTTAGATTATTTCACAGCTTCAAGGGATTGCAGGCCTGAGTATTTGATATAAAGTTTAAGACCTGTGTGATATGGAATTTATACGGAACCCTCGGTGCGCGAGTCCGACTCGCGCACCGAGCCTAAGGTTAAGCCTAAGGTTGATGTATTTAATGTTATCTACTAGCGACATCTAGCTAAATAATAAAATAACAAGAAAAAAGTGGTAAGAAATGTAGCTGTTAGTTTTGTTTTTTGTTTATTTATTGTTTTGACATATTATATACGGGAGCGTGGGACATGTTGAGTCGTTGCTCGACAGATTGCGACTAGTGCGCGAAATGGTGGCGCTACTCAACATAGTGGAGCAAACCACTATCAGCGAGTATAATATCGTACACTTTATCATATAGGGTCCTTCTAAAATACCTAAAAAAATTAACAGTGGGTTCTACTCATGAAACTGAACAGCTTTTCCCAAGGAACCTATACTCAGTTCGTAAAATCGGCGGAACAGTTGATTGATTAATATGAAAAGTCCAAAAAAATTTTGCAAATTGAGTATAGGTTTCTTGGGAAAAGTTGTTCAGTTTCATGAGTAGAGCGAAAAATGTTAAATTTTTTTCAGGTATTTCATAAGGACCCTATACAGGGTGTTACAAAACTACCCCTAATGAATAAAGGGTGTTAAATTGTGCAATGTAAGGAGTCCATTATAATATATATATTTTAACAAAACGTTAAATAAAAAATTTGTGAAAACTAATTATTTTTAATCATAAATAAGATTTTATCGACTATGTAGAACCACAGCACTATTGTATTCACCTATCAGTTTATGATAGGAGTACAGATAGCCGCGCTATGATAGGCTGCGTTCGTATGCCGCTGCGCTATGATTGGCGCGTTTGCGCGCGGGGTCATGACCGCGACCAGATGATAGCTAAAGTTGGGAAATTGTAAATATCATATCGATATTTTTGAAGAAAATCGATAGACGATTTCTCCGCAACGTGAACTGATGCAGCAAAAAGAAAAAGTACCCAAATTTTAAAATGATTCACAGTCCACGCCGTTTCAACCTTTAGGGATAGTTTTGTAACAGCCTGTATAGTATAATATCCTTATACTGTGTTATAATAACTATAAATTCATATAACATAACATTAACATAACATTAATTATAATAATTTTTCTAGCCTTTGGTAATAACTATATATATTTTAATAAATCTTAAACTATTATATCTAAACTTAAACTCAAACTATGCTATAAAATGTTAGTATAATATAGTAAATATAGTAAATTAATGTATATAAATCAAAATTAAATAAATAAGTAACAGAACACACAACATAAGACCTACCCTTAAATGATTGTAAATGGTGTCCTTGGTTTGGGATGTGGTGAACACCCATAACACAAGTTTTTAAACTTAGCATGGGTGAGATCCGCAGAACAATTCAACGAACATAAGAGCAAAAAGATGTAATGTATGTGTTTATCTTGTATCGTATTGTAAAAATGTACCCACTCTTATTTTTTGAAATAAACTATTTGTATTTGTATAATATTTATCGTATAATAACTTGATGGAAAATTATCCTTGGTTACAGAATACAGATGCTGTGAAAATAAATAATATGTAAATCAAAATGAGGGAAATATAACTTTGTTGCTTCTAAATTAGTTTTACTGACGAATTTTGTTTGAAGACTTCCTAATAATAATATAAGCAATTTATTTTCGAGGACGGGACAAGTTTCAAAGGACACGTTGCTGTTGCTTACCGAGTGTCTCAAATATAATATAAGAACAGAGAATGTTCCATATATAGAGTGTATAAGTTTTATAATAAGTTTTATGACTTTGTGCTAGGTATAAAAATGTCGATTTAAAAGAATTTATAGGTAGATACTCGTAGATAATATCTTTATTTCGCTTTCGAGGCACAAATACTTACATCAAATTAATTACACACTCAAAAACAAAAACAAAACGCAGTAAATGATAAAAAGAAAACAAAAATAGAATCAACATCTACTGAAAAAAAATATTTTGATTACATACAGGATGTTAAAAAAAGTGCGTTTGAAATTTTAAGGGGTTACTCAGAATCAAGTACAGAACCCAGGAAAAATATTAAAAAAATCCGCTCTTCAATTTTTTTTTCCAGATTCTCATACTAAATCTGAATAGTGAATCAATAATTTGTATGAAAAATTGAAAAAAATATTTGAAGGGCGGATTTTTTCAATATTTCTCCTGGATTCTGTACTTGATTCTGAGTAACCCCTTATTTCAAACGCACTTTTTTTAACAGCCTGTATTTTTGTTTATTTTAGCCTGCATCTAAAATGTAAATTGAAGGTAAAAAAAACTCTATAAATAAATATATTTTTCGAGATATATCACACATGGTCATCCGATCCTATTCCCCGTATATAAGGGAACCTAGGACTTGATATACACATAAACACAGAGCCAATAAATCTGTTCATCACAGAAATGTTTGCCCTGGGTAGAAATCGAACCTGCGGCCCTCGGATCAACATTCAGAAGCGCTGACCACTGAGCCGCTGTGTCAGTCATCTCTTATCATACATTATTGAAAATAAGTATGGAAAGCATAGATTTTACGCTAGTAATATATAAGTCGATGATGGAAAGACAATAAAATGCCCCGATTGTATAGGATTTTAAGGTAAGTTGTATAGTTTTAAGAAAAGTTGTTCAGTTTAGTAATATTTACCCAACGCTATGTATATCTGTGCATTTACAATTTTCAGCTTCTCAAGGGAAAAGAAGTCGTCCTGTATCACAGTCGCTAGCGGTAACGGCGTTTAGGAAAATACATCATAACCATTTTTCTCTATGTATTTTTATTGAAAGATACTATTTTCCTCAACTCGGAAAAACTCCGTTTATTTTTAGAGGAAAAGAACCAATCTTTTTTCCAGGGTTCGCGTTTGGTTAGGTCAGCCGACCAAAAACAAAACTTATTCAAATATAATCGTACGTAAGGTCCTTCTGAAATAGCAGAGTTTTTGTACAATTGCTTGAATTTTATCCGCTCTTATATGCTTACATGTACATGCTTGCTTACATGCTTATATGCTCGCCTAAATGTTCGTGCGGATGGTGACGTATCGGGAGCCGGGTCGCTCCCTTCCCTCAAATATGGTTGAGGGGAGCGATGGCTGACTCTCGCGCTATAGTCGTGATTGGGTGCTGTCCGTGAGAACTGGCCTACTCTTGTCATTAGTGTTTGTCTAGTCATATCATTAATAATAGTATGTACCTGAGTATTTTATCGATCCTTTACACTCTCTTATAATGGTATGCAACTACATATACTTAAATATGATCAGACTTTTTCACAAACTATGTAATAGAATGTAAGCCTTTTATTGAAAAAATATATTGGAGGGAGTTTCTTTGGGCCCGACTTTCTTCTCTCTCCGCAAACACTTCCCGAAATGTTGGGTATACGAGTTCCGAGTGGTAGGAGCTTCGTATCAGGTAGAAAAAAATATGACCTATGAAAAGTGTACATTGATACCTACTTCGAATAAATAATATTTTGATTTGATTGATTTAATTTGATTTTATACATATAATGTTTTTTTTTATCAATTTTGCTGGTGACTTACTGAGGAAAGTCATACGTTTTTATTAGTAGTTAGAATTAAACAGTTTCTTTAACTTTGTTATGTCGGAGCTTAAATAGTTCTAATTTAAATAATTTATTTCTCTGGAGCCAAAAACTTTGCAATTTCCGCAAATGTTGGAAAATTACGCTGTTTTCTTAATTGGGGAAATTTCAATTCATACATGAAAGTTCTTAGAATTTGCCAAATTTGTTTTTAGATGAACAGTTGACATCAACACACATTGTCACATTATACACATTGTACAGTTGACTGCTAAATAAACATCTCACCCTAAACCCGGTTTGACAGTACTTACGTGTACTTGTTTCTCATGTAGACGACTAAAGCCGAGTTTTACAATATTACCTTTGATCATAGTTAATTCCTTCTTAATATCTTATTCCACACTACTTTGAGGGCCTCGTTTACGTTGGTCTATAAACCTTCTTGGTATTAACGTTGATCACTAAGGTAAACTAAAATACGCCCGACACGGAGGCCCCGTTAGGGGTAGTAGGTAGGGTTTATCTGCTAACCTAAAAATGCGGCTGTCTTCTGTAGCCGACCTGACTCCGTGTATAGGCTCATCTTTCCTGAGGATAAGTCAGAGAGACTGAGAGAGTAACACAAATATAAGGTAAACCAGTGGTTTTCTTAATTCCATCCCAAGCAGTACAGTGGCTGAAGAAAAAGAGAACACTTCAACTTATTGTTTTTTACTGCATAGATTACAAACACGAAATAAGAGTAACCGTAAAATACGTTCCCGGATATGGCTGTTCACATGACTGAACGTCCAAATGGTTTGATTACCTATGTGCTAAATGATACGAGAGGCAAAATGTATTACAGACATACTTATGATACGATTGTTAGAAAGATCGATTGTTATATGCATTACTAGTCATATAGTTCAATTGTCAAAACGAGCTAGTATCAAAATGTACTAATTGTTACAGAGTGCAAATTTTAGAACGATCGAGTGTCATAGTGTATAAAATTCATTTATTTTGTTTTATCAGGTTGGCAACTAATTTCTGACACACTTTGCACAAAAAGTAAGTTTTTTCTCTCTAAGAAAGTTCAAAAACACATAGTATTTTTGTAAAATTCTGACACAAGCACCATTTAACATAAGTACAATGTGAAATTTTGTCATTTTGTCACTGCAACATCTTAACCATTAAACTTTGTACATTTTGACACTTACACAATCGAACCATTTGGACGTTCAGTCATGTTATCAGCCATGTCCCGAAACGGTAAAATATACCTACAAGAAAGTGTATTGATTCGTCTGTAACAGACTTAGACGTAGATTATTGGCAGTCCGCAACTGTGCGTTCCTGAGGGTCATTCTACTATAGGGCAAATAAAAAAAATACAAATCAACTTTTCCTTTAATAACCTACCATAGCAGTCTTCATTAGCCATATAGGAACTCCGAAAAAATGGTGTCATAGCTTAATATTAATAATTAATTAAAAAAAGCGTCGGTGGCTCTGCGGTTAGTGACTCCGTCCTCCTAACCAGAGGTCTCGGGTTCAAATCCTGGCCAGTGCACCAATGAGTTTTTCGAAACTTACGTGCATTTTCATACCGACTGCTTTAACGGTGAAGGAAAACATCGTGAGGAAACCTGCACATCTGATTTCTAGTTGTGTATGATGGTCGCGTTGCACACGTCCGTAGGTGTAAATCTTAAATGCCCTACACGTGACCAAGGGTGATGATAAGTGCAACACCAGGCAACCGCCGCCTATACATTGCGGATAGGACGGTTAAATTGTGCCACACGATAAGAAGAAGAAGATTAATTGGAACAAACACCTGTTTTATATTTAACTGTTAGACAGAAATGAGCACATGTTAACAGGTGTGACACTTTTAGTTTGTAAAGCTTTAAAAGTTACATAATAATAAACAAAATAAAAATGATATTTAAAGTCTCCTTACTACAGTTTTAAAATTGTGTTAGAGGAGTTAAAAAAGTAATCAAAAACTTGTAGAAATAAAAATTTACAAAAATGTCGACTAAAGTGACGTACCTTCTGTCGACAATTTACAAAATATTTTCGTCGCTTGAACATGAGTTGATTCGAATGCGTTTTCGTTTCGGAGGTTTCGGAGCTAAAACAATATCATCTAAAACTATATCACTGTTCTCACTTTCATAGCCAGTAAACAGTCGAACATATTTGCGTTTTGAAAGCAGAACCTTAGAACCGCAGAGTGTACAAGTTCCGCGTGGTAGTGGTAGGAACTTTGTACTAGGTAGAAAAAAAGACGATTTAAAAGTATGCGTACAGCATCTACTTAAATAAAAAATATTTTGACTTTGACTTTGACTTATCAATGGGACTTTTATTTTAATGGCGGACATCATTATTTCCAATAACAGGTGAGATATTTTATTGATCACTGATCACTGATACATCTAATAGAAATCCACTCTCTTCCGTTTTTTTCTGTTATGTTCAGAATCCGCTTTCTTAGCTGAAACGGGCAGCAACGTTGGTAAGGTTGTGTGAGAATTAGCATCATTGTTGATCTCATTGATCAGATGTGGAGAATCATCTGATACATCGGATTTTGAAGACAAAAAAATCATTCCAATTTCATGATGGGAACATACATGTGCAGGTTTGCAAACACCACAACTCATACTGCGTGCGTGTATCACATCAGGATTGATTTTACTCCATGTTAGCTGTCTGATTGAAAGAGTACCCTTGAAAGGTAACGTAGTATTTTTTCCAAAATGCTTGCGATGTGTTCTACATGAGTGTCATCAACAGTTAAAATATGAATTCCCTTACATTTCTCCTTTAAACAAGAAATGAATGACTGGTAGTCAGAAACATCATGTCCAGTTGCTACGTAAGCATCTGCTAATCTCTTGACGACCGCTCCAATGCCATCAGGAGCTCCCTTCCCATGACCACTTTCGCTGTAATGCCACTCTATATTGTCAATTCCTAATTCAGTACCAATGTACTTTGCCAGCAAATAAACCATGGATTTATTTTTATATTGTGTAGTCGGTCCATCACTTTGGAAATGAATTTTTCTGATTCCTGGATCTTTTTTGATATAATTGATCACTGGTTTTAGGTGAGCGCAAATTAAAATTGGATCATGTTTCAAATTTTTGGAACTAGAGCAAAAGCTCTGAATTGATTCGGGACTATCATCGTGCAAGTACAAAACTGAGGTATGAAGAGATATTTGTGGCTTTGAAGCACCAAAGTGGGCAGATTGCACCTCTGCTGCGTATTTGCACAAATAATGTTCTGCAAAGTCTATATGTAGTAAGGTTTCTTCTTTTGATAGCGTTATCTTTATTTTGGAAACTGTCTTGTACTGTTTGATTATGGTTGCAATGTGCTTCATAAATGCAGGCATTTTGTTTTCTAATGTTTTCACTAAAGCTGATTTCGTAGTAACAAATGTTTCTTTGACTGTTCTTTGGCATATCTTGGTAACGTTATTAATTACAATAGATGTAATTTTACTAACCCATCTTTCACAAGTTATAGGTTCTCCAGCAATGAATTCGTTGTAACTCAAAGATTTATTCTTACAAAACTGACACTGTCTGATAAGGCAATTTACCTTTTAATAACCTTGGCAACAAAGCGTTTTTACCAGTTTGTGAGAAGTTGACGCATTTATTATTTTCTTAATGCCATAACAATGAAATCCATATTAGTATGTGTTTGACACAAACATGTATTTATTCGTCTTGCATCAGGGATGACCCAAAAAGGGCGATTTCTGCAAAATAACGAGTAAGACATTTTGATATCAGTGACTTCCTTGAATTTTTGATAAAGGTTGAGCGTTGTATCATTCAAAAGACGAATTTGCTTTTTCATCTTCTTTCTAGTAATATTATATTTTTTTCCAGGGGTTAGTAGACTGGATTCATCTTGTTCAAGAAACTTGCGAACTGCTTCTTTTAAACTTAAAAGTTTATTTCTTTTTTTGGTTCCTACTTCTTCAGGAACAACGATAGAAATTTTATTAGACGCTTTATCTTTTCTCAATAATCTCATTCTGTAACGCGCGACTCTTTTTTCTATGGCATATATTTTCTCCCTTAAATACCTACTTATTTTCAGCTTTCAACCTTCTTCGGTTTTTCTCAGCAATTCGCCGACCTATAATGGCCCTCGAAGATCTGGTACTACTTGAACTGGCAAAGACGGTGATGGTGTCTCATTATTTTTTTTTTTTTTATTTTTTTTTTTTTTATGTGATAAGGAAGGCAAACGAGCAAGTGGGTCACCTGATGGTAAGTGATCACCACTGCCCATAGACACCTGCAACCCCGGAGAAGATTGCAGATGCGTTGCCAACCTAGAGGGCTAAGATGAAATGCCTCTTGTGCCTGTAATTTCCTCGGCTGTCTTACTCTCCACACCGGAACACAACAGTGCAAGCACTGCTGCTTAGCGGCATTAATAAGCATTCTTTAATTTTCTTTCATAAGTCGTTTCTTTTCGCGATGTTTTCGAGTACGTTCTCTCCATTGTTTTCTCATTTGTTTCCGCGTTCTTAGTGTAAGATCATTTATATTTTTTACTTGTCCTGACTCCTTCTTCTTATATTGTTCTCTATCTTTTTGTCTTCTTTCTTCTAACTGAGCTTTAGTTAATCGAGATCGTTTTTTTCTAACCCACCCCCTTAATTTCTTTTTCGGCATCTAAAAGTGAAAATAAAGAATAATATTATCTATAAAAAACAGTCAATAATAATTTTAAAGCACAAAATTTAATTTTAGCCAAAACGGGCATTAAAATAATTTCATATAAAATAAAAATGTGTCACTTCTGTCGACTAGTGTCACTTCTGTTGACAAAACCGTCGACAGGTGTGAAATTGACAGAAGTGACAATTTGAATCCATGTTGAATTTGTGACTTTACTTTTGATGTTATGTTTGAAAAAAATACATTAAAACGAGGAGATACTTTGTTTTTACAAGGACATATGAAAAATGTTTTGTAAATATGTTACCTACATACCTTTATTTTTTGCCTTTTAGAAGTGACACTACAACTTTGACACACCTGCAGAATAGCTTTTCAATTTAAATTATCTAAGAACACATTAACCTTGCAAAACAATTCGCCTTTCTGCTTTGAAAATTTTATTCTAATGTTGCCATAAAAGGAAGCGAGATGTTGCTAGTTGAAAAAATTCGAAGTATTAAATAAAAACTTTGCCTGTCGACAGAAGTGATAAAAAAATTATCACGGTTGTAGAAATACTTGCATGTTTTTTATTTAAATATTTTATTTTTCTGTAATATTTTAAAATATCTAACGGCATCTACTATCTCAGGGGTTGTTATATTAAACATAAGGTTCATTTGCACAACGGGCAGTTTAATATCACTATCAGAGATTACAAAACACTGGTAAAACAGAGGAAACAGTCTTTTAAAACAAGTTTGCGCGGCGAACGGGCTCGGGAGCGAAATCTAACGACACTGACATTTGCCCGGGGTAAGAGCGCGGGCGGAGGAAGGTGCGTTCCCGAATTACCGTCGCGTTCGGCCTTCTACATCCTCCCCCTCTAACTCAGACGTAACGCCCTCGTGTCTGGGTTAGTCACTTTCCTTGGCCTACCTCGTTTACGCTTTTCATTGATGGGTTCTTGTACGTCGCCTACGAATGGGGTCAGCTGGGACACGTGGTAACGCCCTAAGGGCTCGCCGTTACTTACTCTCTCTAAGATGTAGGTGGTAGCGCTTGTTGCTTCCTTGACGCGGTAAGGTCCGTCACGTCTTGGGATGAACTTAGGTGTTTGACCCCGTGCTGCGTCATTAGACCCCTGGGTTTTCAGGAGGACGAGGTCGCCGGGTGCATAATCGGGTGGTGGACGTCGCCCTTCATCAGCGTACCGCTTCTGGACTGCCTGAGCTTTCTCGTGTACGTCGCGGGCTTCGAGAAGCGTCATCGACAACTTGCGTAGGTACGGTGTTAGGCTCGTTACTGCATTGTCACTCTCGACTATGGCTCTCATATCCGTCAGTACATCTGCTGGAGCGCGGAGCTCACGTCCGTACGTGAGAAATGCAGGAGAAAACCCTGTGCTGCTAGTGATAGCCGAATTCATGGCAAATCTTATTGCAGGTAGGCGTTGGTCCCAGGTTGTGTGGTCTCTACCCACTAGGATAGCGAGTTGCGGTTTCAGGTCGCGGTTTTTCCGCTCGACCGGGTTTGCTTCCGGGTGGTATCTGGGCGTAAGCGATTGGTTAATTCTGAAGAAGTGGCAAACTTGTTGCATTACCTCACTTATAAATTGTACGCCATTGTCGCTTAGGACCCGCCTAGGTACACCGAATCTGAGGAAAATCTCCGCTATCAGAGTTTTGGAACACTCTGCGCTGGTGGCGTTCTGCAAAGCGAACAGCTCTACCCAGCGAGAGCATGTGTCTTCGGCAATCAAGATCCACTTGTTACCTTGCTTTGTCACTGGTAGTGGACCGAAGAGATCTACGGCGACGACTTCGAATCGGCGGTTGGTTGCTGGGGTTTGCAGCATACCGGCTGGTTTTCTGTTGTCGACCTTGTAACGCTGGCATTCCACGCACTTCTTGGTGTACTCCGCGACGGATTGCCTCATCGCAGGCCAGTAGTATTTCATGACAAGCCGCGCCAAGGTTCGATCAACTCCAAAATGTCCTGCCGTTGGAGCGTCGTGGTAGTCGGCCAATATCTTCTCTCGCTCATGAGCAGGGACCACGAGACATGCTGTTTCTTCGTCACCTCCTTCAGGTCCGTATCTGTACAGAATTCCATCAGAAATGACGTAGCCACGATCCGACCAACTCCTCCCCCTAAACAGGTCGTCGTGGTCTTCCAAGTCTTCGATGATCTTTCTCAACTCGTGATCCTTTAGTTGGTTTTCGCGGATATCGCTGGGACTCCTTGAAGGCATGTCAACTTCAGCGTAACAGAGGTCATATGATGACTCCTCTGTGCCCGACGGACGAGAGAGAGTGTCAGCCAGGGCGTTCGACTTGCCTGGCGTGTACTCTATACGCAAATTGTACTCCTGGAGCGTCAGAGCCCATCTCGCCAGACGGCCACTCGGAGACTTAATACTCATGAGCCATCGCAGAGGCTGGTGGTCAGACTTCACCACGACCTCTGATCCCTCGATGTAACCACGGAATTTGGTGACGGCCCATACGACCGCCAACGCCTCCCTCTCCGTAGTCGTGTAATTCCTTTCGGCGCTGTTCAGTAAACGGCTCGCGTACTCTACAGGCCGTTCATCGGGGCCCTCCCCCTGCATGAGAGCTGCCCCTAGACAATATCCGCTGCTGTCTGTCCTGAGAGTAAAGGGTTTTGACTCATCAGCCTGCCTAAGAATAGGGGCCGAGACCAGTAGCTTCTTTATATGCTCGAATGCCTGCTGCTCTCTCGAGGACCAAACCCATGCGCTATCCTTCTTGAGGAGGTCTGTCAACGGCTTGGCGACTTCGGCGTAATTCGGTATAAAGCGCCGGAACCAGCTGGACGTTTGCAAGAAGGTCTTCACGTGTTTGATGTTCTTCGGCGGGGGCATTTCCGAGATGGCAGCTGTCTTCTCAGGATCTGTCTGGATTCCACCTGGTACAATGACATGACCAAGGAATTTGACAGACTCTCGGGTAAAATGGCTTTTCTCACGATTAATGCGTAAGCTGTACATCTCCAGGCGAGTAAAGACAGCCTCTAGGTCCTGGAGGTGTTTTTCGAAAGACTCTGACAAAATGATCAAATCGTCCAGGTACGCAAAAAGAGACACTTCGGTGAGCTCTTTGCTGGACTTAAATCTGTCTATGAGTCTCTGAAACGTAGCTCCTGAGTTTCGCAGTCCCATTGGCATCCGCTTAAACCTATAGGTGCCCAAAGGTGTCACGAAGGCGGTCTTGTCCCGATCATCGGGCGCGACGCTAATTTGATAGTAGCCAGATCGAAGGTCACACGTGGTCATATACTCGGTAGTCTTTGCAGCATGCAGTACATCTTCGATTCTCGGTAGTGGGTACCGGTCGGGCTCCGTTACGGCGTTGAGTTTACGGTAGTCGATGCAGAGGCGGAAGGTATCGTTCTTCTTCTTGACAAGAACCACGTTGGCGGCCCAGGGAGAGTCGCACTCTTCTATGATATCAGCATCTAAGAGTTTCTTCAACTCCTGCTCTAGAACCGTTTTCTTACCTTCAGACATGCGGTAAGGAGGGGACGCAATGGGCTCTTGTCGATCTCCGGTCTTGATGTGATGTTCTGCAAAATCTGTCGGCGGACCGACTGCCGCAAACCTCTTAGCTCTTTTCGTCAACAAGCCGTTAAGCTGCGCCTTCTGGTCTGCAGTTAGCTTGGTTCCCTCGTCGTCCCTAAGGAGAAGCGACGTGGTGTCGACTTTCATCAGCTCGGTGTCGCTGGAGGAAGGTAAGTCGTATGATTTGACAAAAGGAAATGTTTGCTGCGGTTTGTCAGAAAAGCTCCAGCAGCATTGCGGTAAGTCTACTGTAATACCTGCGTTCAAAATAAAATCTCGTCCAAGCAGGGTTCTGGTGTCGGCGTCGGGAATAACCATGAAGGTGGCGGGTACATCGCGTCCACCTATAGTGACCATAACATTACACTCTAAAGATTCTACTAACTGTTGAGAGCCGTCGGCGAGTCCGATGGTGCGCCGGGACTCCGCGAAGTCTACCTCACCAGACGTCAGCAGCTTATAAAGCGACGGGCTTGCGATGGAGCTGGTGGCGCCGGTGTCAATGATAGCTACCCCGTTATGACCTTGGACCTTGATGTTCACCAGCGGACACATGTCCTCGATGCTGCTATCGAAGGTCGCGATGTGAAAATCTACCTTACTAGTATTCGGAGCGCTCTTACAATTATCACACTTAGAACGCACCACACCCAGCTGACCGCATCCATAACAACGCAATTCGCTAGAATTTGACTTACTTTGCGTGGGGTCACTGACCTTTTTGACAGATTTGTTCCGACACTCATCAACTGTGTGACCAAAATATTTACAATATGAACACTTAGGACGGTTACGCTTAGGTTTCTCATCATTAGACTTAACGTTTATTGCCGAACGTGAACGGCTGACCTCATTCACGTTGGAAAAGTTTGGCATATTCGCGGTGACGCCTGAAGGATTAAAAGTCGGGCCGGAAACGGAGGGGTTTAAAGTCTGGCCAGAGGGGTTTGATATCTTACTAGGTCTGTCAGCGAAAGTGTTAACCGTATAACCGACCTCACTGAACGTGTTAACAGCAGTGGAATGAGAATTAAAATTAACACTCACCTCCGCCAGCGATTCCTCGACCAACCTTACTCGATCAACTAACATCTCGAGCCCATTCACCTCATCGCGCGGTATACGCTTCCTAAATTTACGATCTAGTAGGCCGTACACTATATCGACTTTCATAACTTCGGACACCGAGTATGGCAATTTTGCCAGAAGCGCGCGCACTTTATTCACAAACACATCACCGCGTTCGTTTCCTTGTTCGGCGGAAAAAATGTCGCGAAAGATTTTGAACGCGGGGCGCGGCACTCCGTACATGCCACGTAGTCTCTGCAGCGCCTCGCTCCAGGTTGCCACCGTAGCTTTAATCCCGCGCCACCAAGTCGCGGCCTCGTCGGTGAACAATATAGGCAAACCACGTAGAGCGTGTTCGTCGCTAATATTCATGCACTCCTTATATACTTCTACTGCATCAATAAACGCCTCCACGACGTCGGGGTTGCGCGAGGTGCCGTCGAAGCGCGCCGTGCACTTCGCGAAGTTACCTGGGCGCGTCGCGGGTGCGGGCGCCGTCCCACGAGCGGGCGCGGGCGCGGGCCCGAGCGCGAGCGCGGCGGGCGCCGCCGCCGCCGTCCCGTACGTGGGCGCGGGCGACGTCGCGGCGAGCTGCGGCAGCGGTGACGGTGTCGCTCCGCCGCCGTCGTTGTCGTCAGGCAGGGATTCTCGATCACGTTTGACAGATAAAAACTCCCTGAAGATACGGTTCGTCTCCTCTTGCTGTTTAGCTAAACTCGCGAAAAGGGTCTGTAGTGTTTGCTCGGACATCGTAATGCTGTTAGCGCCGGCGGGGGCTGGGGCGGAGCTCTGCCGCTTTCTCGGTGTCTGGTCCTCTGGCGTCTGCCGCGAAGAATCGTCATCCGAGGCACTCTCTCCTTCGTGGACCTGTCCCATTGCTCGCGTCTTCGGCATTGTAGGTATTCGAAGGCATGCACGAGTCGGGAGTAAGTCTTCGGCACGCAGAGGTCAATGCCGGCTCGTAACAAATACGCGATTGCATACACAATACACTCGATTAACACCACGAAAAGTCCCTTTCGGTGTTCTAGAAAGTACTTTAGCAAGTATTTACTTGATTTAGCCCTGCCCGCGTACTCGCACGATCTCGGTTGCGGCCTTGGGATTACGTGCGACTCTATCCGGTGTCTTATTTCGTCTGGGATTGCGGCCGCGTATAATGGACTCGCCCAAGTGCACTGTTTCACTCTGGATCTCACGAATTACAGTTTGACCGAAGGTTTCACACTTATGAGGGGGTTGATACCGCTGTTCTTCACACATGGAACTGTTTCGTTTTAACCACAACACTTTTCTAGTGAAAACTGTCCGCTGGGCGCCGCGAGTTGGGCGTCATTCTAACGGCATCTACTATCTCAGGGGTTGTTATATTAAACATAAGGTTCATTTGCACAACGGGCAGTTTAATATCACTATCAGAGATTACAAAACACTGGTAAAACAGAGGAAACAGTCTTTTAAAACAAGTTTGCGCGGCGAACGGGCTCGGGAGCGAAATCTAACGACACTGACATTTGCCCGGGGTAAGAGCGCGGGCGGAGGAAGGTGCGTTCCCGAATTACCGTCGCGTTCGGCCTTCTACAAATATAATTTAGGGGTATGTTTGGTCCGATAACCATACGATTTTGTAGGTGGAAAATTTGCTAAAAATTTTTGGAAACTAGTAAACTTTAGAAGTCAGTCACCGAACAGTCGACAGGATGTGACTTGTCACGTATTGTCGCCCAGTTTTTTTTTACAAAATATATATGTATGAGTGTACTGTCAAATGTCCCCGATACACTGTTGCACCTTGTTGCATGAGAAATTACCAATTTGTCACAAATAATAATATTTCAAGAGTTATTATAAATGAACACAAAAATTGCAAGTTCCTAGAATGACCCTTGAAACTTTCTGCCTCACCCAACCAAACTATGGAATGAATTGTCGCCTGCGGTATTTCCGGACCAATACGAGATTCAAGCCTTCAAGAAAAGAGCGTACTCCCATACTAAAGGCCGGAAACGCACTTGTGACTCCTCTGGTGTTGCGGGTGTCTATGGGCGGCGGTAATCGCTAACCATCAGGTGATCCGTCAGCTCTTTTGCCACCTCACTCAAAAAAACCGTAAAGGCAAATGCTGATAATTAAACATTTAAACAGTCGCAGTGCAGTACCCACACACAATGTTAAATCCATAATATGATTATAACCAGAAGTATCTAAAAATGATGAAAAAATAAAGAGGCTGAGAGATAAGTAAAATAAGAACCGCGGTCAGGATAGCTCATTATAATATTGTTACTGCCTCTCCAAAGTTAACGAATTGCTAACGAAGTAGGTACTCAATTACACAGAAACATAAAAAGTTTTTATTAACGCTCATTTAAATTCGCCCTTAGCGACTGCATTCCTGCCCGGTACCCGTCGTCGCCAGCCGGTCCGCCGCCGGCCGCTTGAAATTACGAAAAATTTTATCGCGTACTTATTAAGATTAGATTTAAGAAAACTTAAGGTATTTTGCGAGGTATTTAATAAAACGAATTTTCTGCTTTTATAATAAATATTATTTGTATTATGCAGTTTTACAAAATTAAATGAAGACAACAAAAAAACTTGTGGACTAAAGAAATGATAAGTTTATGAAATGTCACCAAGCAAAGAAGTTAGTAGCGAGCTGGGAGTATCAGCTAACAATATATAAGTAAAAAGTTTACATTAAACTTATCCAATTACCTTCAGAAAGTTCCACTTGTTTGCTATCGTCTACATCCTTAGTGTGGAAATGCAAATAAATAAAAACGTCCCCACTGCACTCGACGTCCGCGTAATTTAGACAGTTCGATAGAAGTTCTGTTATTGGGGGCGTAAAGCGCTGCGGGCAGGCCGGCCCTGTCGCGGGCGCGTGGCATCCAGCCCCGACTCACATAAGGTAAGTGACCCAAATAAGGCCCACCTTATTTTTATCTGGACGTAATTAGTAGGTCTTTAAGAAAAACTCACTCATCTTTCGAAATATTAATCTTCACTGATTAAACTTTAAAATAAATATAGTTGAAACGTGAAAAAAACAAAAATCAGACATTGCCGCATGTCATCCATTCGATATTATTTGCACTTATATTATTTTGATAGGCCTTATTTGGACCTTTCGTATGTGTAAGAATAAAGAATATTACAGAAAATACATTGAAAAAATGGCGTATAAATGCTTATGTAGGGGTTACTAAACTTTTAAACTAAATAACACACAAAAAAAATCTCGGTATGCGTGCAAAAATATCAAAATACTTACAGCATTACCTGTAGAAATTTTATAAAACGGGCGTATTCTCCGCGTCCCGACTGTTTTCGACTACCTGTTTCGACTACCTGTTCGTCGTAAGCGGCGCTCGCTATTCTTGTTTGTGTCAGATACATCCCTACGCACACCACTGTAAACTTTCGCGGTTATTTGAAATGTCTAAGCAGGAAATTTAAAACCTAGGCCTTATTGGGGCATAGGCTTTATTTGGGTCTCTTACCTTACAATCAGTGAGAAGCGAGCGAACCAAGGATGCATCTGATAACTAGAGAGTTTCAGCAGGTTTTAGCGATCGAAATACTGCAGGAATGGTAAGGTGTTTTTATTTTATTCTAAACAAAATTCAGGAGCACAAGGGAAGGTTTAAGAGGATTTTTTTATTGTTTGATAGGTGGCAAACGAGTAGACGGATCACCAAAAAAAACAAGAAACAACAAACCTCATCATTCAGAGTAAAGTAGTTATTCCGATATCAGAAGAAATCCTGCAATATATTCTTGGTACGGTACTTGAGTATCGCCATATTTTAGTAAAATAAATTCCGAGATAAATTTCAAAATAAAAAATTCCTTGTCTTGTATTCTAATAGTTCTAGAATTCCTTTAGTCAGGACCCATTAATCCCTGGATCTACTGCCATGCGCGTCACACCCTTTGCTTAATAATGCGGTGCTCCTCGCCATCTAACTTGTAATTTATTTTTGGAGTTCCACTAAATAGTTTTTTTGTTATCGTAGGCTAACCTGTAACATGTGATATTTTACAAGTGCCCATTGCACCTTGAATCATAACCCGGGGTTAATTCCAAGTCAAGAGCTGAATCCGGACTTGGCCCCCGTGTGTGGAGTATGGCCTAAACTTCCGGAGTTATTAGAAGAGACCCGTGCCGATGCAGTGGGGTCGATATGAGTTGTTAACGAATTCCACGTCGCCATACCACTTAAGTCGTAATATATTTTACGAGTGTCCGTTGCACCTTGAACCCCAACACGGGGTCGGTTGTCACCTCGCCGCCCCGTATTGCGCGGCTCATCGCTGGCTAACTTGTAGTTTATTTTACGAGTGTCTCTAGTTACCAGACAGTTTGTCTGAGTGCCGGTGCTCGAGCTCGGATAGGGCCGAGCATGGCGGAGTTTGTAAAATATGTCGTGGGTAATCCGCCTGGTCCGCTCTCCGCGCCGATCGGAACCGGGGAGAGTTGTGAGTTTATTGCAACTGATCGCGCTTCGTCTGGGAGTTTCTTAGTCAGTTGCAAGTGAACGGAAAGTGGTCGCAAAGTTTATTTTTATTGGAATTTTGATCACAAATACGAGTAGTTAAGGCGTTTTCAGATTGTAGTTCTAGAAAGTAAAAGTATTATAAGTATATGACGTTACACATTTTTTGTCCTCATATTATTAAACAAGGGAAGTCATAAAAGGTTTGTTCGTAATTTTTCTTTTAAATGTTTTTCAATAAACCAATAGGCAAAGGAATAACGAAATCAAACACTTTGTCCAACTTTGTGACAGCGGTATACATACATTTGGAAATGTACTTCAAAGTTTATTTGGATTCCATTTACCTGTATCAGTGTCAGACCTAGACTGTCTGACAGGCATACATAAACCTAAATATTTGCTACCTAGAGTTATTTAAAGTTTGATAGAACCGCCGTCGGCCCGTTGCCCGCAGGGACCGCCGCCGTCCCTTAGACGTCCACAGCCACTGAGCCATCCTACTCCAGTCTAGACCTGCCTTTCTGAATAGTTTACCCCAAAAAATTATCATAAGTACTGATATTATGCGGGCTCTGGTTCCGGATGCTCGTTGCTTAGATGATAGATTTTCACTGCTTTAAAGGCACCTATGTGTTGGAGGGAGTTTCTTTAGGGCCCGCCGTTTCTTCTCACTCCGCAAACACTTCCCGAAACGGTGGGTATACGAGTTCCGAGTGATAGGAACCTTGTATTAGGTAGATAAAAGAATGACGTTCGAAAAGTGTACACTGCCCACTTCGAATAAAATATTTTCATTTTCATTTTCCTACTTTAACTTCTGCCCGCGGATTCGCTCGCAAAATAATTGGGTTATCCCGCGGTAAAAACTTCATAAATTCGAATAAAAGATAGATAACTTATGGCCTTTTTAATGTCACAGGCTAAATGCATGCCAAGCTTTAAGAGGAATTAATAAACAGTAAAATTTCACATTTACGTTATACATATAATTGGAAAGTAGGACAGACATGTTTTGACAGTATCAAAATCATTTTTAAATTTTATGCAATAAAGTTCGTTTACAAGTTTATTAAAAAAAACATTATTTCTAGATAGACAATTAAAATTTTAATACTTAATTTTTAATTTTCATCAAGACATTTTTCGATAAAATATTTAATTTATTCATCAAGTCGACTCGGGATCTCAATACATAAATCGGTTCTAGCGTTAATTTGCCACATTTAATAATAAGTTACGAAATATTAGGTTTCAATTAAGTTACGAAATCGTTCTCTAAATTTGAGTTCGAAAGTAAAAAAAAACTCCATCGTTACTGGTTACGAATCTACGGTTATGTAGGCGTTCAATTATTTCGTCTGAGACTTCTTTAAAATGTACCTATTACGTGACTTTCTCAGTGACACGAACTAATTCAAGATAATTTAGTTTTGGACAGTCATACCTCATAATCTAACATAGTTAATGAAATAAACTTTTTACATATTGTGGCGACATCTATCGTACCGCCACAAACTAATCCTAGAACGCGATATCGAAAGTTTCTTCGTACTACGCATATATATGACTTCCAACCATCAACAGTTGGACCACGGCCGGTCCCCAGGCATACCACCTCGCCTGGCGGATGTACTTCCCTTCTCAACGAAGAGCAACCGTAATATGTTCTGTGTCTAAGGAAATCCTCGAAAATCCAGATGATCACAATGAATTAAGCATACGTTCATACACCAGTTAAACTCCTGTGGTGCATGCACTCAGGTTAAAAGTAACTTAAACCAGAGACTAGTTGTCAAATACTATATTCATAATCTCATCATATCATCAGGAATTCGGAGGGCGTCTACTGTTGATCATACATACATATGTTTAGGAATATTCGGAGTGCCTGAATCGATCAATTCTCCTGAAGTAAGGCTGTCCGAACGTTCGGCCTGTGCTCAGCAAGTACCGCATTGTTGTTGCGGGCTCCACTGAAGTGAGTACACTTTAATTGCTGATGGGTGCATCCTTACGGTCCGCATCTCAACTCACTAGACGGTAAATGGCCTCACTACATATTAGCTAAAATAGTTGCTAGCGTAATTACTGACGGATTTGAAGCCATATATTTGAAGAGCTAGGAAACCAGATAGGTGATCTAGTTATTATATTTCTAGATAAAGAGAACGGCGAAAATTTCTGTTACAGATTGCCCTGATTCTGTTAATCAATTCCAGGTTCCAGGTCAGTAGGCATAAGAATGGAAAGCATAGATAGCTTTAGGCTGGCTGGCTTGTACGTGTTTTAATATTAACAACTAATTTCATAATCATAACAAAAGCAAATCTGAGAAGTTTTCTTTGTTTTTATTAATTTACTAAAATCTTCCTGTGCCAGTTTCAATACTATTTTTATGGAACTAACTTGAAGTCATTAATCTATCAAATACGAAAACATTGAAATCAAAAACGAAAATTGAGAACCTCCTCGTTTTTTGAACGTCGAAAAAATGTATCACAGATGTTACTTCTGGTTTATAAATTATACGATAATATATCGACACACATTTATTTAACTCTGTAGCGACATATATTAAAATAATATCGTATATTCCCAACCGGCACAACCCCATTCCGATTTCAGTAGATACTGTTATAAATATTACAGATAGGAGTCAAACAAGAAGCAAATCCCAATGCCTACACGTACCAGCTCAGGCGGAAAGCGCCGCTCCGGATGGCCTGGATTCCTTCTGCCACTAAATCATATCTAGCAGTAGTCAAGTATTACACAAAGAAAAAGATGGCCAACTCGCAATTTAGGGTAAGTGAGTCTAATGTAATTTATGAGTTCTTCGTAAAAACGGCGCCGAGTATCAGGAGATTCGCCAGTCCTCTCTTAAATTAAACTTTTACTTTTCCATTTTTTTTAAATTGTGCAAAATGTTGTTTAAAATTCAATTTTTAAATACTTTGTACTCTTCGCATAAAATGCTAAATACTGTCTGAATTTTCGGGCGTTTTCTTCGAAGCATTTATTTGTAGGTAGTACCTACTGTTTCTTTTATATGTATCTGTAAATATTATTATTTTCCCGTTGTATTACAAAAAATAAAGTAAAGATGCAAAACGGATTATCGCAGAACGGAGATGTCGATTAGATTATTTATATGCTCCCATCTCACGCATCAAGCGTGTTTCCAATATGTCACATCAAAAATAAATCCTTGCTTTTCTTGCTCATATGTCTGTCACTGTCACAACCGTAAATTGGTGTGCCTCAGTGTGTGACATGCAGACACACTTTGACATAAACACGCGTGTGTTTAAATAGACTATGTATAACCATTTCGATGTTGACATTTGTGACAGATGCTGATTTGAAGTCATGAGCTCGTAAGTTAATTAAAATGTTTTTTGAAGCTCGTGAGTTCATTTCGTATATTATATAGTGTCAGAATAATATGTGAAGGACGCGTTACTGTAAGCGAAAATAGTAATTCAAGTATCATATTAGATAAAAGAAAATACAATATGTAATAATAAACGCAGACAGAGGCAGTGAGCCGATACTGACGTGCCTGTATTAGATATGGGTTATCAGTTTTTTTGGAAAACGGTTTTGTAACCGATATGAAGTTTTCATATCGATACCGAAAACCGATATGAAGTTTTCATATCGATACCGAAAACCATTTTCAGATATCGATATGGGTAGCTCGATATTAATCGCTTTTTAAACGTAACTTATCTATTTGTTTAGGAAACGAACGGAAACACAAACTCACGCGTTATCAAGTCCAAACTAAGCCGTATTGCAATAACCATAATGGTCAATTCGCCTATCATCCGCTGATATCCGTCCCAGTTCAATATTCGCTGCATTTCTTTCGCACTAATGAAATGTATTTTTCAACCGACTTCAAAAAAAGGAGGAGGTTCTCAATTCGTCGGAATCTTTTTTTTTTATGTATGTATGTTCACCGATTACTCGAAGACGCCTGAACGGATTTCAAAAATTCTTTTATCGAAATCGATTCAGCGGTTTTTGAGAAAATCAACAAAAACATAGCAAAATTGGAGTTACTGCGATTGAAGTCGGTTGTTTTTAACGTATTCAGCGTGGTCAATTATGTTAAAAAGAGAGAAAGCGAATATATCAATCCATTCGATATCATATGCTTGGGTTGCGGGAGTTGTGTTTCGCGCGTTACTTAGCCTCTATGTATAGTTTTACTAATATCCGATATTAAAAACTGCCATATCGATATGTTATGGTATGAATCTCATATCCGTTTTTAGTTACGTTTTGATATATCGGACTCATGCCTAGCCTGTATTTCTTGTCACTGTGCCGTGACATATTGACTCACAGTAAATTATTGTATTGTACGTTTTATATAAAGTGATTTTTTTATTGGTCAAGACAATTTGTCTACTTTAAACACGCTTTTTAGGGTTCCGTACCTCAAAAGGAAAAAAGAAACCCTTATATGATCACTTCGTTGTCCGTCCGTCTCTCTGTCTGTCTGTCTGTCACAACCCTTTTTCTCAAGAACGCGTAAACGTATGAAATTTAAATTTATATCAAATATTCAGGCCTGCAATCCCTTGAAGCTGTGAAAAAATCAAACTTCTATGCCAACGCAATCAAGAGATGCGGCCGTTAATACCCCATATTTGGACACTCACATGGGAATCAAAACCTATAGGGTACTTCCCGTATACCTAGAATCATGAAATTTGGCAAAAAGCAATGCTTATAGCACAAGTAAGGGGAAAAGTCCGAAAACCAAAAATTACCCTTTTTTTATTTCCATGCGAGTGTCCAAATATGTAGCATAAACGGCCGTATATGTCTTGATTGCGTTGGCATAGAAGTTTGATTTTTTCACAGCTTCAAGGGATTGCAGGCCTGAGTATTTGATATAGAGTTCAAGACATGTGTGTATATGAATTTATACGGAACCCTCGGTACGCGAGACCGACTCGCACTTGGCCGTTTTTTTTTTAATGAGTAGAGCCGTTTTTTTGAGATTCAACTGTGGGTCTTATGAGTGTTGATAATTAAGATGAGTAAATGCTTACTCTAAGCTCTTCTTGCTATAACGTTTTAAGGTATTCTAAGGCAAAATAGTGCAACCTATTCTTGCTAAAAGGACACGTACACTTTCGCGAAAGTATACGTAATTGATTAAGATGTTATAAGTTTTTAAAATCGTAGAAGCTAAGTACCAAATTTGTTTTTCTTGAATATTACTTTGTAATTCCTTTATTTTTGAGGCTAAAAACATAGTCCCTAGGGGGGGGGGGGGCTCTGTATACAGAAATACAGGTTTCTCAAAAACCTAGTTCAGTTACAGACGACTTCTTAACTTATGTTGTGAAATATTAATAAGCCATTATATATAAGTCAATCTTTTCTTCTGACAAATAAACTTATTATTTTTATTGTATATTACAAAACTTTATGTTTGTGCATCTTATATCTAATTTTGTAGGTTTTTTTTTAAACCCTTTGTTTGCCCTGTACGTATGTACTTAAATACTCATTTCACAATCGGCTTGCATTACCAAAAATGATCGTGGCTCAGTGCGGGTTACATGGTCGCGCTGATTACGCAGGTTAACTGACTACAGACACGGTCATAAACTGGATGGGTTTGACTGTATGTGGCGTTTATCTGGACCATTGCACGTTAAGCTGTTAGTGCCGGTTGTGATCACTAGGGGGCAGTCGTTAAAACATGTCAGAAGCTTTGTGAGGCACTTTTCTGTGATGAGCAGAATTGTTTGCTCTGAGTCTGGGTGTGTAATATTCTTGATACGAAGTTCTATGCATGCATGTGCTCGTGATAACAAACAACTTTCCCTAAGGTACCTATAGTCAAATCTCAAAAAAATGTTTGGACCCTCCATACAAATCGATCAAAGGACCAGCCAAATTAGTATGAAGAGTCCAAATTTTTTTTGCGATTTGACTGTGGGTTCCATAGAGAAAGTTGTTTGGTATCATCAGCACATGCACACCCTTTGGTATCAAGAACTAATTTAAAGTCACCCTATATATGTATCTATTTAAATGTATATGTGTATGTATGTATATCAGTCTCTGGTTCCCAAGATACAGGGAATCCTAGTTTGGGGCCAGATGACCGAGTGTGATTTGTCCCGGATATTATATTATTTGTAACCTGTAGGTGGTTTGCAATTCTGACACTGGGGATGGCCACTAGCCACTATTGTGGGGTCAACCTCCAACAATCCGGACTTGGCCCTAGTGTGTGGAGTATGGCCTAACCTTCCCGAGGTGTGGGAAGACACCCGTGCCCAGCAGTGGGGACGCTAAACAAGCCATTGTTAACGAACACAGGAACGTACGATTTCTGCTTCATTTGTTTTGATTACGTATATTACACGCGTTGCGGCGAACTTGGGGAAATAACAACAAATATTTCAAAAGTTAGGGTAAGCTGTGCTCTTTTGGGGGTTGTATCTTACTTACTGTATGGAGTTTTGATGTATTCAGTATATAGGGTGTAACAAAATTGATGTATGACCCGTTAACTGGGGATTCTACTCATCGTACTGAACAACTTTTGTTCTACGACTTTGCTCAAATCGCAAAAAAAATTTGGACTCTCCATACAAACTGATCATCTGTTTTGCCATTTCTCCAAAAAAGTCCAAAATTTTTTTGCGATTGCGATTTGAGTAAAGTTATAGAACAAAAGTTGCTCAGTACGATGAGTAGAATCCCCAGTTAACGGGTCTTTTTTTTTTTTTTTTTTTTTTTTTATGGCATAGGTGGCAAACGAGCAGACGGATCACCTGATGGTAAGCGATTACCGCCAATTACACCAATTTTGTTACCCCCGTATACATACATAGAATAAAACACTATTGTTACAATAAACTGGACTGCTTTGTTGTCTGGTACTAAATAAATAGTGATAAAATATTCGTTTATGACTTTATGACTTCTCTCAAGTTTTAAAAACTTATCCGACTGCTGTTGCTTGGAAAACGCATTGTCCTTAGAAGCTTTGCGTTTTATTCGATATTTAAAGTTAGTTAACCATCAAAATCAATTTGTATGAGAATCAAATCAAATCAAATACTTTATTGCACAAACATAATATACATATCAGTGATATTTACAAGAATGTAATTTTACTGTACAATTTAGGCGGCCTTATTGCTTAGAGAATTTATTCCAGGTAACCTGTAGAATGGAAAAAAACGAGTGCATAAATAGTGGGCTGTGCAAAGCAAACAAGAAAGCGAAGTACAATGAAATTTGAGTCCAAGGTATTAACTTAGTTTATTTGACACAAACTTTAACATTAACAAACAACACACATATACACACAAACACTTACAAATAAGAGAATTAAAAAAAATAACACAATAATAAAAACGGTTTTTTTTTATGTGATAGGTGGCAAACGAGCAGACGGATCACTTGATGGTAAGCGATTACCGCCGCCCATGGACACCCGCAACACCGGAGGAGTCACAAGTGCGTTGCCGACCTTTGAAATGGGATGGGGTATGGGGGAATGGGGAGGGGGAGGGGGTATTGGGCCTCCGGTACCCTCACTCACTCGGCGAAACACAACAAACGTTGCTTCACGCCGGTTTTCTGTGAGGCCGTGGTATCACTCCGGTCGAGCCGGCCCATTCGTGCCGAAGCATGGCTCTCCCACGTCTCAAAAATACGGCATTAGTCAAAAGCACCCATCACAGAAGCCGCGATAAAAGCTCCAAAAGTTGCTTAGTTTTACAATTAATGTAGAAGCCACAACCGCTACTCAACGTTATTATAAATTACAATTGTATAAATCGAGTTTTTTCAGTAATTTTATTAAGCTATTTTATTGAATAATATCTGTTTTTATACGTGTTTTTTTTTTTGGGTAAGACTATGTCGGTAAATTAGGTAAATGTAAAATGCCAAAAAGTTTTTATCTCCAAGTTCGCAAAATGATACTGGCCACTAGCTTTTCCGAAACATTATTTTGAAAAAAGAACATGTAGGTGTAGTATAAAGCACTATGTATCACTCGGAAGAAAGTGCGATTAGCAACTCGAATGTTTAAACTACATCTCTCGTTGGTAATCGGTCACTTTCTCGCCTTGATGAACAATGTACTAATATTAAATTTTTAATGCTGGCAACACTCGGCGGTTTCAAGCCGCTACGCTGCGGTCTACGAGATTTGCTACGGCGCGTAGCACGCCAGCGTAGTCCCGTAGCCCAACAGCATGCGTGATGCTTTCCAAAATAGCTTTAGAGTTATTAACTTATTATACACTGTGGACAAAAAAATCGACTCAAAATCTGTTGCCTGACTTTTGAAAAAATAACTCAGTCGACAAAACTACTAAATACAAAAAAAAAACAAAAATCAAGAAAACCACCAAACTAAAATCATAAAGAGTAAACACGCAGTTTTTGATCTTTTGGTTTAGTGTTTTTTTTGCTAGATTGAGTTATTTTTTTCAAAAGTCGAACAAACCTTGAGTCGATTTTTTTGTCCATGAGTATTGTATTTTGTATGGGTTTTTTTTATTGTAACACAGTACATAATACTTTTACCTGTTTGTAAATTAAACTTGCAGCAAAGATACACGGGAAAAAAAAGAGCTAGAGTTTTTGCGATAAGAGATTCTGATGACTTGTATTTGTTTCTTACTGCAGAAATATTTATTATTTTTTATAGCGTAAGTTTCGACTCTCACAAAAATTCGCATTCTTGACATCTTTTTCAAGAAACTTATATTCTCCAATGAAAAAATCAAAGAAGTTTTATATCGTCGCTCCGTAGGGGGGGAGTGGGGTGCAAGTCTGTGGAAAAAATATTTCATGGTGCATATATGAAATTAAAACCAGGAAAACAAGCTTGAACCTCAACAAAACAAATGAGTCGGAGGCCATTTCCATTCCACCTGGCGGCAACAGATTGGCGCCATATGTCACGGGAGCTCTGCCGTGTGCCCCTGCGTCGGTATACTAGACACAAGGCCGCCTTTACCTGACTTCCCCAGCGAAGGGTAATTAATGTTTTTGAGTATTAGTCTATTATGTATGCCTATTGTAAGTATGAATGAACACGTTACTGTAGAACGTAAAGCAGGAAAATATATGAAAAAAGTTCAGATACAGCGGTTTTATTTTTATAATTTTGTGTATGTCTCTTTTATTGCCGCGTGTAACCAAAACGGCTAGATAGCTTTTCAAGTTTCGATACATCTTCATTCTCAGATTGACACAGGATACATTTTATGGAGTCGTGTTTCGTTTTTTTTTTTGTTTAAATTGGTTTGATTATACAGGGTGTAACAGAAAGGTGTGATAATACTTCAAGGTTGGCTTTTACCCATCAAACTGAACAACTTTTGTTCTACAACTTTGTTCAAATCGCAAAATTTTTTTTGGACTTTTCATACAAATCGATCAGCTGGCGAACCAAGTTTGTATGAAAAGTCCGAAAATTTCTTTGCGATTTCAACAAAGTTGTAGAACAAAAGTTGTTCAGTTTGATGGGTAAAAGCCAACCTTGAAGTATTATCACACCTTTCTGTTACACCTGTATACATCCAGTAAAATCATAGAACAAAACTTCAGTTTTAAAACTAGCGATTTTCTACAATTCACGAGTCTAGAAAATATACACATAACAGACTTGGTATCATACCAAACTTATCTCTTATTAAACGTCAAAGCTTGTTTACTGTATTACCTACTTACACCCTAGTTAGGCCGCAGTCGAACCCAGTGCTGTTCGGCCTAGTCGCGCGCGCGCGCTCATTATGCGTCACCTACAGGAACTTCCACTCGCCACGCACCTTGCACACTACTCGTAAGGACAAGCTCATCGGAGTCAACTTCGATGAGCCTGTCTAGTGAATGAATGAATGAAAACACTTTATTGCACAATAAAACAGGAAAATAAAAACATAAACTTAAAAAAAGTGTCTATGTGAGTCTCCGTAATATGGTATTTCACTCTATTCAAGAAAAAATCGAAAACTACTTATTTACGGTGGTATTTGTAATAAGTAATCGAATAAAGATGATTTCTATATAATAAAATGAGAAAAAACATTTAATTTTTGATTTACAAAAATCAAGTTTTTTAATCTGTTATTCAAATATCTGAAACGCCAGTCGCCATGCTGGTTGTCGATGTGACGTCACGATAGCAGTAAACAGTGACATTTTGTTCGCAATATGTGGCAAAATTTTAGTTTTTTCGCCTAATTTCAAAAATATGAAAAGATAACCTGTGTCCAGTAAATTAACTTGAAAATTCATGACGGAAGGCGGTTTTGTGAAAGTAGAAAGTACGAATCTGCCGAGAATAAATACCTACCTACATTTAAGTGGCAAAGTTTTTGTTTCTAATCCCGACTGCCGAAGTACCTATTTGCAACTTAATTTTTATCGCATTTTTAGTTTTAGATTAAAATCTGGAAAAAACTGTGCAAAATTCGTTACAAAAATAAATTCGATACGCGCGCGAAATGAAACGAACGTGTCCGGCAGATAAGTACCATACTTTTACATATATTACTATCTATATATGTATTTACAATTATGCAAACAAACGTCAAAGCTTCAAAATAAAAACGTATTTGGTTGGCTTGCTATATTTCTGTGCTTTTGCGTTTAGGTGTTGAAATTTGAATATGACGATAATAAAACAGTGATATCAAACATCAAACAAAAACCCATACAGATACAGTACAGTGTCTGTTGATGGTGCAGGATAATAATGTTGGCTTGCTGTTGCAACGATGATGATCAGCCTCGAAAAGTCATTGGGAAAAGTAGATTACTTTTTAGGTGTACTTTAACAAATACACAAGGATACTTGTTAATACTTTGCTAAATCATTTCAGGGAACAAACATTTCTTACCTATACATAAGATGCCTACTGCTTCAAAATAGAGGCTACTTTGAAATCCTTTTGGAATGCAAAATGACCAAATAAAGCAGCTGGCGAAGATGCAACTGTATCATTCAACAGGTAAATAAATTGTTATGCCTAATCAACATCAAAGGACAAAGGCCTCCCCCAAGGATTTCCACACTGACCAGTCCTAGTTTGCTCATATCCAGCGGCTTCCTGTAACCTTCATCAGGTCGTCTGTCCACCAAGTTAGAGGAATCTCTACACTGTGTATGCATGAAGTGTTACGCATAAAGTATTTTTAAGGGTTATTTATTCCTCTTCCATATTAAACATTAAATGCTGATTGTTCTTATTATTTTTTTGTGATGTTACAGATATTCAATGCCAAACATGCATATAGATGGGAAGATAACCACCCACAGGCTGCATCGTTCCAAGGTGGCAATGCAATAGGGCTGCATAACTTCAGTGATTTTCGATAGCTACTTTACTATAGAGGAAATTATTGATTTGCTGACTATGAGACAAAAACTTGAAGAAAGAGAAATATGTATTTGTATTTAATAAAAAATCTGTCTGGTACTGTTGCATTTTTCTTTCTTATTTCTAACAATAAGTAAAACACATTAGGATTTTTTAAACTAAACAAATAGTACCTACTTATAGTAGGTAATCTATGTTTTTTCCAGTTTGTTTTTATTAACGTATGTAATACACAATTTGAGTTTTTTGTGATAAGACTATCCAACTTTCCCACTCTCTGATATATGCCAATTAGTTGTTTAATTAATTATACCATTGCTTTGTCAAGTTGTATTATTTTAGGGTTCTAGGAAAGTTAACAAATTAGCTAGTGTAACTAAAATAAAAATCTTACAATTCTTATCATATCACTCCAAAATCTATCAGCTGCTTTAACTACAAGCGGTAACAGTAGTAATGAAACAGATGTATACCTATATAGGTATAATTTCTACTAGGCTATTCTACTAAACAGCACTATATGAGTATGGTGGTTTTCGAGAATTCTCATAATTACTGGGTATATATAAATATGTACCTCGAAAACCACCACACTTTCATATTTTAATGAACTATTTAAAAATATGAAAGTGTGGTGGTTTTCGAGGTACATATTTATATATACCCAGAAATTATGAGAATTCTCGAAAATTCTCTAAAAAATATTTTCAAAGCCTCTTTTAGAATGTGACTTATAAAATCGTATAGGTACTTACTTAAAGTTTTGTAGCCTACACACACAACTGAAAGGGTTATGAATCTCATTGTCTCATATTGCCTCAGGAACAATATGACCATTGAAAGAAGGAATAAAAATTTAATTACAAAATAATTTCTTTACAGGTAAACCAATATATGTATTCCACCCAAAACACTTATCTACATATTAATTCACAAATATACAACTATGTACACATTATACAGGGTGTTAAAAAAAGTGTGTTTGAAATTTTAAGGGGTTACTCAGAATCAAGTATAGAATCCAGGAAAAATATTGAAAAAATTCACTCTTCAATTCTTTTTTGCAGTTTTTCATACAAATTCTCGATTCACTATTGAGATTTAGTATGAGAATCTGAAAAAAAAATTGAAGAGCGGATTTTTTCAATATTTTTCCTGGGTTCTGTACTTGATTCTGAGTAACCCCTTAAAATTTCAAACGCACTTTTTTTAACATCCTGTATTATTCACAATTTTATAAATTCACTTCTTTATGGTGGCCTGCTTGATGATCTTAGGACTGAACTGCTAGGATAGCTGTTCTGACTTTCAGTCATGACAAGAAATATCTTCTGCGCTTGGTAAATCTTGGTTACAAGATGTCCTTGTTCTGTGCAATCAAATCTGGACAATATGCAGCCTGATTTAACTTGCATTTTTTGTACCCATTGTCTTGTAAGTATTGCATATAATTTTCCATGCCGGTTTCCATCTGCAATGTGAAAAAAGGTAGGTAGGTATGTGTAAACAATTTCACAAATTCATTTATGTACCTAACATAACCTATAAACATTGTATGAGATTAAAAAACCACAGTAAGACAAATAACTATTTAGTTTTGTATAATAGGCATTGGCGCCGAGTCCATAGGGCCTGGGGATGCCCAAGCCCTACCAATGCCATTATCAGCGAGGCTTTTCCGCGTAGCGGCCTAGCCCCACCTTTATTTTTATGAAGTCGTCGCCCCCGAAGTTAATAAGTACGTACCTATTTACTTATTGGAAATAAATTATGGATACTTACATTGAAAGGTATATTTTATTCTTAACCATTAACTTTGGATCTCTTCTTGCAAGTTTTATCCAAGTGTTTTTCATAGGTATTTGTATCTGTTGGCACTTGAATCCATAACTTGCCTAGTGTTTAACATTTGTATTTTTAAACTGTACACCACCGGTAGCGATAAGGGATTGTAACTCACTATTAATTTCGTAAATTTTCACTAAATGTAGCTAAATTGTACGTAGAACTGTCATGTTTACCGCTGTAATGACGTCACAACCTAAAACATCATGGCGGCTAGCGTTTTCGCGCGGTCATCGGGAATGGTAATTTAAAATGTATTTTTGGGGTACTTGTAGGTTTCAAAAAATTATAAAAAAAATATTTTTGACTTTTTCCCACCTAATGATCAATTGAGATACTTTTCAAAAAATGGTGAAAAACCCTATTCTGTAAACCCAAGGACCTCAAGGTTTTTTTTATCCACAGTTAGTGAACCCTATGCATCATCTGTCATTGATTGTAAGCGATGATGATGACGAAGATATGGAAGTGGGATAACCAAACCTCAATGGAATGGGGAACTGGCATGAAATGAAATCAAACTGGGTCCTACAAAATTGGACTCCGCCGAAAATGGAATCTACGACGTTCTGATAAAAACCGAGCGAACTAGCTACTTCGCCACGGAGGCAGCGTAGCGGTTAAAAGTGGGAAAAGAATCGTTTCTAGTGGGATATGCAATTTGGTTACCACTGCTTGCTCTGTTACTGTCAAACAGCGTACAATATCGTGTGTAGGTACTTTCAAAAAGTGGGAAAGCACTGAAAAATACTTTGAGAATGATAGATAGATAGACACATTTATTCCAAGACAAAAGACAGTTCACATGCAAATATCAGATGACAGAATTCTTATAGGAAACGTACAAGGTAAAAGATAAGGTGAAAACTAGAAACTAAAATATACTTAAATATACTGGAATCATACTTACTTGAAGATGTGGTAGCCAGCTTCCCTCAGGTGATTTTATTTTTAAAGTGTTTGAACTTAGCGTATGGCAAGCGATCCCCTCAAAACCTTAAGTTCAGTTTATTTTTTTCGAAAGACTCCTTCGTCAGTCACAAAAAAATCTCACCATTCATTCTTATGTAAAACTAGCAAAGGAACTATAACTGTGAAATGAAAATAAAACAAACAAGAAGGCCAGTCCAGAGAGAGACGTCCGGAGCGCTGAGCTCATTAAAGGTCTCGCCGGCTCCCAAGTTTTAATTTAATACTCGTAAACAATAATAAAGTGACTTAAGTCGCGTAGACAGAAGTTTCGCACGGAAAAGCTTCTTAGCTGACTTGGTCTTATCTTTTTGCGTGGCGAAGCGCCTACGAAGAATTGATAGACAATATTTCAATTCTTTTATATCCAATTTTTATTAAGACGCGACGTACACTCAATCTGAGCAGGTTGATGCATGATAATATAATATCGACCGTTACGCCACTCATTTTAAGTTCAGATCAGAGTGGGATCAAGGCCGAACGCAAAATTCTCGAGATTTCGATGTTTTTATTACTTTTCTTGGCTTTCAAATAAGTTAAAAAAAAACCGTTCAAGGTAAATTGAAGGTTTTAAAATGGCCAATTTTTGTGTGTTGGTTTCAACATAAACAAATATTGTGTTTCCGAGAGAATTTGCAATTAATGCAAAATACAGGGTTTACAGCATATTTTTTTTCATCAAAGCTTCTGTGATTTGTATGTTGCTGTTCAAGGCAATTTGTTTTTTATTATTTCATGTATGTTCTATATTTTTTCCATGGTGATAGCTTTAACCGTTATTTCAAGAATTTGAATTGAATATTGCGATTTGGCTATACTTAGCTCCTAGAGCTTACGGCGTGTAGCTCTTATTGTTCAATGCTTGCCAATACCGAATTTTTAGTTAGACACATACTACTTAACAGCCAGGATCCATCAAGATATCTTTCTGATATACCTAATATGACTTCATTTTTTTGGATTTGCCAAACTATTGTATGTATATGTACCACAGACTAAGATGTCTTTAGCTCATTTTTTTTTATAAGTACCTACACGTTGATGTCGGCTCTCGACATGTAGCTCTGGTGGGACCGATACGTTGCATGAATTAACCATCCGACCGATTCCGAATAATATGATGTTTTTAGTTGGTGTTCTATTCAATGAAACCCTTCGTGCAGACCGATGTTGAAATATACAAGCCACACCCCCGATAATTCATACAAATATCGCGTTATTGTTTACTACATAGAAATTCGACACGTCTTCATGCTTGTACACGTGTTAATGTGTGTGTGAGTATCTAGGGCTGCTTAGGCTAAGGCTTCTTGGGCATACCGCCTTGTCGTAGGTTACTTTTCTTTTTGTTAAGTATGATAACGTTTTTTAACCGACTTCAAAAAAAGGAGGAGGTTCTCAATTCGTCGGAATCTTTTTTTTTATGTATGTTCATCGATTACTCGAAGACGCCTGAACCGATTTGGAAAATTCTTTTTTTGATTAAAAGAGTATACTTCACAGGTGGTCCTGTATAAATTTTATCGAAATCGATTCAGCGGTTTTTGAGAAAATCAACAAAAACATAGCAAAATTGGAGTTGTTGCGATTGAAGTCGGATGTTTTTAACGTATTCAGCGTGGTCATTGAATCGATATTTCCGAAAACAGTAGAACTTTTAACGGCAGGTATGAACATAAACGACAGACTTTTACAATAGACACTTTTAATGAAGTGAATACTGCATACACGAGACACGAGACAAGGGAAAACTTATGGGTTCCCGGAGGAATGCTTAAAAACTTAAAATTTCCACTTCGTCACTAGAAGGCGCCACCTCAACATTTTCTTTTCCTCTGGATCCAATTCTAAAGTCCACGCAGACGAAATCGCGGGCAGAAGCTAGTCTTTTATAAGACAGATTTTAGCAGCTGCGCAGAAAACAGTTCTCCTCGAAAACCCTCAGACATTCCGACGCTTTCTCTCCGCCTTTCCAAAGTTCTGTAACCTAAGTTACTGTACTGTACTTTCATATCGCCTAGTGCGAAGTGTGCCGCGAAGATAAGCTTATACATATAAATAAATAAAAATAAAAAAAATACGTTTTAAAATAATGTCTACAGCATAGATACTTTAAAAAATTTGCGTTGTGTTTCGCCGAGTGAGTGAGGGCACCGGAGGCCCAACCTCCCCCCCCCCTTCCCAATTCCCTCCATCCCATTTCAAAGGTCGGCAACGCACTTGAACTCCTCTCTGGTGTTGCGGGTGTCTATGGGCGGCGATAATCGCTTACCATCAGGTGATCCGTCTGCTCGTTTGCCACCTATCACATAAAAAAATAATAAAAATAGATCTTGACTTTAATTTAGGTTTTAGTAACATCACATAGTTGTAGTTGTACTACTTAATACAACCGTGGATAAATAGACTTAACTACTAAGACCTTAAGTATAGGTTTTACTACCTAGACACAGCGCTATAAAGCTTGTGGACTACAGTTACCTACCTGCCCTCTAAACTAGTGTCACCTTAATTTCGAGGACAAAGTATGTAAATGACATTTAAATTATTTTGTGGCGGTATAAGGTAAATATTCTAATATTAATATGATAATATTTAAAGTGTGAAATTGCTTTAAATTACATTCGTTTTTTTTGGAATAAAATAACCAATTGATTGAACTAGTAGGTATTTTGATAGGTATACAAGGTGACTAGTACTTAAATGCGATTTCAGCAAGTTTGTAGAACAAAAAATGTTTCAGTTAATGTCCCAACCAGCACCCTGTATAACCTGAGCCTGACTCTATAAAAAAAGTGGAGGTATCGTCAATATAGTTGTGTATATTATTGTTCCGTATCTTACCTTATTTGGTAACTGGATCCAATAAAGCGGAAGAGAAGGCACCAATCATCATTTTTCTGTCTCCGCGGCGGTGAGGGCGGCGATAAGCTATACTCGGCCTTATAGTAGGTTATATTCTACATATTGTGCATACAGCCTCTCTACCTTTGTTCCCACTAGTTTAGTTGTACATTTCGGTTGACTGAACAGAGCTTGACGATATACGTAACAATCTATAGGCATACAATAAGGTAAACAAGCCAATACTCATCATTAAAAGGTGTATTTTCCTGTTATAACGCAATGATCTGTTCAGTAATCAGTCCCAGTTTTTATTAGTTTTCCAAGTTTAAACGTTCCCGTTAGTTCAATGAGCTTTTTTGTCACTTTCTGTCAAATATCGTATTATAAAGGCCACATATTATTTGACACAAAGTGTATCTCGATATGCAAGCACCTCAGAGCAAAAAAATCTTTAGGCATGCACCCTCGAGGGGTCTCTAGCCCCCCTCCCCCACGCAGATAAAACAAAATCGCCGGCTCGGCAGACGAGTATTATTCACAAGTTTATTTTTCTAACATCTGAGGGAAACCGAATGTGGCAACCATAGAGATTGTGTCGACTCCAATGCATTACATTCTCTTTGGTGGCAATTTCCTTGCGGAGTAGATTACTGAGACGCACAATGGATAAGGATACTGAAAGAAGACGAGGCATAATAGATAGTAATTTTGAAGTAGTTCTGCGACATAGCATTTTCAATTTTTTGTGTCGATTCGCTTCGTTTCATTCAATACCCTTGATTATCCGGGATCAAGAATGTGCTGTCTTATGATAGGAGGAACCTTCGATACGCCTTATCTAATGTAACGGTAGTTTCATCCTAATGCATTCATCCTTTGTCCAAAATAAATTCTCTCCAAGTACCGAGAATTTATATTTCCTGAAAAAAATACAATAAAACTTAAACGAGTTCTACGAGAGCCCGGTTTATTATTCAAAACCTAAGCAAAAAACCTACGAAAAAGAGTATATTAAGTATTCACACCATCACAGTCTCAAGGACAGTTACTGTAGGTAGGTACTTACAATAGAAACTCATCTCACAAACAAAAAAAACTCAAGTTTCTACTCAGCATAAATAAGTAAAAAATATTGACTCTCCATTTAAATGCTCAGCTAGGTATTTGACTTTGGTATAAAAATACCAATGCATATAATTTTAAGCTTTTCTCCTTTTATCTGGCATATAAAAAGTAGAAAAGTAGTAAATGGAAGCCCCAGTTAACGTGTCCTACATAGATTTGGTAACACCCTCTATACATCAATTAAATAGCCTCAGTAAGTTCGAATAGAGCTGAATTAAATAGACATACTCAAGTAATCAATCGGATAATGTCCTACCCGCGCCGCGGTCGATAATGGCCTCTTTAAGTGGCCCACAGGACACGACACGCCGTTATGAAGATGCTCTGCCTCATAAGAGAGAAGGCCGCAAAGTATACCTCAGAAGCTCCATATAATTTGCGGCCTTTTTACTTATGAGGACAGTGCTCCTCTCCTCGCTCTCCATACAGGCATTAGGCGAATTGCCCATTAATAGCCCTTCGTCCGTTTTGTTTTGCTGCCGAGCCACAGGTTTCGGACCCCCCGCCTGTACCGAGAAGATTAAATTGAATTGTTTACAGAAAACAACCTAATTATCCGGAATAATTTGTAATTGAATGGAAGATGGAAGTCCTTTTCTAAGTGTGTATGTGCAACAAAAATAAAATAAAAACGGAATCTTTTTACACTATCTAGAAGAACAAACTCTATACATATATCTATGCCTGCCTTTACCAAAGTATTGGAAACATTCATTTCTTTTAAAAGCGAATCTTTCGGCTGGCAATTGGATGTTTTTACAACAATACTAAAACAGTTTTGGTAGCAAAATTATAGCTCGGGGCAGGTGAATTGCAGAATTCATAAACGATTTATGCGCTATAAAAAATTGGCCCTCTCCGCTATAAAGGGAGCGAGGAAATATGTCGCGGAATATTGTGAGGCGCCGTAGTGGAGCCGCAGCCGCAGCCGGGGCGAGGGGCCACCAGTGGGGCCGGGACCGGGGCTGGCTGATGTCGCCCTTTCACCCACCAAGGGCTCCCCTCTATCAGAGACAACCTAGAATCCTTTTCCTTCTATGTTCCACTTAAACTTGAACTTATATTTTACTTGAAGATGGCCAAAGGCAGTCATTTAACGTAAAGAAGGTAGGCATTAGGCGCTCTTGTTGAACCTTTTGTATAAAGCCTGCGTTGAGGAGTACGAACCAAGATGGGACCGGTTTGAAGGTGGTTTAGAATAGGATAGAACTTATTTATTTAATCTTGACACATTTTAGGTAAAATGCGAAAGTTTATTTTTTGGTACATACTGTTACCACAGACATGCACCCCGCTCCCCCCTCTATAGACTAGCAATACAGGGCATCGGCCGCTCGCCGCAAGGTGGGCAGATGGCCAAGTTAAATTGAAATGTCATTTTTGTTCAATTTTCGTCTTTCAGTCTATTTCTGTCAATGGTCGAGGTAACATCGGACAAAATGTGTGTAAATTTATCGTAAAAATGCCAAGTTGCATCGTTGTCTGATGCGGAAACCGCACCGGGCATCTCAATAAATCAAATGTGCGGGGTTTCATACCAGAAGTAAGCCATATATTGACAAATTTTTATTTAAATAACTTCGTTGCAAAACATATGGTAGTGATGTAACACTTCATCGACTTTTCGATAGATATAGCAAAAAGTTTAGCAACAAAAAATATTCGACTGCATATTTACATAGTTTTATCCAAAGTAGACATGAAATGTATTTGACTAATTTTTTCTTCTAATTATTTTCAGTTTCCAAAGGAACCCAAATAAAAATTAAACGAAAATTGAGACTATGAGCAGACACGACAGCTGGAAAATTTTCTCCTAACATTTTCACCCAGCTTGGCTATAGATATGTTTTGGAAACTATGATTCGGTTTGATTTTTATTTTTAACATATATACCTTTTTTTTTTTTTGTATTTTTACCGTATTATATTTGTGAATTTGTATTAGTATTGTTTATGTATTAAGATTTAACAAGGAACAATATGCTTAATTTATTTTGTTATCCTCATTTTAAAAATTATCGTAAGAATTTTCGATATTTGTGATCCTTTCTATTACCTCCATCACTAGATATTTCAGTCGTATTTTGAGTTTTGTCATTTTCAAATCCTCTATTGCTATTCGACGATTTAAATCCTTAGACAGTTGACATCTTGCGGTGATTGGTTGTAATTCAAACATGACATTCTTAGATTCAAAAATTCGAACAGTTATGAAGCTTCCCCCTCCCGCACCTAAGATTTTCCCCTCAACTTGGTCCACGCGGTTTCATATTGAAACTGACGTATTAGCGTTCTATAGAGGAGCGGAGCGACGATATAAAACTTCTTTGACTGTTACGTTACAAAAAGAAAGAGGGGGTCATCCGGGATTACAATATTTAATAAAAATAAAAAGGAAACCTATACAACCTATTCTAGAAAACGTCCCCAGATGTCCACAGTTCAATTCAATATTAACACTATTTACACAAAAAAAAAAGTCACGTAAGGCGGCGGGCGGCTTGGTACGTCGGGCGGCCGGAGGGGCTCGCTCCGACGGCGACGGGGGGCTCGCCCCGACGGCGACGGGTAGAGCGGCTGGGACAGCGACGGCTAGACCAGCTGGGACGGCAGCACGAGGGCCTGGGACTACAGGAAGGAACACTCGAAGGAGAGAGGTCCCGGGCTTCCGTTCCAAGAATTTTGATTAATCGAAGTCCGGCGATAGAACAAATCTCCGCCCGCTCTTGTTCAAGAAATCTACCAGAATGATCTTGTTCATTTGAATTTTCCATTTTGACATTCTCCGTCATCAGGCCTGGCTATTCTCACTCGCCAGGAAATATATGCGTTAAACCAAAAAGACCGTAGTTCTTAATTAATCTCTTAATAATATACAACTGATGCAAATTCCTTAAGAATAAAACGAGTTTCCTATAGAAACTATAAGATGTCAAACATAAAAACATTTAATTTAAGTTGCACCGAAAATATACAATATTTTAGGAAATACAAGAATTTCGAGATAAAGATAATAAGAAACGCTAACTTAAGGACCTACGCACATAAAGGAATAAAAGGAATACATGAATAAAACTAACAAAGGTAAATATTTACAAGAGAGATAAAAAACTCTATAATACATCTTATACCAGGCACGTTAGACAAAGGTCAAGAAGCGCTCAGTGTTAACATGGCCTATCCTCTCAAACATGGCCTATCCTCTCAAACATGGCCTATCCTCTCAAACATATTTGACACATTTGTCATTGCCAAGGCAAACTAAAACTCTTGTTTAAGCTGTCTCGTCGATTACGCAGGTTAACTGACTACATATACGGTCATAACCTGTATGGGTTTGTTTGTTAACGACATCCATCTCAACTGTGTCCGTTTATATGTAAATTGACACTCAGGAACTAGGGTTGACCACTCCACTAACCTGGACTTGGCGGCCATGTGTGGAGTATGGTTTTAACATCGCGAAATGTGGGAGCCCTACCAGTGCGGATTATAAACTGTTTGTGGCTTAAAAAAATACACGAAATAAACTCATCAAAAATAAAACTTCAAATTTATTTATGTGTTTATTTACTTGTTTATTAAATTTTTCGCAGATATGACAGCAAAGCAGCAGCCGGAAAGCAAGCAAAGCAATACCTACATTAAGTGCGCTCTTTATTTATGTTTAAAATGTCTATAAACTAAAAACCGCTAAGACTAGCTTTTGTATTCCGCTAATGCTGGAATGGCGAATTGGATTAACGGGATTTTTATAAACAACCGACAATCACTTCCATTTGGCATTAGGGCCGCCTTAAGACTTAAGAAATCCCAGTTTAATGCCTCCCATAAAAGTGGAAAATTGCCCATAAAATATGATGCGATTCTTTTGTGAGGAGTGGGGACGGGAAGGGAGGGGGAGGGATACTTGTTTCGTCCTCGATTTGTGTTTTTACAAATTAAAGTACACAATTGTGAATTCAAGCGAACATTAATGACTTTGACTCCTCTTCTTCTTTAGGTCCTGTGATACCATCGATATAGGAAAATCGAATACCTAGGGCTGCATAGGACCGAGACTACCTTTTCCACTCGGATCTGTTCCCAGCTGAGAGTTCATGTGCTCCCAGGACACGTCAACCGCCTTTAGATCCTCGTTAAGTGAGCGCTTCCAGGTTCCTTTGGGACGACCTCGCTTCCGTAGCAACCTGTAGGTAGGTTGCCCTTTAAACGCGTAGCCGGCAACACTTGTAGGACGACGAAGTGTATGGCCTATCCACAGCCACTTCTAATACGAGTGATTTAATCGGTAACAGGAGTTTCGTTGGTGAGGGCCCACAAATCGGTGTTTGATATGGTGTTCGGCCAGAAGATGTTCAAAATGAAGCGTAGACTCTTGTTTATGAACACTTCTGGCTCTTTTTACGTTGCCGTTATAGAACCTACGTTTCAGAGACCTGGATATTACGTATTTTAAGTCATCAAGCAGAACGTAAACTTGTGAAGGTCCCTTTGGCTATGGTAAGTCTGTTTTCAATGATCTCTTCTGTGCCTCCGTCGTGTATGACTTTCATTACATAAGTTTAATGAAAGACACGAAGAGTTTATCTACGAACTGCGAAACAATTCGCAGTAACCCACCACGATAGTATTTAATTAAATGTTAGTTGGAGGGATAATAGGTACTTGAGAAAGGGCTATTCCAGAGTAAACACTAACAATTTCTTAATAATAGAACCCACGCGTCCACACAAATATATGACTGACAGCTGACAGTCAAATTGTTTTCACACCATTCGTATTTAAAACGATTAAACTTCGTAAGAATCTTTGTCTTAAAAGGCTATGGGTATAGGGAGACCATCACACCCCGACAGAGTCACACATTTGGTTCTCGGATACCATTTCCACCACGAGGGAATAGGGCGCAAACATACTTAATTAAAATTTCTAACACTGCAATCAGTGACATGCACCCCGCTCTCTCGTAAGAGTAATTTTTTACTCTCTTGGATATGTTTTGGGACGAAATCCATTATATCTCTTGCTGATAGAAGTTAAACCCCTCGTTTGCCGTCATAAGAAATCCTTCTTAAAAAGGATTTCGAGGCCGCAAAGTATATGGTGCTTCCGTATAATTTCCGGTCTTCTTTGTTATGAGGGCAGCCGTGCTTTCCTCACCATCCTCAGATCAACAATTATAAACTTGATTGGACAGTTTATATGGAGAAGTCAACTTTTTTTCGTTTCCTGAAAAAAATTCTTGTGGAAAGTTATTCAGTTTCGTCTACTGAGCAAGCCCTTAAAGTGTTCGGAAACCTGTCCCTTACACCCTGTATGTTCTGAGTCACCATCACATGACTGCACCAGACAAACACACATACGTACACCATTGTCTCTGCTTACACCTAACAGAACGTTTATGTAGGATAGTGATGTGATGTCACATCACAGCTTGGCGGCCGCCGGCAGTCAATCGCGGCCGATGCACGGGGGCTTCATTTAGAACGCGTCCTAATTGAGTTGGTGCCGTCAAAGCCGCGGGGAGCTGCGCTGGCGGTGGCGAGTAATGACGTTAGCTGCAGCGATAGCGTGTGCAACAAAGATAACTCTTGAAATAGAGATCAAAAATAATTGACAACGTTGAAAGCGTCAAAAAACCGACTACAATCGCGTAACATACAATGCGAAAGTATGGATGTTTGTCTGTGAATTTGTTTGTTTGTTTGTTCCGCTTTCACGCCAAAAGTACTGAACGGATTTGGATGAAATTTGGTAGGTAGATAGATAAAACACTCGGCTAACACATAGGATACTTTTTATCCCGGAAAAGGTTCTCGGAGGAATGCTTAAAAACTCAAAATTTTCACTTCTTCACAAGATAGCGCCACCTTAACATTTTCTTTCTCTCTGGATCAAATTGTAAAGTCCACGCAGACGAAGTCGCGGGCGGAAGCTGGTTGTAGATAAATAATAACCGAAATACAGTATGAGTACCCCTATTCTTTCCTTTTTTGTGGTGTTGTAATAGGTTGATATAACTAACTTTATATCAACCTTTTTTTTATTCTTTTACTTTGAATTTGCTATTCACTAAACACGATTCGAACTAACTCTGTTTTATTGAAAAAGTTAACAGTAAGTTTGAGACTCCCAAGTTTTCATATTTTCCGGATATTAGACTGTCAGCGCCATCTAGCCTAGCGGCAAGAACTAAATAAAATTAACGTAACGTACGCCTTCAACATTTTACCTGCAGCAACCACGCTTAGCAGAGGAGCAGAATCTACGTATATATTTTAGATGGCGCTGTAGCATACGAAGTACCTTGATGAATAAATAGATGGCGCGATATATGAACCAAGTTGACCAAGTTTGACTGAATAACTATCAAAATAGCAAATTAGGCATACTAATAGAAAATAGGAATAAAAAAAAAACGCAAAAAGAAACGACGAAATCGATAGAAAGTTGTTTTCTTTACTTATTTGTATTTTTGCATAATACTGATATAGCAACACCAGAATAGTCTATGGTATCATTGGAAATCGAAAAAAAGTGAAGGTAGCTCTATGGTTTTTTATTTGTGTCGGACAGAAATACGTCGGGAGCTTTGCCGGTGATCAATTTATTTCTATTATCATGAGTGAGCTGGTCGGAGAGGCCGTGCGTTATCTCTCCGCATAGAGAAACCTCCAGACTCCATTGTGCGCTCAGTCAGAAGCTTCCGCCGCGTGCCGCGACACGAATAATGGTGTGGGATTCATCGGCAGTGACGTCTCGTGTTGCAACCTTGGATATTATGGTTACGAGAAAAAGTGTATTTTGAAAATATACCTAGTGTTTTCTTGTTGTGGACGCGTGTGAAGTGCGAGTTGACGCTGCAGTGGTGTTTCGAAGCCTGCGAGGTGCGAGGAGCCGGTTATGTCGGGTGGGAGGAGCATCGATAAGGAGCGAAAATCTCCTCGCGAGAGCGGCGAGGACTCCGAGGATGAGAGCGAGATCCTGGAGGAGAGCCCGTGTGGCCGCTGGCTGAAGCGCCGCGAAGAGGTGAGTCACATCCCAACTGTCTGTCTCGTTGCCACTCCAGCTCTACACTAGGGCACTGCACTCTGATAGGGGCCGTCAGCTGATCAGCAAGGTTACGCGATTTGAAACAATTAGACGCAATATTTAAAGATATTTGTGCGTAAAACTGTTTCGTTTTGACATATGATAATGGAGTAGATGTAAATTCTATTTCTGTAACTATTCTTGTAAACAAAGCAATAATATTTGAAAATTATTAGTTTATCTTATTACTTGACATGTTAAATTATGTTAACAATAACAAATACTTAACAACTCTGCTCCAGTGTTTGCATGTTTTCATCCATAGTATTATTAATCAATTTTAAAATTGAAGTGGTGCAAACATATAAATCAGTATTCATTTAAATAATAATTTCAAAAATATATATTTGATCTCAAACAGACTTGGCCAGACAACTAAGCAAGCCGTCGCAAGTCTTGAGAGAATTGACTAGGTATGATAGGTAGGATGAATAACTAGGTAAGACCGCTCCTACACCTATGATTGGAATTTAAAAAAAAAGTCAATTCTCTTCCCTATTATCTTTAGATGCTTCATAACCATTTTTAAACTTATAAAGTATTAAGTGCAGCACACTCTAGAAGCAAATGTGTGGCAGTGGTTTGCACCGGTTTTTGTATTATTTGGTTTAGTATGAATCTGTTCAGACACAAATCGGAATGGAGAATAGTGGCCATATGTGAATAAGTTCACATTAAATAATAAACATATTTACCACTAAGTAATGCGCTACATGTGTGCATAGGGTTGCCAAGTGTGGTGCAAAAAAAAAGTAAACTTTTTATTTATTTTTATTACTTAAGTAATTTAACAAAATTACCAAATTGCAAAAAAACTTAAAATCTTTTGTCTGGTTTACCAAGGTTTTCTTGATCGGACAGACATAGGGAAAACTGGACTGTCCGGTCAGAAACTGGACTTCTGGCAACCCTATATGTGCGCTGTACTTAACATAAAAAAATATAATTTTTTGAGAAAATTAAAATTATATTGAAAACAGCCAAGTGAGCTATTCTTAACCCAATGGCCGCTTTACTACTCTTTGACAAACCGCCTCCACCACCAACATTCGCTCCAGGCAACAGAAATTTATGAAAATCTTGAATCCTGGCACATGTGGCACGGAAACCAGTTGTCGGCTCTAGCCGACTGGCGCTCAAAGAGTTGATTGGTTTATGTTTATCATTTTGACTTGATGTTTCAACATTTACCACATTAAGTGTTTACTTTGTTTATATTACAGTAGTAAAGTGAAAGTTTCAAGTGATAACACATAATTCACTTGTCTGGTAACTATTTACTGCTCACTGACATATTGAATAATTATGTAGCATTGTTAACCATTGGTAGCTGGTCATTAGCGATCTTGTGTCTCGTATTTGCTCAAACTATCAGAGCAGTGAAAGTGTTGAGTGATGGCCTGGTCTAGCTAATCTAGGCTAAATGAATATTGACTTGAAGACTGATTGGTAAGCTCTTAAGATTATATCTTACTTTTCAAAGAAAAATATGACTTTCTAAAGAAAGGTGGATATTTTTTTTATTCAACCAAAACATAATATATGTAGTTTTTTTAATATTGTAAAAGGTGGCAAAAAGAACGACTAAGTGGTTACAGCCAAACTCAAACTCAAAACTCAAACTCAAAATGTTTTTTATTTAAGTAGATGCTTTACACATGCTTTTAAATTGTCAATATTTTTTTTCTACCTAGTACAAAGTCCCTACCACGCGGGAATTTCACCTTTGGACATTCCACAATTTTCTCCAAAACTGTTCAACGGATTGGTTTCACTCCACTTACAGAAAGAGTCTACTCAGATAAAAGACCTTGGGTTTTTTATTATATTCAGTATCAAGTACAAAACTCACCACAGTGTACTCCGTCTCAATATTGTTGCCTGAGAGTAAAAACCTTGTATATGAGCAAAGGGTAATTTTTCAGGAGGAAGGAAAAACCTTGTTGGATTTTTTTGTTAGTGCTACAATTAGCAAATGTATTCATTCGCTTTGATGAGATTTCAGATACTTAGTACTACAATTCATTTCGATTTATTGTCTTAAATTAGTTAAAAGCTACAAATATAGTTGTAAGAGATATATTAGCAGTCTTGCGTTCCCAAGGTTTTCAATATTATGTATTTTGTGTAACTGAGATATTTACTTGTTCTATTTAAAAATATAAAAATTGGAAGGCCTTAAAAGTTTTTAAACCAAATTTATTGCGAACCAAATAAAATGTTGGTTCTGATATTAGGTTGCTGATAGGTAGCAATCACCATTTTTTATTGCAATTAAACACGCTAATATTCGTTTTGAAATCATGATATTGCTACACGGTTTTACAGGATACATCCTTAACGAAAGATGGCAGTTTCCTTCATACTACGTTTCAGTAATCTGTGTCAATTGCTCTGCTGCCCAATTACGTCTTCCGATGGGCAGCAATCGCACGCGCAGCCACGCAATTAGGCGCTTATCGCGACTTTCGCTGCGCCCGCGCTGCCGCCGCCGCGCCGCGCCGGTCGACGACCGCACTATTCGGCACTCGCACCTTACGCAACGCACTGTCACTTTCTAGACGTAGGGCAGACTCGTGTGGGTTAGTCTAGTGGTGATTGATGAGCGAACATTGCCTGAAGGTTGCCTCCGAAGTCCTGTTATGTCATTGCGCATATTATGTTGACAGCAATAAATCCGAATTTCGCTGGCTGGAGACCTGGAAAATAATCTCTTGACATAATGACGCTGCGCCGCGTATTGCCAGCCTTGCATAAAACCTATTCTTTATTACGCTCGATGCGACCAGAGCGCAAAATTAGGAATACATATAATATGGCGGAAATGCTCATACAAAACGCACCCTGGTCTACTCAAAAGGCTACAACGCTCCAACAACTGAAGCAATAGACACGTCTTCCGTTTTTAGCCGGCCACAAGGGCTACAAGACGATGACTGGTGCTGCTAGTCTGTCGCTATCAGGTTGGGGTAGTGGGAGAGCATTTTACGAAAGCCCAAAATTGAAAGTTAATTTCCAAAGATGAAGACACTACGTACCCAAAACCTTCAATACCTATAATGAAATTGTCATTCAATGCAGTGTCTGCTAGTTGTCAGGGTAACAAGACAAGTTAATTTGCACATTGATTGTGGATTGGCCAGCTGCCAAGTTTTACACTTTTGGCCACATCGCCAGGGTGGCTCGGGGTGGTTTTAGAAGCGTGATGCAAGATCCACCCTCCCACTAACGAACTGTTCCGACAATCCGATTGTAGATACTAAGTTTGCAGTTATCGGTGGTTTTCCCCTAAGGCGCGCCGCGTCGCGAATTGATCGGAATTTCACCAACTTCGACGAGTAAACAATGAACTCTGGAAAATCGTTGTTTATTGTGTATATGTGTGGCACGAAGACGTCTTCCCTGAAAAGAAAACAGAAATTCAAGCATTTACTTACCTGCACGAATGTTTAGTCGGATAAAAAAGGCCTACCCTACCACTTAGAGCAATGTTACACGCTCAGTCTGGCGTCAGTCTGGTCCATCAGTCTTGACTGGCGCCAGAATGATGGATGATTTTCACGGTACACGGTTAATCTAGACCAGTATTTTTCAACCTGTGAGTCGCGGGAAAAGAAAATGTAAGTGATTATAGGTCCTACACTGCAATGAAGAAATACTATTTCAGTGAGAAGGTCCTGTTTATTTTTTAACAATTTGTCAAAACGTGGTTCTATTTTGAAGACGTTTATAAGTAAATCATTTTCTAATTGAAGGAAATTATAAACATACTCTTTCAAATCACTAACATTTTGTATGTTTATGGCCCTAGGGGGGTTGCATAAATTTTTTTACTTGTAAAGGGGTCGGGCATTAAAAAAGGTTGAAAAACACTGATCTAGACTGACGGCAGACAGTGGGTTACACGATCGTTCTCGGATCATTCTGACCAGACTGACGCCAAATGACGCCAGACTGAGCGTGTAACCTAGCTCTTACTCCTTTGGCTTTATCCTCCTGCCTAAAAAAACCTTTTTCGCTACCCCACCGTAAAGCCGTTAGGATTTACTTCGTAATTTAAAATCAAGGTCTCCATTTTTTGAAGTTGAATGAAATGGAAGTAAAACAATTAGATCCAATCTTTGATTAATTACTCGAAGAATCGTGCCTGCCTCAGTCATTTGTCTATAATTTAATCAATTACGTTTATTCAATGTTGTTTCCTAAATGGTTTATTACTTAAATTTCCGTAATTTTTAAATAAGCGATGTCTCCACTGAATAAAAAAGAAGGAAACTACTCACTATAAATACCAGTAAGCACTGTCAAAACTAAGCCTTGATTGTTCCGTAAACGTTAAGCTGTTATCGACCCATAATATTTGGCTGGCTCTCTTGTCTTACCTATCATGGTTTCCAATTTTAATATTCTTATTCCAAACATGTTGACTCGCTGCATAATATAGACATCTGTAGATATGTATTTATTTGTAACAGACAAAAAATGCCAAATAATAACAATAAACACAAACAAGTATATTATAACTATGTTATGTTTACATTTAAACAAATGGCATTCCTTCTTAACGACAATATCGTTTATCAGAATAAGAATCAGAATCAGAAATCCTTTATTGTATTTATCATAGGTCATAAAAAAAGGTCGTAATATATTTAAAAAGTTCACTATGACATACCTTTACAGGTGTACAATATTTTATAGTAGAATAAAGAAAGAAATATAATAATTTGATGTCAAATAAGTAGTCATAATATGTAAACAGCTTAGATTATGTCATTGACTAAATTCATATTATTTGAAAACAACACAAGTAGAATTTATATAAAAACATAAAATTATAATTTGCCCTTGTTTTCCAAAAAATCACGGACGCTATAAAATAATTTAGATAATAGCCATTCTGTAACTGCTTTTTTAAAACAGTAGTCATTAAGCTCCTTAAAATTATCAGGTAGGTTATTGTAAATGGTTACTGCCATGAAGTAAACGCTTCTCTGATACAAAGTTGTGCTAGGGTGATGTGAGTGCATAAGTTTATGATTGCGTCTTAAATTTCTGTTAAGTTTACTGACTGAATCAAATAGAAACCCGTGTTTCTTGACAAACAGAACAACCTCTTTTATGTATAAACAAGGCAAAGGTAAGATTTTATAACGAGCAAAGAGAGGGTAGCATGAATCTCTTTGAGAAAATCCACCTATAGCTCGGACACAACGTTTTTGCGCTATGAATGCATGAAGAAAATCCGTGGAGTTGCCCCAAAATATTATTCCATAGCTTAAAATGGACTGGACATAACCAAAGTAAGCCATAAGCGCTGAGTCTACCGATGCGCAATGTACAATTCGTCTCAAAGGATACGTGAAACGTGATAATTTATCACAGAGAGTCTGAATGTGAGGTTTCCAACTGCAATTTTTGTCGAGTAATAGGCCTAAAAATTTTGTTTGATTAACTTCTTGTACAGACATATCTTCGTAGGTAATATTCAACTCTACTGGTCGTCTATAATATGAATTGAACTGCATTATATTGGTCTTAGTTAAGTTCATATGTAAGCTATTACTGCTGGTCCATTGAAGTATATCAGTCAAGGCTTGATTAATTTCAGATTCATAGTTTTCTATAGTGTTAGCTTTGATTACGATTGTGCTATCATCTGCAAATAAGACTACTTGATTGGATGTGCATTTGGGAAGATCATTGATGTAGAATAAGAACAGGAGAGGCCCCAGGATACTTCCCTGCGGGACGCCTCTATCATTGACTCTATATTCAGACCTTTTATTAACGATTGTCTTTGTGTTTGTGCATAGGTGACTAATTTCTGTACATTGCTGTCGGTTTGAAAGATAACTTTTTAACCAATTCCATGCATTCCCACGAACACCGTATCTCTCCAACTTATTTAATAGCAAAGCATGATCCACACAGTCAAAAGCTCTCGACATATCTGTAAATAAAGAGCATATATGTCGACGGGTGTCAATACACTGATAGATTGGTTGTAACAACTGATATAAAGCAAGGTTAGTAGACCTTCCTTTACGGAACCCGTTTTGCTCATTAACAATTAAATTATATTTGTCTGAAAAATCGATCAGCCTATTAAAAATAATTCTTTCTATTACTTTTGAAAAAATAGGTATCATTGTAGGTCTGTAGTTCCCGGGATTTTCTCGATCACCTGTTTTATGCAGTGGTTTAACGATTGAAATTTTAAGTTTTGCTGGGAACTCTCCTTTTTCAATCGACAAATTGATAATATGTACGAGAGGTGGAGCGATCAGTGCTCTAGATTTTTTGATAATTTGTGTAGAAATGCTGTCATAACCAACAGAGTTGCAGTTCTTTAAATACTTCATTACATCAGTAAGCTCTTTTTGCACCACAGGAGTTATGAAAATTGAATTAGGATTTGAGGTTATATTCCGACTAGTGCCCACATTTTGGTTTTCGTGTTTTCGGGGTAGTGAGTCTATAAAGAAGTCGTTAAACCTAGTTGCTATTTTGTATGGTTCACTTAGAAGTTCACCGTTCTCCTGAAGGCTAGTGATCAGTTCTGGAAAATTATTTCTACCTGAGTAATTCTTTATTATTTGCCACGACGCCTTGCATTTATTTTTAGCAGACTCGATTACTTTTCTGTTTTGATTTTTTTGCGATGTTCTTACACATTTTTTTAGTAAAGAATTATAAGTCTCATACTGATGTTGTTTAGACTTATGTCCCTTTTGTTTGAAAGCAATATATAAACATCTTTTTATTTTACTTGACCCTAAGATGCCCTTTGTTAACCATTTGTGTTTGTTGACTTTGTTATTTTTAATTTTTATATATGGGAAACACAGGTCATAAAATAATTTATATAGATTAATAAACTCTTAATAAGCGCTATTGGCAACAACCTGCGAGTATACTTCCGAGAAGGAAAGTCTACTTAAACACTCTATAAATTTGTCAACGTTATTCTTGCTATAATCTCTTTTGGTAGTATACCAAAAGTTAGGGATAGATTTTTTATTTGTTTGGAAAATTAGCGTCTGCGCTGTGTGGTCCGATAAAGCTAATTCATGAACTTCAGTCTCCAGCCTCTTGAAATTGCAAATGATATTATCAATACAAGTCTTTGAGATATCTGTTATTCTAGTGGGTTGCTGTATCTGAGGGTAAAAATTGTACGAATTTAAAAGTCTGATAAAGTTATAACAATTGGCTTTAAATTTATTCTCAGGCATAATGTCAATATTGAAATCACCACATAAAATTATCTTGCGTTTTTGATTATTAAGAAGTTTTTGTTGTTGTTTAGGTACAGGTTTTCAGCGCGCAATTTTCATGAAACGTGACCGGCCCTCTTTCTCACACAGTCGCTAATTAAATTCAATAGAATGGAAAACAGGCTTATTAGCAAGCCTCGAATAGGCAAGCGGATAATTAGCTTCACATTGATATTCCGAGCGTTCTCCAACGTTCCTCCGTCAATTACTTATTGAATTTAAATATTGGAAAGCGTCTGTAGATCGTCAATAGCGTCTTGATGTTTCCTAACTAGAAGTCCAGAGATCAAATCCTAAGTGACAAACAATGAGAATTCTACCGGCGTATGGCGTTTCGAAGTACTTACCGATTCTTTACGATACAAGAAATAATTGTGAATCCTGCACATCTGAAATTTCTATGAACTTGGCGCTAAGGTGCCCCTTAGTTAGACGGTTACAACCTTGCCAAGCAATGCCATGACCGTCCATGCTTTGAGAGAAGACTATGAAAGTCTGTTCGATAGAAGGTTGAGCGGTTCCTTGATCAATTCGCTCTATTCAAGACCAATCATTAGTCCCAGCGTCTGCCCGAGCCTGCGCTGGATCGACGGCGCGGAACTAGACGATCATTCATCACAATAAATGATCGTCCATTTTTTACTCACCCAACCCAACTTATTCACTTTCATTATGAGTCCTATTACAACGCCTTAGCGGTTATATTTTCATATAACAATCATTTTCCATTAGCACACTTTCTGCGTCACAGTTTGGTTAAAATTGGCTGTTTTTTGCTTTGGAAGTGAAATGGGTTTTTGTTAGTACAATACTTATGGGAATATGAAAGTTCAAATTCGGCTTGCTTGCTATGAAGTACATTATTAAGTAATAAAAACTTTTTCGTCATAGTGAAATAAAGTATGAAAAATTGTTTTCCTTTCCTTTACCATCATGTTCATGTGATCTGAAGTTTATTATAATATCCCCCGTTTCACAGTACGGTACGACATCATTATCTCTTGGCGACCGACCACCTAAAGTCGATCATGGGTTTTGAAACACGAAAAGACAACATTACTCAGTTGACCACTTAAGGTGCAGTGTTCTTATGGATGTGTGAATTAAGCCTTACCTTGAGGATTCCCAAAACATACAAGTTCCTGACAACTGAGTCCGATTTTTCTTAACAGACAGGTAAAGCGTTAAACGGTTAAAATGCGTGAAATCGGTTTTAAAAAGGCTTTGTTGCGCTCAAAATAGACTTCAAGGATGCAACTACTATAGCTCTGTCCATCTTCAGACGTCATCATGCACTACTTATGGTTCGTTCCAATCAAAAAAAAGCAAAACGTAAACAAACTTACTATGTAACTGACACATGTCAATGTCATCTGCATACTACGTTTGTTTACCTTTTGCTTTTTTTTGATTGGAATGAAGTATACTTATGGCCATAGTTATGCCATAACGATCTAACTGACTTTAAGTAAGGGATAATGTACTTTGTTAGTGACATAAAGTACATTATCCCTTACTTACTTTAAAGTCAGTTGGATTGTTATGGCATGATGACGGCCTTACAAATAGGTTCACGAGGCTGTAGAATCGTGAACATTTTCAAGAACATATGTATACGCTTAATATTTGACTTTCTGAACAAAGAAAGATTGCATAACATGAATGAATGCAGTGTGTTTCATAACTGTTTATTCTATTCCATATCGCAGCCTCCTTATCCAATGTAACTGTATAACCTACTTTAAATGTAACCCTTCCTTCTTAGAATCTGTACAGTCAGCAATGTAAATAAATACAAACAAATAGCACCTGACCTGAATTCGACCTTGTCTTGTACTTAACACTGTTATTTCATTTCATTAGGCAGTCGCGACGCACTCGTGACGTATCTGAACAGAGCATGTACTTGCATTATGTTCTCTCGCTGTACTTACCAAGGCCAGACAGCGGGCAGACGAGGGAAAGTCACTGACTCAGTGGCTCAGTGCTCGGAGGCCCCGCAGCCAGCGGCAGGGTGCATTGATCCGCTGCCCACACGCCCCAAGCCAAGCCCCATCGCTGTTCGACAGTTCGATACAACAGTTGCTGTACTATCGCTGATCGCCTTGCATAGCCGCGCGTGCAGGCAATCCTGCGTCGCACAGTGTGAGATTTGATCTTGGTTGCGGACATCCTCGTTTTATGTTCGATTTGAGTAGGTTTAGTTATCCTTAACCATAAAAACCAACAAATATTTAAACATTTCAATTGATTTTGGAGATATAATTTTTTTTACTTAAGTCATTGAATTTCATGAAAAACTTTTTTTATTCATTTTTCCCGAGAAAAAGTGAATTTTATCTTTGTAAATTTTTTAAACTATTTACCAGTTTAAATTGCTTTAAGTTTGAAAATTACAAGAGCCTAAGTGCAGAAGAACTAGAGAAAAAACATAATTTGAATATTTTGAAAAAAAAAATTTATAAAATTAACCACATTATGGTCGCATTTTTTTTAACAAAAATACATTAAAGTAATGTTCCTATTACTTCGTAACAAAAATCTATATACCTAGCTTGCGCGATGTTGGAGATATAGAGTTTCTATGTTTTTTTTAGATTTCTATGGAAATAGGGTTGACACAAAAATAAAACTATTTTGTTGGATCTTATCTTATGTTGTTGATGGGGGCTGCCTAAACAGCGACACTTCAACCTAAAGGGATCTTGAACGGAAAAGGAACCCTTGTACCTATCCACAGTGTATAAAATGACAATCAATAGGACTTGGTATTCTAAGCATGAAATAAAACTCTCACTGTCTATTACATCTAGTTCCATAGTTGTTTCTCTTCAAAGTTGCCCTTTTTATGTTATTCCAGAAACAAAAAAAAATATTTCTTGGAAATTACGAATACCAATTTTATTTTGAACTGACTGTAAGATGAGTCTGTAAAATGTTATTGGAGCGAGCTGCGTAAATTGAAAGATTTTTTATATGCACATAACGTAGCCGAATTGCAGAATTAGTCTTTTTATAGACGGGTTAGCCGCTTTGTAAACATCATCATGTACCATAACGCTATTTTTTAAATTAAAATTGTAGTTTCCCGTACTAAATCCGTAAATTAAATCAAGAATTTGTATGGGAAACTGAAAAAAAAATAGGATTCGCCATTTTTTTCATAGTCAATATGCGCCTCATGTATTACATGCTTTTGGTTAAGCTTTTCAAAATTTTTGTCAGATTTTCGATATCTTTTACCGTTTTCGAGATATTTGCAATTTTTGCTAAAAAAATAATCGGAGGTCAAGATTTAACGAAAACTAACCCTTGTCAAAAGCCACTGCAAAGTTTTGGTGAGGGTTCCAAAAATAATCCTGTATAACGTACCCAAATTGCAAAATTAGTCTTTTTACAGACGGGTTAGCCTTTTTGTATACATGTATCACAATGCTATATTTTTAAAATTTTAATTTTAGTTTCCCGTATTAAATCCGTAAAGTGAATCAAGAATTTGTATGGGAAATCGAAAAAAAATTGAGATTCGCCATTTTTTTCATAGTCAATATGCGCCTCATGTATAACATGCTTTTAGTTAAGCTTTTCAAAATTTCTGTCAGATTTTCGATATCTTTTACCGTTTCCGAGATATTTGCATTTTTTGCAAAAAAAAAGCGGAGGTCGAGACTTAACATAAATCTCAATAGTAATAATGAATTTGTATGGGAAACTGAAAAAATAATGTGTTTCCGCATTTTTTTCATAGTCAATATGCGTCTCATGTATTATATGCTTTTACTTAAGTTTTTCAAAATTTCTGTCAGATTTTAGATATCTTTTAACGTTTCCGAGATATTTGCAATGTTTGCTAAAAAAATATTCGGAGGTCGAGATTTATCAAAAAATAATGAGCAAAAACGTGTAAGACTTGCAATTTCAGATGTTACTTCGCCATTTTTAAGAGTTCCGTAGTCAACAAGGAACCCTGATATGTAGTTTCGCCATGTCCGTCTGTCTGTTTATCTGGCTGTAATTTGGCATGGATATGTATATTGATCACTCCGAAAAAGTGGTAAAATAAAATCTTGAAAAACATTTTTTTTTCAGGGTACCTCCGCTACACGTGAAGTGGGGATTAATTTTTTTTTCTCGACTATCCCATGGTGTGGGGTGTCGTTGGATAGGTTTGCGACAGCCATTTTTCGATTCAAGGATCTGTTTTCGAAATATTAAGTTTTAACGTGGAATTTTTTGTTTAAAGTCATGTCTCTCCCCCCCCCCCCACCTCGCTGCCAGCTAAACGGTTGTTTCTAGAAATGTGAAAAAAATCAGGGTAGTAGTATATATAACGAAGTTAAAAGGAAAACTATCATAGTATTAGTCAATTTTGTAAGACGGGAAGTTTTACCCCTTGAACTCAAAATAGACGTACTTTGTGCCTTGAAGCAGTGTTTGGCGAAGTACTACGGAACCCTACACTGCACGTGGCCCGAAACGCACTTGACCGCTTTTTATTTTATTATAATTGATCATTTTTATTTCTGTTACTCAAAAATATTTGCAGTGTCAAATTATTTTATTAAGACACCAATTATTTTCAGCCTATATTTGCCTAACTGCTAATAGCCACTACTATCATTTACCACTTACTTAGTCCTCACCTCACTCGCGAGGGAAAGGTATGCCTTTAGGATCCATACAATATGTGCATATAGCTGAGGAATTTAAAATATGAATTCCTAAAATAGTTCCTAATAAAAAAAACACTTTAATTAAATAAATAAATTTAATTCTTTGCGGGATTCTGAGGATCACGCATTATTACTGCCTTCTTCTACAATAGCTTTATAGTAGGTAGTAATGCTTTAGAAATAGTACTAGTGGATTATGCGGCCAACTGAAACTTGTTTTCCACAAGATTCAAATGCCTACAGGTCATATGATAATCAAAGTTTGTTTAAAAATATTGCATGTCGCAAACTGGTAGGCGCTTGTGAGTGGCAACCCTAACTTAAAATTTTGAAATTCAGTATTTCCGTTATCGTGTGTCTGTCGCATCTGTTTTTTTTATAATAGTAGTTATTAATGTAATTAAATTATACGTCTTGAAAAAAAATGCGACCATGTAGAAAATTACGAGAAAAAAAATAATAACGAAATCATAGAAAAAGTAACTTTTTGCCTAGAATAGCGAAATATTTTAAGTTTTTATGGATTTGAAGGTTTATATGGTATACTCACTATCACACCATGAAACATTTAATGAAAAACCAATAAAAACAAAGGAGATAATGTGTTTTTATGGTTTCTATGGAATTTTCTCGATTTTCTGAAATTCTCTAAAACTATAACAGAAACAGCAATGGGAGTTTTAATAGGAGTTTTGTGTAAATATTAGTTTTCCAAATAACACATAAAACTAGGGTGTCCGCAACTAAGGTCAAATCTCACACTGTGCGTCGCACAGTTACAGAACCCAAAATTCTCAATCAATACAATTTACTGATACTAACCTGATAGATTTTCTTCTAAGAGACTAAATTCAGACAAATAACCGATGAAGTAAATAGAATAGAACAGATGTCTTCGAAAAGAATTGATTACCAAATATTAGTCACACGTAGTACATTCAATAAGAGAATAGAATATAGGTATTTTATTGGTCTATAATGGCATTACAATTACGTTATGTCATGCCTGACATCTGTGTGGCGTAACATATCCATTTCACATGAACCAAAATGTTCTTTATGATTTTCTCTGTACTACTCTGTAGATTATTTATGATGAGGTGAGAGTTATGTCCCGCGAATATTTTTAGTCTGTCTTGCTGTATTACCACACATTGTATACTATGTAGTTACCCAGTATTACCACCAGCTGAAGTACTTATTACTACCTATACCCATAGTTCTTATAGTTAGTTTCCAACATGTCCATTAAAGGTGCAAGACTAGAATCGAACCGGCATTGCTGAAACGCCGCGCATATCAACTGAGCTAGAAGAACAGGCGACGGCGACGCTACAATTAGCCGACACGGGCATTAACGACCGCCTGGAATTACTCCGGTGTGGCAAAAACTAGACAACTAGCAGCTATCTGTATAAACGTCTAACCTGGGAAGTCTGGAAATTACATTTTGCTTTGGTTGGCTAACCGGCCGCAAAAAGGTATAGTGTAAAAAAGAGGTCAAGAACCACCGCTTTTTGTGAAACCATTGAACTCCAGAATGTTATGTAAGTGGTAAATGATATAAAGTTTTCAGAGTGAGTCTTGTTACAGTAATACTGAAATTATTTTGTAGTATGGTATCAGATATAAGAACCGTGCCCCCAAAATGGGGATGCTATGGGTTGTTCACGAAGGCGACAACCTTGAAAAAATGCAGTTAAATCCAGATTTATAACAGTGGCCAGAAATCATCTCAAGGAAGTACTCAGAATCTGTAAAAATCTAAAAAAAATACTCTTCAGGCTTTAAAGTCACAAAAACAAGAATCACAGACCTCCCCTGCGCAATATTAAACATATCAGGTTCTCGTCACCCACCCCGACTGTGGTAGAGCAAATTACCTACAGATCAAGTTTGAAGTACCTATAAATTTGCTGCGCGGGAGTAAGTTGACGCGGGCAAATTGTCGCGTGGGAGTCGACGAGCAGCCTCAGTAGTGGAGTAACGTAAAACCAGACAAATACCCATAAAAATTAACCCGGCGAAAAAAATTATCTAGCTAGAAGATTTATTTATATCATGTTCTTACATCACTGCACTTTGAAGTCTTATCTACAGCATCCAACTTTCCTTTGTAATAAAACTCTTCGTTAAGTGCTTACTATACTACTTCACTAGTGAATTTCTGAGAAATTTTCACTCTCACGCCTTTCATATCATAAATACCCGATCGCTTTCGGTATTCCAATAAACGTTGTTAGTTGTTAGGTTTCATAACTTTCTCGCCAGAGTACTGCTGTTATGTGTACTTATTTTTCTTTCATCCCGTTTTGAGCATAATATAAATTGAATCCGTGCGTTTATTCGCCTATTCGTGGCCGACATCTGTCTATTATCTGATCTGTCCATCCTTTTGCAAGCAGTTCCGGCCGGACGTTTTATGAAATGCATCTCTCAAACCGGCCTAGTGGGAATCCTACTTACGCACCGAAATTGGGCAAAAGCTATAGTCAAAGGTATGTATGTTATTTGTTAAGAAAATCCTTATTACATATTTTGTTTTTTTGAAGTTTTGAAGCCGATTTGTTCATAAGAAATAGTGTTTTTTTTTTATAATTATGTGATGTCCTCCGATCACAGGGGTGAGTAGGCACTTAAAGGATTACAGGTGAGTAAAACAAAGAGAATGGTTTTCCAGATGTGACGTACAGTAATAATAAATAACAGCGCGGGAGCACACCGAGCAAGGCTGGTCGGCGGCCGTCTAACCTGCGCCTACCTTCCAGCCTCGCTCGGTGTACTCACGCGCTGTTATTTGTTAGGGTGTTTTTTGTTATTTCAAAGCATTCAAATAAAATGACGTTCTTAGTCCGCCGTGACGCAATTTCGATGTTTCCTACTTCGGCTGAATTCTTAAGCGGACCAGACACTATCAGTAATAATGACAGTATTTTCAAGTAATGACAATATACTGACAGCGTAGTGGTTGGAATGATGGTCTAACGCATACTGAACGATGGAATGTCATTATACTGATGTAAAAATACTGTCATTATTACTGATAGTGTCTGGTCCGCTTTAAGCAGTTATTTCCTGTACCTTTGCAGTTCCTTTGCAGTTCGGATCTGTGAGAAGTAACATCGATGCGAGAAATTCGATATTATGTTCGACATGACATGTACTGTCAACTAGACTAGACCTCGAGTATTGTTTATTGAGGCTCCCTAGTAACTTGAGAATAGATCGCTCGGGACATCATGTAGATCTTTGTTATTTCTGTGGTAGCTTTAGATTAGATTACCTTATTGACTACCACTTAACGTGACCTTCATGATAGGTTTTGCTTACAAATAGTAAGAAAAGGTCTTTTCTATATAAGTAAATATAACACCAGTGTCAGTCAATCTCATTGTATTATGTGTTTTGGACGTTTCAGAAGTTTCATCTAATGGACTCTTAATAAGTTTTTAAAGCTTCTCTGTTATCTTAAACAATGGATCCCAGCTAATGAACATCTTCGTGTAATGAAGTGGCTCTCGGACAAGCAAAATTCAAAATTCAAAATGTTTTTTATTTAAGTAGATGTTTTGCACATACTTTTAAATCGTCTTTTTTTCTACCTAGTACAAAGTTCCTACCACGCGGAACTTGTACACTCAACGTTTCGGGAAGTGTTTCCGAAGCGAGAAGAAACGTCGAGCCCAAGAGAAACTCCCTTCAACACATTTTTTAAAATAACACTTAATTACTAATACAATGTTTGTTATCAACAATAAAGTTATCAGGAATGGCAATACATTTCCAAATGTCTTTGTCATTCACATAATCTATTATTTTATAATAACCTTTTGAGCACAGACATTGTTTTACATGCGTTTTGAATTTGTTTTCAGGCAGATTTGTTACATTTTCTGGTATTTTATTATAGAATCGTACACATTGCCCCACAATTGCAAAGAATACAAAACGAGCCAGTCACCACCGCTTTCGACTTGTCTGTGCTGTGACTCACGCCGAGGATTCATCGTTACGAAGTGGTTGGTTTCATGCAGAATTGCAGACACAGTTAAAATGTTACCAGACGACATCGACACATCCAAATTGAAGTAGTTTATAAATAGGTACCTAATAAAATTGAGATCCAGGCTATAAATTGGATACAGACAGTCATTACTGAACCAGTCCAATGTAGAAGCGATAGCAATAACTCCTCATTTACATTCATGAGAATATGACCAGATGTGACTCACAATCTGAAATGCAGCTTCGCTTGTTGCCAGCCATGCAGTAACTTAAAATAACCTGTCGTTCACCAATTTGTTTCTAACTTACAGATACCTAATATGTCTGCTATATTAGCTGTATAAATTACGAAATGTCGCTGTGAGTCAGACATGACCATGTCAGTAGAAAAGCATGTTTCTGTGAATCACTAAAGTCAAATCATCTCATGCAAGATGCATATACGAGTTGTTTCGTAATTCGAATTTTTTTGCTCTTTCTTGCTTCGTCATTGGCTGATCCTAATCGCATGTTAAATTGTTCAAAAAGGACATTACAACAGTTACGACTACTCTGTACCTCTAGGCTGTTAGGAAATACCAGGTCTATAAAGCGTGTCTCTGTGATGAAGCACATAAATAATTTGGAAGTCTAAATGGCGTGACGTCACGGCATTCACCCTCAATATTAATTGAATTTCTCAAAACGCTTCCGCGTGGAATCGTTTAGGGCCGTCATTCAGAGACTTCGTTAATTAGAGGTGAATTGGTTTGAGTGGCTGGTAAGTTTCAAGTTGGTCTTTAGAATTTGATCTTGTAAATACGAGAACAAGAAATGAGTGCCTAAGAGAAGTTTAGCCCAAGTAGTTAAAATATGACGCTTGCCGAATATATTAAGTCATTGCCAAAATATTCGTGATTGCCGTGAAGTTAATGTCTGTGTTGTGGGTGTTACTGGTCATCTAAGCTCTCGCGGAGTGTCTCCGTCTACTACGGCTGGTGTCATTTCTATAGAGAAATCAATTCCAGAAGTTGTATTAGTCAAAAACTTGCTCTAGTCAAGCAGGTTTTTCTTCTCAACGGTTAAAACCAAATGTTTTAGTAACATCGGGTTGGTGAATCACCTTTCGGCCGGCGATGGCCCGCTGCCGCTGGCCCGTGCCGGTGACTCACGCCCTGCTACTGAGTATGGACACGTATGGGTTACAAGCTGTAGGTGTAACCGTTGATTTGCTAATGCTTGCACGTGGATAGCATGATGAGTGTAATTACCTCTATTGCCAGCGCTGAGCACCTCACTGTTTATGAGTAAAACGTTGCTCAATGCAATTCTGTGCGCATTATACAATATCTGACTTGTTACGAATTCCTCTTCCGTATGCAGTACGAAACTTATTCAAGTATTGTTTTCTGAAACATTGCAAATAGCTTAGTGAATCTGTCTATATAAGGAGGTAAATAATAAGCAAATGAAGCCCTTGTTGTCGGTTTCTATCACCAGATGGTAGACGCTATTTTAAAGTCCATAAAGGCTGCTTGAAAACTTCTGAAACTGGGGTTGGCCACTTGTCCCGCAACCTCCGCTAATTTGGACACCCCCGTGTGTGGAGTATGGCCTAACCTTCCCGCCCAAAATAAAAGACCGTGCCGCACGTGTATGATATGATATGTTCGTAGATTTGTTTTACGATTTAGCATAGAACCAGGAAAGATGGAAAGATCAAGAGCGATCAAAGGAAAAGTCAACTTTTACAACGACGACATAATAATATGTCTTAATAAGCTCTGCAAAGGACTTGAAACATCAGACCAATCACGATTGAAGCGTTCAACTTTTTGCGACTCGGCTCGGGCGCAAAAACCCGCTATAGCCGGCGCCTGCGCAGGAACACGTTACTATTGCTCCTAACATGAATCATTGTGATCATTAATCATAATCTTAGCGCCTGCTCGCGTATATTGAATTATTGATATCTTTTCAACTTATACTTTTTACAGTTTTATATTATAACGGAACATTGTAATTAGACCTACATATATTCCAATGTATCTGACTGGATTTTTTGTAGTTTCATCTGTTTTTGTCGTTGTGTTGCGTGCGATCTATATTTGGCGTTTTCCGATTCACCTAAGTCAATCTGTGCTCCGCCAAAAATCACTTCCGCTTCTGGTCTCGGCTCGCAAAGTTTTGCGGTAACGTGAGCTTCAAAGTGTTTGATTTACATCGATTTGTGTAAATCTTTCGCACCAAAATACATTCGTCTAAGCAATCTATTCCTTGAGAAAAGCATGGATAATTTTACCACACGATAAGGGAAAGAGAGTGAGAGATACAACATTATCTGTTAGGAGTAGTTAGGACACTTCGTCCAGTCTTTTTTTCCATCAGAACACCGTGTAAAGAATTTTTTATAGCATAGTGTTTTAGCCAAAAAAAAATACATTGCCGTCTATAATTTAAAAGACATAAATCTGTGTCCAAAAAATCTTGATGCCAACTAAACGTTGTATATTGTAAAGTTCCGTTATTCGCCACCCTAACCTGATCCCTTATTGTGACCTGACGGTGACTAATGGGCGCAACAGGACCCGCGAGGCGCATCACTACACTCGACCGGGGCTACGTGACTCCTGCCGCGTCATCCTAACCTGGCTGTCACCCCTGCCCGACAAAATTCTACCAACGTTTTGTATAATTATAGGTACGCGATTGCATCTACATCTACAATTGCTACTACAGAATGATCTGTCAAATTGGTATCAGGTCTCATTTGAATGGATGACGGCTCTGATTTACACGGATTTATCGTATTAGGTAATTAGTTTGTATTAGTGCTTGGCAGATTTTAAACTTGCTTAGTTATGCTACACCGATCCAATAGCAAGCTCTTCCCTATATGGGTACAGATGATTTTATCCATCGAGTTACGTTCATTCCCTACTTTGACATTTGATCAACAGTATCAACACGGTTTAAAAACTCTTTCTTGTTTATTTTTCATTATGTTATAAACTCAAAGCAATCCTGTTTCCAATCCAATATTTCCAATACATATTTTAATCCAGCCAGCCGCCCGCCTATAGGATAACCGTCTCGTAATCGGATTATCGTATAAAGGTATGTCCGTAGGGACAGACGTCCTATTCGTTCAGCCACAAAAGAACATCGGACTGATATTGAAGCCTTTTATTTAGTTCCAATTCTTAAGGTATATCTCTGCCATGACGTATTTATGATATATGGAAGATGGTGGGATGTGTGTGAAGTTGAACTAAAGAAAAATTAAAAACAGTACCTAAGATAAGGACAAAGAACACCTTTCGGACTGTTGGTTCCACTGCTTGGTTCCACACATTTAAATCCGACTCTAAAAAATTTGAATAGTAAGCCCAAAAGATAATGATTACATTCGCACCTCATTCTTAGTCCCTTGAGCCATTGGTTCGCCCATTGGATTGTTCTTATACTTATTGTTTTATGAGCATTGGTTTAATGAGGCTTTTCTCGCTCAGAATACAGTTATCTCGTTAATATTTGAACACTGTTATTGGTGAAGTGAGATTGAGAGACGCATGAATCGATCACAAATCACAAAACAAACTTACCCAATACATCTCGAAACCCCGGCTGTTACAAACAGGAGCACGTGATCTATTTTGTGATCGTCCCGTTTCACTTTGACTTTGATTCAAGCATCATCGCAACCTTCAAAGTCACCCCGTCTCTGAGGAATCTTAAACGTATACAAGCTGTATATTTTGGTTGGCTGCTTATTACATCCTGAGCAAACAGCCTCAAGTTCTACTCGTGAACGTTTTCTTACGCCAATGTAAAGAAAACTTTATATTACTTATCACGTAAATTGTAAAAGCTACTTGTGGCGGACGTAAGATGCAGCGTTTACGTCGCATAAGTGAATGAAGTATTGTAATGAGTTGCAAACAAAGCATATTAGACTTGTATTTTCAATATCGTCGTCGTTCACAACTTCAGTTAAGATGAACCTTTAACTGGATCTACTTATTATCCATTATCCACGCTATCTATTCATTCTCATCATAATCAGCCAAAATATGTTCTCTGCTGAACAAAGCCTCCCCAAGATAGATTCTCTAAGCAATGTGTTCATAGGACACTTTTTCTCCACGTTCATCCAACTTGCCACTTAGTACAGTCAAAACCAGTGTTGAGATGGTGGCTGTGCATCATTTAGTCTACTACTCAAACTGTCCTCTAGCTAAGTCTATATTCATGTCGTACGTATATGTATTTCAGAATATCGAAGTACAACAGACAAGATCAGTGATTGACGTCATTTCAAATCGAACTACACCTACCTAAAATAATGTTAACGTATCATCGAGGAATTGTGTGTTTTTGAGAATATGCGAAAATGGATACCGTTGACGTCAAACATTTCATCTCACTGAATATATTTATTAAGTTTATGCTGCTGTCTTGATGCTTATCTGTGATTATTGCATTACCTTTGGTACCAAGAAATACCTATTCATTTACTTTGGTCGTGTTTTATAAAAAAATATAAAAAATTGGGTTCCCGGCGACGACTATGTAAAAAATTGATCAGTTTTCTGCGTACGAAAAGCGTTGGATTATATCTCTTTGTTATATTAATTTAAGCCTATATTAATTTAAGTTAGTCTTAAATCTTATTTTAGGAATTATCATAATGCAATGAGAATATTACATAAGTATTTTTTTAACAACAGATAAGGGTGTTGAGATCAGAGCCCTAAATATAGAGGTGATAATAAAACGAGATGTTTTCTGACGAGTCGTAAATTTACGTGACGTCACAATCGCCTACGTGGGCATGGAAATAAAGCTGTCCGTCATGTGATGTTGGCGAACCGAACTGTTTGTTTCTGTTAGTTGTAAACATGATTCCATTAATTTCAGAACATGGGAGGCGTCGGCCTGGGTTAAGGTAGACTTCCGATGCTAGCGGCCGATGCCACAGACGCGCGCGACTGTCGCACGCGACAGTACTAAACACCAGAAATGTATGGAAGAGCCGCGCGCGTCTGTCGCGGGGTAGGGAAGCGGCATTTTCTAATGTTCAGTATTGTCGCGTGCGACAGTCGCGCGCGTCTGTCGCATCGGCCGCTAGCATTAGAAGTCTGTCATTATATTGACGGCGTCAACGTAGATTTTAGATAAAGACACATTACTCAATATACTTTGTTTGTTTGTACTTTGTACACACATATCCGGCTACGTATCCATGATCGTTCAATCTAGTGCTTACACCTTTACATATTACATTACGTATTGAAGTTGTACTTGTACAGGTTTATAGAGCAAAGCAAAGTGAAATGGAAATTCTAAAACTAATATTTCAAGTCCTAGTATACGCTACGATTCCTAGAAATTTACCGGGAGTTGGTGCCAGTACCAGAACCTCTGTAGAGGTAACTAAAATACTCAGTTCTGTTGATTTATTTACTTAAATTTTCCTTTGTAAAATTATTGATGCGGAGTCATTATCATCGAGGATCGAGGAATGATTCGAGAAGTTTTCTATGGTTCTGCCAAATTCGCAGTGACGAGTTAGCAAGTCATTCACCTCTACCTTGTCTGGCCAGGCTGGTATCACCTGTGTAATCAGATACTGTGGGTGTTTTATCCGCTCGCGTTGCGTATCTTACTTTCGCAATTAAAAATGGTCTGTTCTGTAGAATTACCTAACTACGATAATATTTACACATGCTTTTGAATATTGATCCGAATAAAGCCGCTACTATAGACAAAGTTTTCCTAGATATAGGAATAAACCCGAGCCCCATGTGCATTAGCACACTATGAATTATCAAACGAAAAGTCTGAATATTTATACTTGTGGATTGATCACTAGGGCTATTGCCAACTCTTCATATTTCAGTATGTTTCAGGCTGATTTCTGGGATTAGTCACTCGCTGAAAGCTAAACTACCCATGCCCATTTATGTTGACAAGTTTGGAAGAAAGATACGTATTAAAATTTACATGACACTGGAATAACATATTTAGCTTGAATGTATTTAATACAGATAGGAAGTAAATAGTAGTATTGATGGTGGTAAAGTAATTGATGCAATCGATACTTTCGCATCAAAAGCTGTATTAGACGTGATACCTAGATTATGAGACACGGTTCTGCTGCGGTCTCTATGGAAGGATCAGATATCTTCGTGCGTACTAACTATAACATAGCTACGCATAGCATATAAAGTTTTTGTATTGTTTGTTATATAGTATAATACGTATCAATATTGTTTTTATGACTGTCGTTGAGGGTGCGTAATGCGAGAACCTCAAGCGGCGCGCATACACGGAAATGTGTATTTTCTGCTCTGTTCTGTGTAAGAGAGATAAAATAAGTTTTGACAAGTTGCATTGTTTTAGAGGCTCACCCCGCACTCATGTCACTTTCCTTTCCACCTTTTCAACTATCTCAGTGCAAAAACATGTTGAGTCGATCCATGACTTCATTTGCAACTTGAAATAAAGACAGACTCACTTTCGCATTTATAATATTAGTAAAGAGGATCAGATGTTTATCTCTCATTTATTTTTGTACTGTGCAATCATTTTGAGAGTTGCTGACATCGTTTCGATGAACTACATAATTTCAGTCATCGTACAACCCTCAAAAATGGATTATTCTTCTTTTTAATGCCATCTCCGGCCCAAACCAGAGTCCAGTTTCCAAATGTTCAATTCAATGTTTATTTAAAAATCCATCTATCTACGATACATAAAATAAACATTTGTAGTATTCAATGTTACGTATTTGATCTCATGAATGTCCCTTTGATGGCTATGAATAGTCCAGTGTGTGTATGTGTGTATGTCAACAATTGGAAGGATCGTGAGAACGTATCATTCATACCTATTCACCTATCGTTTACAATCTGCACCGAACAATAGCTTTGTTGCAATGCAACTAGCGACGTGCATCCGTAGATCTTAGATCGTACACTTGTCGACAAGTCTGATTAACTTGCAGGTCTAGCCTTTTGGTCACTTAGCTGCCTATGCCTACTTGCCAGGTGAAATATAAAAAATATTAATTATTTTATCCATAACCCCTTTCACCTTAAGTTGCTCTGAATCTTTTTGTTACTGTCATGGACAGCGTGGTATCACACGATACTTTAGAATCTTTGGAATCTCTATATTGGGTTGGGTACTTGGGTATCATGAACATGCTTTGTACAGTGACATCCACAGCTCTAGTGTGTTCTTCAATAACTTTGGGCACTATTATTATGTATTATCGTTACTTCAGTATTATCAGTAGCACCGTTTGTCTTATTTACGCTCTCCGTCTAGTTTTGTCTCACCTCATTGAATAAAACTAAATTTTCGGTTCACTGTTGGTAAACTGTTACCATCAACATTACTGATTTTCCTGGAATATGACTATAGAAGTCACCCTACCGATGATCCACTAAGCAACAGGCCATTTTATCTGCAACATTAGATTCAGAACACATTAATAGTAGTACGATATAATATAATATTAACTTAATATACAATTATACATAATATGTATGTGAAACCTGTATCCAAAGGTCCTGCAATGGCCCAATCGAGAAATTACTGAAGAGGCTCTGTGGGGATATCCGGGCTAACGAACCAATCAATTTGCATGGCTTACAGACAAATAGTGATTGTTTGTATTTGAGTGTGGTGTTCGAACTAGTGAATATGTCAACGAAATTAGGTGAGTCGCGCTACAAGAAATCTTCAAACAAAGGCAGGTCAACTTGGAGTGGTCGGATTTCCATTGCTGTTCTGTCAATACTATTACTATACAACAACGATATACTAATAATCGTAGTTATTGTCGTATAGATAATAGAGAGTACGTAGAGACAGCGCCTGGCGCCATTCCATTTGGATGGGTATGTATAAGTTTAATGCCTGCCTTTATTTGTATAACTATAATCCGGTATTGATCATCGTGAAAATGGCCGTAATGAAAAACAATCACAGCAGCGATAAGACTGAATACTGTAATGTTTTGTAATGTAAACCTGTCATTCGATTTATTAATGAATAGTATAATATGAACTTTTGCCGTAATTTAAAAATAGGCATTCATATGCAAATGCAAGGAACCGGAGCTAAAATTGATGTTCTTTTATATTTTTATGAACTTGAGTAAGCCCTGTAGTAGTAATAACTAAAAGTTTTCTCTCTCTCCCTCTATCTCTCTCTCTCTTTTAATGATTAAAATCAACGTCACAATTTTGCATATAAAAGCACCATTTAATTCAGTGAAATTTGGGCCACATTAAAATAACGTTTTAGTCACATTGTGAGTAGTCAAGTAATAACTGCCTTGTGGATATTTTTTTACTTTCAGTAAAGCAATTCATTTTGTATTTATTTACAATAAATTATATATATTCGCTTACTCGCAGTGCGCAGTATAAAATACTATTAGCAATAACTCAGGAGGCTTTGCGAGTACACCTTCCTCCAGTGAAAGTATTACTGCATCACTCAGATAAATTACATCGTTTATCATACCGAACGAGTCGTTTCGTCGATTTTGAGGTCCCTACATTTAGACTCCCACACTAACTTGTGGTTCAAACTTCATTAACAGGCTCTTTTAATTAAATTTTATACCCTAAACGAAACGCTCAAATTCTCGTCCACGATTGTCTTTTCGAAAAATAGTTTTGTGTTATCATTTAATTTTAAATAACCATAGACCCAACTATGAAATAAAATGAAATGAAAATATTTTTATTCGAAGTAGGTAGCAGTGTACACTTTTCGAACGTCATTCTTTTATCTACCTAATACGAGGTTCCTACCACTCGGAACTCGTATACCCACCGTTTCGGGAAGTGTTTGCGGAGTGAGAAAAAACGACGGGCCCTAAAGAAACTCCCTCCAACACATTTTTTTGAAAATGTCTTATATTCTATAGGTCAAGAAATGATTTATGTAATGTCATGACTGTAAATAAAAATAAAAAGAATAAAATAAAAAGGATTCTAAAGATATTGGTAGCTAATGACTTTACACACGGACAGCACCCGATCACGAGTATAACGCAAGAGTTAGCCATCGCTCCCCTCAACCATATTTGAGGGAAGGGAGCGACCCGGCGCCCATCCGCACAAACATTTAAGCAGACTAAGACTACGACTAAGACTGTTTAACGTGCGTGTGTAACGTTTCATTACAATCGGCGTGAAAAAATATTGAATTATCTGTAAGTTTGTGTGGTAGACGACTTCTTGTAGGAACTCCCTTAGAATTATCAATATTTATCATATAAACAAGAAAAGAAAAATAATAAGGAGTCCTGACGAATCGCCAAAAGTTGAATGCCTCACTAGTATGAACAAAATTAGAAAATTTTTAGCCACTCGACTCGACCATCCGAAACTAAATCTTTGATAAAACTAGTGAATTCAATGAAGTCAAAGAGTGAAGCTTGTTTCGTTTGCTTGTTCAGTCAAACTTGTGTGTCATGTCAACACTACAGCAATAGTCATATTCATACGATATTTTTCCTTCTGCTTATATGAGTGATTATGCGAGCTGCGCATTTTCGATTTGCCTCGATTCGTTATTGATTAATTGGTTGATCTCGTTTTAGTCATGGACGATATAGTAAAGGTAGGTGTGACATGCGCATAATAGTATTATTTGGTGTTGATGTTTGTTATGATGTTAAATGTTTAATGTGCTTCAAAATAGGTATTTACCACGCACTACTACTACGCAGTAAATTTTAAGCGACACTAGTCACTAATTGATAAAAAATTGTTTGTTGGATTTGAGTATTTAATATGCGTTAAGTTTGTGACGATAATGTATACGTAAACAAAATTCTAAATGACAAACGTGCCTAAATGGGAAAATAATGTATTATATCTTGTCTAAAAATTGTAATGAGCTTAATTTAAAAGTCAAGCTTGAAGGCAACATGAAGATCCAGATATAATGCAAGTAGTTAATAGAACACACTTGTACAATTCGAGCAATGCAACGGCAATCGAGCAAAAAGCGGCTGTAGGCGTAGATCACTCATCCATCACTTCGTCGTCGGCGCAAACGCAAATCGCAGAGCGATGGACCGCAGCGAGATGCGAAATGGCCAGGTTTATGCTGCTCTATTGCATTCCTCGCTACACTGCATGAAGTGGATTAATTATTCACTTTTTTAATTCTATTGCGAATGTCAAATTGTCAAGAATAACGACAAAGATTTTCTCGTGCTTTACAAAATAATACGTTGAAACCTACAATATTTTCAAAAATACACTCGGCTTCAAAAAAATCGCACCTTTTAAGAAATCTATTTTAAACATCTTTCAATCGTATTTGTATTATGAAATATTGGTAATGTTCGGTATCATTTGAAAGGTAAGGAAACAGAGAATGCAAAAACAATAATTCATTCAATGTTTTTTATTGGAACTGAGAAAAATTTACAAAACAATAAAAATCCTTAAAAAACCCAAATGAAATCTGATTAATTTTTCAAAACAAAGTTGCTTAAAACTAACCTAAAACCTAGTGTTACCCCCCCTAGCCCTAATGACGTCTTCCATGCGCTCCCTCATGGATCGCACCAACTTTAGGACCTCTTCTTGAGGGATTCTGTCCCATTCCTCAATAACGGCGTCTTGGAGCTCCTGAAGAGTCGCGGGAGCGGGATCACGGGATCTAACCTTGCGTTTCAGCTGGTCCCAGAGGTGCTCTATCGGGTTCAGATCTGGACTTCTCGCTGGCCACTGCATGACAGGGATCCCAACCTCTTGAAGGTAGCCCTGCACAATTCCAGCAGTGTGCGCGCGAGCGTTATCGTGCATTAATGTGAACCCGTCGCCAATAAATCCAGCATAGGGGACCACATGTTCTTCCAGGATCTCTGTGATGTACCGGTGAGCAGTCATCGACCCTTGCAAGCGAGCACCGCCGGTCCGAGAGACGCAAGAAAGTTCAGTTTTGCCGTCGGCAGATATGCCGCCCCAGAACATGCAGGAACCGCCCCCGTATTCTACCGTCTCTTGGATGCAGGCTTGGGCAAAACGTTCCCATTGTCTTCTGTATACTCTTTTGCGTCTATCATTGCAGAAAAGGCACACTCTCGTTTCGTCTGAGAAGAGAACAGCTCTCCATTGGTCCAGGGTCCAATTGACGTGGGCGCGAGCAAATTGCAGGCGTGCTCGCCGATGCGCTGCGGTTAATTTTGGACCCGTGGCAGGTCTTCTAGCCACAATATTTCTCTCCTTTAGTCTTTTTCTAACTGTAGAGACACTCACGGCCCTTCTACGAACTGCTTGAAGCTGCTGTTGCAACTCAACAGCATTAGAGAACCGATTTCTCAAAGACTTCGATACGACGAATCGGTCATCTCTCGCAGAAGTGCAGCGATTTCTACCAGACCCACGCCTTCGGACAAAGCCACCGATCTGCAGGAACCGCTGGTACACTCTTCGAACAGAAAAGCGACTCAAGTGCAATTGCCGAGCAACATCACACTGACGTAGTCCTGATTGCAGTAGTGCGATAACTTGGGCGGCTTCAGCAGCAGTAGTGTCCATCTTCAAGGACGTTTTTCTGATGAAAAATATTCTTCTGTGTCTTCTTCGACTGTTGGTAGCAAATTTATCCCCCGATAAGCTGTATCGACCCTTTTATACCCAAAAAACAAAACAATACAAACAAAATTTGAAGAGGAGAATCAGTTCCATTGTCATTCACAGTGACTTAAAGTGTCAAGCTTTTTCTTTAATCAAATGAAACGGATATTTTACTTAATTTTTTAAAATTACTTAAAGATTAAACGGAGACCTGGTGGCCCAGTTGGCTCCTACCCACGAGACATACAAATGTGGAAAAAAGCTAAAGTATTTGACAACAATCTTTATTGATTTTTATGACGAATGAAGTAAGCTCAGAACGTTTGATTCTGCTTTTGTTTTTACCTGAATCTACATTATATCGACTGCGCATCATTAGTTTGACACACGGAAAGAAGAGCCTCCAATAGGCTGACATGACAAACCCGAAGACTTCTTTAGCGGACCAGACACTATCAGTAATAATGACAGTATTTTTACATCAGTATATTGTCATTCCATCGTGTAGTATGCGTCAGACCATCATTACAACCACTACACTGTCAGTATATTGTCATTACTTGAAAATACTGTCATTATTACTGATAGTGTCTGGTCCGCTTTACACGACCCGTGGAAGTGCACGATTGCCGCGTGTGCAAACAGGGCGCATCATAGGCGCGTGCGATGCGCTGCTGGCTATCTGCCAGCTCTTGCTTGTCGCATGTCGTCCGTCGTCGCGTGCGTCGCCCATAGTGTCCGGTCGACGACACCTGCTTTACTGCTGTCACGGCTATTCTAGTGCTCCCTGAAGTTACGCTTAGATCTCAAAGCTATGGCTCGAACAACCAAATAAATTGTCGTGACGAGGCCTTGGTGAATTAAGACATCGACAACATGTTCTGCAGGCTGGGGATGATCTCGTCGTAGGTAGAAACTACGACGTACATAAGATGGTTGTCTTATCTGATAATAAATGATTCATGGTAAATGTAGCTAATTTAATGTTTGTCATTGTGAATCAAAAGTAAATTTATCAAACTCGCAAGAAGATGAGTGATGGAATTTTTGTCGAACTAAATCATAAATTTTTACACGCTGAGTAAAACTTATGTTTATGTTGAACAACTTATTTCAATATGAATAGTGCAATAAACTAGAATTACTACAGTACATCAACTATAAACTTCCTTGGCATTATACGTATATTACTGCTAAGCAAACTTGTGCCAGATCGCCATACCGACGTTGTGTAAATCTTGATAACGCGCCTATTTCTGCACCACACTAATTTTGGCCGAATTACTACCATCAATCAAGATTGTGACGTCACGTACCTACCTGCCTACGTCACGTCGCATACACCCATGTTATATTAATCTCCCGCTGGAATGTAGGCGTACATTACGTTGTTACCACGCAGTCAAGAGCAGCCGGTGTTTGTGACGCGGGCGTTGGATAAGAATAGATTCATCCTTGACATTGGCCGCGGTGAAATGGCGCCTCCCGGCTCTCCTTGAAATTGATCAAGCGGGGTACCAGACAGGGCCGCAGCAAGGGATCGTGGCTTGGCTTCTATTACAGTCACATAGCACACCTAATGGTTTCGAAGGGATCTTTCTGAATGAATTGAGTTAGGGTCCAAAAAGATTCAGGGATGTTTGTTGTATACCTGTCCACAATAGTATATAATAGTGTAATGTGTATGTGTATGTATACATGATAAGGTGTGACAAATCAATTTATAAAAAACAAACATTATCAATCCTGACAATAGAACGAACGAATCAATGACAGGCAACTGCGACAGTGATTTATCATTGCGATGTGCACTTTCTTCAATTACAGAAGTATTCTACTTGGCCACAGTTTAGTGGTTGGCATCACATGGCAGTAAAACACGTGATTTAATTGAAAAAATTGATGACATGATTCATATCGATGCAAATTGTAACTGTCGTCTGTCGTACACGATTCCAAATATTATGTTTCGTTTATTGTTGGCTTGTGGCATTTTATGCGACCAGGTGCGTAGAAAAGAACATTTGTGGTGTACATGGTGTACTGGTAGAACTTTTTTTTTCCAAATATTAAAAAACTAAACTGACTAAGTAAATCGATCCGCTAATTTTATCGATTAATCAAATTCTGCTGTGATTAGCCAATGTTTGAAGGTTCAAAAAATGTTAAAGAATTTACTCCGAATCAAGTGTAGAATACAAGAAAAATATTGAAAAAGTCCAATCTACTACTTTTTTCAGTTGGCCATACTAAATCTGAATAGTGACTCAAGAATTTGTATGGGAAACTGAAAAAAAACTTGTAGATCGGATTTTTCCTGTACTCTACACTTAATTCTGAGTAATCCTTTAAAATTTCATACGCACTTTTTTAAAGCCTTGTATAATGTTTTTTCCTAGAAAAATATTGGCGCCGAAGTCGTTAAAAATGTGTTCTCCCCAACATGGCGTTTCGAAACAGTTTAACATAATAACTTGATTAACCTGTGTAAAATCTCTCAATAAAAATATTTTGGGTATTATTCTGTACTCAACAGTTTTGTATGTTATGAAATTTTTGAGTAACGTAAGTAATAAAAATATTTTATATGACTACTACGAAATGGAACTCTACATAAATGCGAAAGAATCAGTACGTAAGAATTACATTACTTCCGAAAGCCAAAATACATTACTTCCGAAAGCCGGTCCTGTTCACCGGAGATTGAAAACGGCGTGTCGTGACTGGGGTGGTTTTATTTTGCATTCGATTTCGAGTTATATTGCGGATTGAATCGTTCGCGAATACGTTTCCTCAGCAATTGTCTCGCTAAATGGATCTGGTGGGGGACGTGTCGGTCGAGAAGAGACCTGTGGCAGACGCTGGTTTTATCACGTTTATGCTCAGTGGTGAAATTTATAATCAAAAGCAACATTAGGATCTCTATTAGTTTCCATTATAAGATCATCTTATCGTTGTACCTCATCGTTGCATGTATAATCGGCAATACCGGTTAGACAGATATCGATATAGTGAGTTTGTAGCTTTGTATTAAACATACGTCTAACGCCTAATTTCTATCAATATACGAGAATTTCTGTCTAATCTGTGAGAATGTGTGTCGAAAAAAGCCATATGATCGAGTTGTAAAATGGCATATTTTTGCTGATTTGTTTGTATGAAAGCTTTTGTATTTGTAGGCGTAAATATAATATGCTTAAAAGTGTTTTTATATTATAGGAAGGAAAACTTTGATATGTATAGGTGAAAAATTGCTTTAAAATTGCCACTTCCACCACTAAAATCTTTGATTTGACGACATTGCTCCGTGGAAACGCATATACGCCGTCGCTACGCCACACCCACCGCTCACCACACTTGTTTTCCGACACGTGCGTCACAGCGACGGCGACACGACGCGAATTTCCCGCTAATTCCTAAAGCTAATACCCATTTAATCCGCATATTCACTACTTAGCTGTAAACTGTGGTGGTATGTGGAGATATGGCTTGATCCCGTTACTATAGTGTATTTAAATGTAAACAAATAACACAGTACAATGAATGATCTTATGGTCTTGGTCCGATAGGGCTTCATCTAAATTGGAATTAGCAATATGCAATACTCGAGTTTGCCGAGTGTCAACTTGTCAAATCAAGTTTGATACCTAATCAAAGTCATCATCTCAGCCCCAAGCAAGACGTACTTGCGAGTCTTGCGACCAATCATCTGGGATTTCGGTCATTTCGGCGAAGTAGCTCCAATTTTCCTCTTCTTAAGTAAATAACAAAGATTTCTATGAAATATAAATCAAATCTATACATTGTTAAGATAAAAGGTTTTTATAATATTTTTTAAAGGCTTTATGTTTGCTTTTAGTATATTGAATTGAATTATTTTTATTAAAGTAATGTGGGTTGCAAGCACTATGATTAATTAATAAAAAATGAAAATGTAAAGCTATAGATTTTTTTCGATGTACGTTATCGTAAATCGTCAGAGGAGCCAAGCCCATTAGGCGTGCCTCCTAATACTTAGATGGAATGGAATAGAAACATTATGCCATATATCTTTGACCTATTGACAAAGTTCACTGTTTATTTTTAGGAGAGCAAACACTAGTATTGTTTACCTATATAGGGTGACTTTAAATTAGTTCTTGATACGAAAGGCTATGCATGTGCTCATGATAACAAACAACTTTCCCTAAGGAACCCATAGTCAAATCGCAAAAAAAATTTGGACTCTTCATACTAATTTGGCCGGTCAGTTGCTCGATTTGTATGGAGACTTCAAATTTTTTTTGCGATATGACTATGGGTTCCTTAGAGAAATTTGTTTGTTATCATGAGCACATGCGTAGCCTTTCGTATCAAGAACTAATTTAAAGTCACCCTATACAGGATGTAACAGAAAGGTGTGATAATACTTAAAGGTGGGCTTTTACCCATCAAACTGAACAACTTTTGTTCCACAACTTTGTTGAAATTGCAAATTTTTTTTTGGACTTTTCATACAAATCGATCAACTGGCGAACCAAGTTTGTATGAAAAGTCCAAAAATTTTTTTTCGATTTCAACAAAGTTGTAGAACAAAAGTTGTTAAGTTTGATGGGTAAAAGCCAACCTTGAAGTATTGTCACACCTTTCTGTTACACCCTGTATAGTGAATAGCAGGTGTAGGTCCGTTTACTATCAGAGTGACCGCTCGCTGCACGTTGGCTATAAAACTCTTTTATTACTCATTGAGGCCGCTTGCACTGAATGGACCACAATGAGAATGGACCAGGAAAACGCTGAACGCCACAATATTGCTGTGCATGCATTTAGCTGCAGTAAATATCTCCGTAATAAGATTAATTTACAATAGAAAATTGCTGGTCATAACATGTTAACGTTAATTTTCATAATAATAGCTGTCACTGATATCTTATTTGCTTTTACTTAACTGTATTCAACGTAGCTTTTGTTAATAAAAAAACTAATATGACATGACAGCAAATGCATTAAGCAAGAACTAGAGCATAAAATGACGCGATGAAAGAATTCAGTTAACTTCTGTGATGTGGTATCCATTAGATAGGATTTTTTCAGGACAAACTGAATAAGATACGCTCTATGACTTTGCTGAAATCACAAAAAACCTGGACTCTTTATGCAAATTGGTCAGCTGTTTTTCCAAATTTGTATGGAGAGTCCAAAAATATAGCACCGACTTAAAAAAAGGAGGTTCTCAGTTTGACCTGTATGAATGTATGTATGTATGTTTGTCCGCGACTATCTCGCGTTTGGCTGAACCGATTTGATGCGGTTTTCAGAAAAGTATGTTTTCTATTTAGGAGAAGGTTTTAGTATTTTAACCGACTTCAAAAAAGGAGGTTCTCAGTTTGACCCGTATGTTACGCGATTGAAGTCGGTTTTTAACGCGTTCAGCGTTGTCGATTATTCAATTCAATTCACTTCTGTGTATATAGTTTGTTATACATATACACATAACACGTACTAAAAAGCTTATAGCATTATTACATATTAGACACCACGGGTACTGGTAGGTATACTAGCAACTCTTGATGACAACTCATCAAGACATGTCTAATCTGGCCTTACATTAGCAACCTGTGGTATCCCCACTGCTGGGGCTTATTTTGGATTGATCAGGCCTTCCTCCGCTCCGCACACAGTCTACCTAATTCTAAACTGGAATCATGCTTTCCATGCATGCTTAATTCCCTGAGTCCTTTATAAATCTAATCAATAGTCGACATCAGGCAAATGATTGGCTTCTCTAATGAAATGTTCTTATGTATCCCTCTGCCCCGAGGTCGACATCCACCTTGTCAAGGAGACTTGTGTCCGATATAGAACTGACTGATAATGATAGCAATCCTATATTTAGCTGTCTTTCGCATCACAGATGGCATCTCTATTTTAAGATCACAGTGCATACTTGTTCAAAGCTGCATTATTGTTGTAAATGCAGTTGATATGTTAGCGATGACTGTTGCGATGACTGTAGTGAGTATCGTCAGTTTCTAAGAAAGTTCGATCGGTCTGTCACTGTACCACTTGTCGGCACGATTTCCGTGTAATTTAATCTTTGTAAAGTCAAACAGATAACAGTGTTTACTTCGTATTTAGACTTGACACGATAGATGTATAGGAATGAAACCAAAAACAATCAGTATTTTTTGTTAGTTTGGCGTTATGGTTTCTTACTATAGTTTGACCAATGATTTTATTTTATATTTGACTTTGGATATTTGTCTTTATCTGTATCATATTCTGTTTTACTGCCCCGTTTACGTTTGGTTCGACTCCTTAACGTATACGGCCTTTTCAGTAGCTTATATCTCTAACAGGTCCTCGTATGTACAGATGTAAGGATGATTCTCCAAAATGCTTTATAGTTTTGAAGAAAAAACTAGTTAGTGTTGTTAAGAGTCAGGATGTCAGATCAGTCTGTTTAAACTTCAGACAAATTGTAGTTAGGAACTGTGCGAGCAGCGGTTGATAACCCTGCTAATTATATCCACAGCATTTAATTATACGCCTCCTATCTGTAGCGAAGCTTTTGTTTGTTTATTCAATTACAGAGTGTATGTAATGTTCATATCTAATAATAGCATTTATTACTCTATTTTAGTCTGAAGTCTGATTTTACGTGGTTTTTATTTGGGTTGCATTCCAAGTGATAAACTTTAGCAATGCCCTAATGTGACCACGCTTTGTGGTGCTTTTACGTAACTATCTACTGGTGTAGAAATAAATATCAACACGAAATGTTTTGGCAATGTTTTTTCGCATTTCGCTAACCCTTCAAAACTACAGAAGACTACATGCTAATAGCCTGATTGTCCAAAAGGGGAGTCAATTGGATAATGGTACCAGCTCGTCTGGTCCATAGTCCTGTCAACTTCACGACAATGGGCCAATCTAAAGGTGATCTCGGTTTGTTAAGAGTTTTCTTTATTACGTAGTTTCGCTTACACTGGTGGTTAATACTTGAAGACAGAGCACGGACGTCAGTCGTCCAGAGCGCCACAATAGCCGTCTGTCTGCCGATTGTGTGCAAATTCGCTGGTAAACAACTTTAGATTGTACACGGATATGCGTATATTAGTTCCCCCTGTAGGCTGTTCAATAGGATGTTGTAATCTCCTATGTTTATGTAAGATTGCTGTGTGTTTTTGGAAAGAAAATGACGTATGCTGTACGCTGGTCACACCTATCGTGTATTTTTACAGCAGAGAAATGTTAGCAAGTTACTATTGTATTGTAAATAATAAACAACATAATACAAGAGTGTCAATTTCAAAACAACAACAAATGTTAATTGAGACGATATTTTGAAACCTTTTTACGGCTTATTCCAATTTGTTAATGGAAGTGCAGATATTATTTCTCAGAAACTTTTTCTTCGTCAAATTGTGCCCTCAGTTTCTCTGAAACATTTCTACTGGGAATTTTCCTATATTCCTTTTCGAGACCTCTGTTTTGTTTGTACGACTTCGTAGCAGCTCGCCCGTTGTAATGAATTTGCTACAACTATGTTGTCGCTCCTTTGGAAAATCACCACGTTCTTGGAATTTTCGATGAACTGAGCTAGCTTTGAGGTGAACAAATATGAAATACTTGATCGTTGCAGAGCATCTAAGACATTTTTTTTATTTCATTACAAGACATTATTTCATCCTTTAACTTATGATTTTCACGTTTTTCGTATTTCCGTAAAAAAGGAGTCTATGATATCTTTAAAAGTTCAACTGAAGTCTGTCATGAAATGAGGCGGAAGCGGGTGACCGATTCAGCAACGATACCTGCTGCGCAAGACATTGCTGACGAGCGCTCCCCGCACCCATGTGTGGCGATGATGTCTCAGTTAAGCTCCTGTTGAATACTATCTGTTGAGTCAATTGAAGGCATTTATTTCCTCCCGGTCCCTCATTTAGCTATCATATATAACTCTTGATTGTGTTTCTTCATACAAACTGTCATCTATAGCTCGACGACGCAAAACACATCTTGGACGCCGATACCATTATGTTCTTCATTCTTTTGTCATTCTATGACAATAACCACCGCCCTTGTTGTTCCCAGGTTGACCAGCGAGATGTGCCGGGCATTGACGTGGCGCACCTGGCAATGGACACGGAGGAGGGCGTTGAGGTCGTCTGGAACGAGGTGCAGTTCTCCGAGCGCAAGAACTTCAAGGCGCAAGAAGACAAGATACAGACAGTCTTCGACAACCTGACGAGGCTCGAGCATCCCAATATAGTGAAGTTCCACCGCTATTGGACGGATACGCACAATGATAAGCCTAGGGTGAGTTTGTTTCACATATTGAGTTGAGTGAAAGCTGTCGAATGCGTAGCATAGTTGAAGTGCTGCTGTTGATGTGGTATAAATAAAACCAAAAATTTCTAAATTCCCCTAATCTCTATTATAATTTTCTTAGTATGTACCTAGCAGTCAGGTCACTGCGCCTGGCGGGGATTATTGTGTGCATGACATCAATTAAAAGCTGAAAGGAAACCTAAAATTTCCACAACTTTGTTCCAATCTATGGCTAAAATGTTGTCTCTCTCTTATTTCAGGTGATATTCATAACAGAATATATGTCGTGCGGGTCACTCAAACAGTTCCTGAAGAGGACGAAGCGCAACGTGAAAAGGTTGCCGCTTCAGGCGTGGAAACGGTGGTGCACGCAGATTTTATCTGCTCTCAGGTATGCCAGACTGTTTACTTGTAATTTAGTCAAGATTATTCATATGCAGCAATCAATCAATCAATGTTTGGCCAATTTTATGTAAGTCCCAGTTAATGGCTCCTACATCAATTTTGTACCACTCTGTATATGGAGGACTTCAGAACGCCTCCTTTTTTAAATGATCCGATCCGATTTCCGTTGTCCAACTGTATAGGTCGTGGCTCGCGATCGCGTTGTTTATGTAATCTTCGTTGGTAAACCTTTGATCTCCTTTTAACAGTTACCTGCACGGGTGCCAGCCGCCCATAGTGCATGGCAACCTGACGTGCGACACGATCTTCATCCAGCACAACGGTCTGGTGAAGATAGGGTCCGTCGCGCCGGACGCCATTCACCACCACGTCAAGACCTGTCGCGAGAACATGAAGAACATGCATCTCATCGCTCCGGAGTATGGATGTAAGTGCTGGCAATAGCGCCCACCTTTAGTCCTATCCCCCTTCTACACTTAATATTGCTGAGTACTGTATATTGTCGCTTCAGTTTGTTTGGGGGATATGAGTAGACCAGCACCGGTAGCATGGCGACGTATCTCGCGCGCGACGCGAGTTTTAAAAGCATTTGTTCCGTTCTAACGCTAAGCTAATGAAAGAGACAGCCGAGCTGTTTTCTCGCGTTTGGCGCGTGCAGGAAAGGTTTTCTTCAGTTTTCCTCCAAGCTAACAAGTCTGAGTCTTTACTCAAAACTCTTTGGTCAAGAAGGTTATGTCAGCTGTATCCGAACCACCTGAAGACTTGACGTTTGACGAAAGCTGAGATGTAATTAAAATTAACAATTTTATAGCGCATATAAAGCTGGTACAGCTGTCGCCTTTATACTAACTAAACGTTACGTTTCTAAACCTTTATAACCCCCATTGTTCATTAACAACCCATAAAACACTTTTCCAAAAACGCCAAATCCCCTGTCCTTTGTACGAAACTGCTTATTCTGGCCGCGCCTGGATTATGCGGCGAGCCAGACTAGTCCTTGACCGTTGTCAAGGCGAAGCCCAGGTATTGTCATTAGCTACCCTTGTAAGGTTGAACCTATACTTCTTTATTATAATAGACACAAAGGTTCGTTTCGCGAAGAGAACCTTAAGGTTAAAAGGTCAATATATCGTGTGAGAAAAATTATACACTCGGCTTCAAAAAATCGCACCTTTTAAGAAATCTATTTTAAACATCTTTCAATCGTATTTGTATTATGAAATATTGGTAATGTTCGGTATCATTTGAAAGGTAAGGAAACAGAGAATGCAAAAACAATAATTCATTCAATGTTTTTTATTGGAACTGAGAAAAATTTACAAAACAATAAAAATCCTTAAAACTAACCCCCCTAGCCCTAATGACGTCTTCCATGCCCTCCCTCATGGATCGCACCAACTTTAGGACCTCTTCTTGAGGGATTCTGTCCCATTCCTCAATAACGGCGTCTTGGAGCTCCTGAAGAGTCGCGGGAGCGGGATCACGGGATCTAACCTTGCGTTTCAGCTGGTCCCAGAGGTGCTCTATCGGGTTCAGATCTGGACTTCTCGCTGGCCACTGCATGACAGGGATCCCAACCTCTTGAAGGTAGCCCTGCACAATTCCAGCAGTGTGCGCGCGAGCGTTATCGTGCATTAATGTGAACCCGTCGCCAATAAATCCAGCATAGGGGACCACATGTTCTTCCAGGATCTCTGTGATGTACCGGTGAGCAGTCATCGACCCTTGCCCGCGAGCACCGCCGGTCCGAGAGACGCAAGAAAGTTCAGTTTTGCCGTCGGCAGATATGCCGCCCCAGAACATGCAGGAACCGCCCCCGTATTCTACCGTCTCTTGGATGCAGGCTTGGGCAAAACGTTCCCATTGTCTTCTGTATACTCTTTTGCGTCTGTCGTTGCAGAAAAGGCACACTCTCGTTTCGTCTGAGAAGAGAACAGCTCTCCATTGGTCCAGGGTCCAATTGACGTGGGCGCGAGCAAATTGCAGGCGTGCTCGCCGATGCGCTGCGGTTAATTTTGGACCCGTGGCAGGTCTTCTAGCCACAATATTTCTCTCCTTTAGTCTTCTAACTGTAGAGACACTCACGGCCCTTCTACGAACTGCTTGAAGCTGCTGTTGCAACTCAACAGCATTAGAGAACCGATTTCTCAAAGACTTCGATACGACGAATCGGTCATCTCTCGCAGAAGTGCAGCGATTTCTACCAGACCCACGCCTTCGGACAAAGCCACCAGTCTGCAGGAACCGCTGGTACACTCTTCGAACAGAAAAGTGACTCAAGTGCAATTGCCGAGCAACATCACACTGACGTAGTCCTGATTGCAGTAGTGCGATAACTTGGGCGGCTTCAGCAGCAGTAGTGTCCATCTTCAAGGACGTTTTTCTAATGAAAGATATTCTTCTGTGTCTTCTTCGACTGTTGGTAGCAAATTTATCCCCCGATAAGCTGTATCGACCCTTTTATACCCAAAAACAAAACAATACAAACAAAATTTGAAGAGGAGAATCAGTTCCATTGTCATTCACAGTGACTTAAAGTGTCAAGCTTTTTCTTTAATCAAATGAAATGGATATTTTTTTAAAGAGTTTTTATAGGGCTCTCAAATGATACCAATATTGCTACAAATAACTGCTTGTCTTAAGGATTAACAGTGCTTGAAGCCTATTTTTACGGACGTGCGATTTTTTTGAAGCCGAGTGTACTTTACCACCTCATTATGCCTTTCTAGTTTCTAGTTTGAAAACTGTATGACCAAAAGTTCAAAGGGCGCACTATGTTTTAACTGAAGCGCAGGAGATGTAATAAATTAACATTAATTTGCTTCTCAATTTCTAAATTTCTAAACATATTATTTTAATTATATTCATTTAGTTTGCTTCAATTTTACAATTCAGAAGTTCAAGTTTACATTTCTCTAATTATATAGTTTTACATAACTTTCTTTGTTTAGAAATTGTTTTATCATCACAGTAAATTATGCATAATTAGAATACATTTCTTACGATGGTTAAAATTACTAACGACGGTTGAGTTAACATGGCGCTTGGCGGAGGAACACATGTTAAGACTCGAATATTTCTCTCTCCGCTTAGTGTCATGTTACCGCATATAGGTTCATAACAAAAGTACTGGTGCTATATAAACTTTCCACTTATGTAACTACGAAAATATCCCTAATGTAAGCATAGTCAATTTGTAAAAAAAAATTTGAACGCCATATTAAATTGGCCGTTGAGTGACCTACAGAATCCCTCATTCATTTTACGATTTGATTAGACGAACCTTTGGGAAAAGTTGTTCAATAAAAAAAAATATCAGTACCATACCAAGTACCTTTGTAAAGGCCCTGTATACGAACCGCATGTCGACTCCAGCATAAGTCCACCTCACGTTTGGTGTCTGGTGTCCCCAGCATCGCAGATGGTGACGCCCGCTATGGACATATACTCGTTCGGAATGTGTGCACTGGAGACCGCCGCGCTCGAGATCCAGGGCAACGGCGACTCCGGTAGCCACGTGACGGACGACCACATAGCGCGGACCGTCGAGTCCTTAGAGGAGCCCAGGCAGAAGGACTTTATTTACAGGTGAGTAAGGTTGAATGTGCCTTTTTATTGTTGTTAAATATTGCTGACTGGAATTTGACGTCTGTGCGGTGAAATAATTTTAGAATAGTCGGTGAATAATATAGGTAGATCTGTTTTTCAGTCACAAACAGAAGTTGTTCTGTTTATGTCCATTTGATTCAGTTGTTCTGTTGAAGCAGCGAATAGCTACGTAACAGACTGAAGTTGTAAATATAGTTGTGACCAGTGTCGGATTAATAGTACTTGCCCTAAACAGTCCAAGTCTGTGGGCTCCTTATCCACTATTAACACAGTATCCGTCTTTACAAATATTACCATACACTGGCGGAGATAAAGGAGAAATGTTAAGTTTGGAAACAGGTTGCTTGAGTGCAAGGTTCGGAACCAGTTAACAAATACCGGTTAATTTCGTTCGAATTTCGGTTAACGATTCCGTTCAGGTTAAAACCGGTTTCCAGCTTAACCGGTAAATTTGAATAAAATATCGGTTAATCAGGAAGCGGTTTTCTAACCGAAATAAGAATTAAATTAACCGGTTAAAACCAAACTTAGTCAAGTACAGGCGCGTCGCGCGGGTGCCACTGCCCGAGTCTTCTGCTCACTTTCTCGCACGCTTTCAATTGATTGCACGCGGCAAATATGCCTACAAAGTCGCATATTCTTCAAATTAACCGGTTAATTCCGTTCGAACGAAAAAATATCGGTTTTGGTTAAACCGGTTAAATATACCGGTAACCGAAACCTGAACGAAACCTTAACCGAAATTATTTCGATATAGAGGTCAATGACCGAAACCGGTATTTTCAAAAAACCGGTTTCCGAACCCTGCTTGAGTGATTGATGGTTACGAAATCAGTCGCGTGCCCAGCTTTCAAACCCAGGGGGCGAGGGTTACAGGAAACATTATGATACTTTTTTATTTGAAAAAGTGTTACAGTTATAGGCCAGTCGTGTACTGTTAGGTCATATACACTGGTGGACTAAAAAATCGACTCAAGATTTGTTGCTCGACTTTTGGAAAATTAACTCAATCTAGCAAAAAAAAACTAAACCAAAAGTTTAAAAACTGTCTGTTCACTGTTTATGATTTTAGTTTGATGGTTTCCTAGTTTTTTGTTCGTAGTGTTTAGCAGTTTTGTAGACTGAGTTATTTTTTCAAAAGTCGAGCAACAAATCTTGAGTCGATTTTTAGTCCACCAGTCTAGTTATGTGTGTATGTTTATTTTTCAATTGATTTCAAGAAGTTCCTCAAATGAACAGTATTTTCCGCAGATGTATAAACAAGGACCCGGCGCTGCGGCCCACGGCGCGCGAGCTGCTGTTCCACCCGCTGCTGTTCGAGGTGCACGCACTCAAGCTGCTCGCCGCGCACACGCTCGTCAACACCACCGGTACGTGAGTCAGTCATGACGGACTCGGTGGCTAAGTGGTTAGCGATCTTGACCTCTGATCCGAGAGTCGTGGGTTCGATCCCCACACAGGGCAAACTTTTATGTGATGAGCATAAAATTTAGTGGCTAAATGGCTTGAGAAAAATCTTCTTACACTTAATGTGACAAAAACAAATTACATCTGTTTTAGCATTAACAGTAGAACACGCCCTAATGATGACTTCCGTATCAGGATCCACAAGTGTCATAATAACTCCGATAAATCTCGGTGTTCATGCGCTCTCCTTAACAGAGTAACATCTGTTAAATACTTGGGAGTAATACTCGATCAACGGTTGGACTGGTACACGCATTTAGAACTTGTAGCATGCAGAATACGAAAAATTTTCTGGATTTTTAAAAACTTGCGACACATAGCTCAACCCAACCTTTTAAATAAAATTTACGTTGCATTAGCCCAATCTCTGTTAATATATTGCATCCCAGCTTGGGGAGGTGCTTCAAAGACATATTTCTTGGACGTGGAACGCTCACAACGTGGACTTTTAAAAGTCATTACTTCAAACATATGAGGTTTCCAACCCAACAGCTTTATTCAACCTGTAATCTTTTGTCTGTTAGAAAGCTATATATGCTTTGCACTATTTTAAAAAAACACAAATCACTAGTCTTTGATATTCTTAACCTCAGTAAAAGACGCAAGGACATTGTCACTCGAGCAAACATAAAAACAGAACTTATTTTGCATCATGCCAATTTCCAACCCGATCGTCTTTTCTGTATAACAAAATAAATAAAGTTTTGGATATTTACCCCATGAAACTATCTGAATGTAAAAAAACTCTGGTGTTATGGCTACAATCCCTCAGTTATAATGAAACTGAAGCCCTGCTAGAGGTCATTAAGTAAATTTCAGTTACCTCAACTCATTAACACATACGCGTGCACACACACACACGCACGCACGCACGCAAACACACACACACACACACACACACACACACACACACACACACACACACACACACACACACTTTCTCTTTTTATTTTATAATATTTTTGTCTTAAAATAGTTCTTATTAAAATATTAATAAGTAATTAAGAATAGTGTACTAAAAATTATAAGTTAACTAACTGTAATGATAAGGAAGAGCGAGACTTCCTGGCACAGGTATATTTAAATACCTAAAAGGAAGTCTCAATATGAATCAAGTTGTATATGTCACCGGAAAATAGTACAAACCGTAAGTTGATCAAATTTCTAGTTAATTGATAAACTAACGGAAAATCATACACTACAGTCTCAGTGTATAATTTAACGCATAAACTTTTAGTTAGTTGATCAACTGACGCTGCCATGCGGCGAGTTTATGAACTTTCTATTTTCCTCACGTCAAATCATACGCGAATTGACCAATCGTTGCGTAGTGTACGATTTTACGTAAAATAGTCAATCGTAATATAATACACTGTCCTCTGATTGGTGGATGACATCGGTGGCAAGTGTTTATTCATAGAGTTAACAAACATCTAGACTTGGCATTTAGATTTTGGTAATTTAGCTATACATAACGTCCCAATTTATAAGCGAAATATTCGGATTTTCAAATCATCCGATCGACATTATTTGGAAAGTTGAAATTTTTTTTATATTCGGTCACCTACCTATAGGAAAAGTGTTGTATTATAGGAGTAGAAGCACACCGTTACGAAGGATCTACACTAACATTACCTACTTAATAAAAAGGCAAATCGGAATTAAAGAACCTTTATTGGAATAAAAATTATTTAAATTAGTATGAACATGTATTAGATATTCGTATTTTACTTATTATTACACGTCAAAGATTTATGACATCTAGAATTACACAATACTTTGGCTTTTTTGCAATTACACCTGTTGGTTACACATTGTTTATTATTAAAGTGTTTGCAGTTGCATTGCTTCATACCTTGCCCACCGAATGACGAACACTTAGCCGCTATGGTTCTCAGTGGTAAAGTTATCTGAAAGAAAGGAAATAATTTTAATAAAAAACAAAAGACAATCAAAATCCGCAATGCCGGGACTGAAAAAAAACTCTGGGATCTTAATTCTTTGTGCTCTACTGATTAATATTCTTACCTCTGGGATATCATCAGATAACATATTTGGTGACTCGAGTACAGCGTTTCTTGGTATCCAATCATTAATAATTCCAAAAGGAGTGCCCACCCTGTAAAGTTCATTTCTTTTATCTATAATTTTGCCAGTAATATTTTTGCTGTCCAAAGGTCCTCTGTCCACTTTTGGCACTTCGACTAACACTGTAGTTCCTATATCAATATCTTTAAATTTCTTAGAGGATATGGCTGTCATTTTCTCTGCTGCTCTTTTTAAATTTTGGTATGATTCTTTTCTCTCTGTTAAAATTGTATTTTCGTTAGCACACAAATTGCAGATCAGTTGCCAACTACAACCTTCATCTTGATTCGCAACTCCACACATATTGTGTATCATACCATTACATTTCTGACATTTAGCTGTCCCTGATGTCTCTTGATCACAAATGTAACATATAAAAAAATTTGGGTTTTCAGCTATGTCAGTACTCTCATGAGAAACTACATCACAGTGGTTAGTAATAGTGATCTCTTTGCCGACGACAGGTAGATTTTCTTCTTCATCATCTTTTTCTTTGTCACGTATCACAGGAGTATCATGTGTCGCCTTTGGACCGGGAATGATGATCTGCTCTAAAATTATAATCTTGCTGTTACCAGTAGGTGTGCTTCAATTTTCAGGGTCATCAGTTTCGCTCAAATTTATTTCTGAGTTTAAGACATTCATTTCTTTATGCGTTACCGGAGATGTAGGTGTATTCGGTAATACATTTGGGTTGTTTGGTGCAGTGGATTGGTTTTGATTGTCCTTTCTGGTTTTGTCTTGTTTTTCATTAGTTGTTTGTATTTCTGCATCTTGTAAATTGTCATTTCTCTTGTTAGCGTCGTGAAAACAACTCTCTAGGTCCTCTTCAGTCTCTAGTTTTGAGATTATGTTTTTAGATAATTGGGTGGAAGATAGACCAAGTTTTGGATCATCCCCAAACAAGGCTTTGAATGGTGTTCTCCTTATTGTCGAATGGTAAGACGAATTTTTTTGGAACTGCGCAAAATAACACCCAATCGACCAGTTTGTAGAATTGTTATCAACCATCCAAGCCCTAATCATATTTTTGACGTCCTGATTAGAGCGTTCTATACTGCCTTGGCTTTGCGGGTATCTGGGTCTCCCATTAACAATTTTACATGATGGCCATAAACTCACAATTTCTTTTAATACCGCTGCCGTGAACTCACGTCCATTATCACTCTGCAGAATATTGGGACAACCAACTTCCAAGAATATTTTGAGTACTTCGATTGCTACTTCTTTCGCTTCTTTGCTTTTTAATGGTCGCAGAAAGCAAAATTTTGTGAAATGGTCTTGGTATTGTAGAAGCCATTTGTATTCTTTATCTGGCGAAGACTGAAAGTCTACAAGGTCGACTTGTCCCCTCTTGTTAAAGTCGTCAGAAATCAATGGTTTTACGACTATGCCACGCTTGGGAAAACTTTTCTTCGAGAGACAGGTTTTACACAGCTTCAGAAAAATATTTATGGCCCATATTGGTACAACATACTTATTTTTTAGGGCATAAATAATTTTGTCTCGTCGACCATGCCCAGTCTCCACGTGGGCATCATATATTCTCTGGTAGAACTCAGAACTTGGACATATTTGGACTGTGGGATCCGAATGTGTTTTCCTTTTCAATATCAAAACTTTTTCATTACCTACATTCAGAACGTCGTATTTTTTTGCGTAATAATATTCCGAATCACTTGCACGTTTTTTAAGTATTTTTGATAGATTATGTTGTTCAATCAACTGAATAACATTTTGGATTTTTTCACTTGTCCACAGAGTTTTTTTATTCTCAGCACTTAGCCCGCTGTAGTAGATTTGTAACTCTGCATCAAATTCTTCACGACTAACAAACTTAGGATTGTTTACTGACTGTTCGGTTACATTTTCTACTTCTGCAGACTCCGTTTCACTCATTTTGAATCACTTATAACGTTATAATAAGAATTACAATATCAGAACGACAATAACTGCTACTTTTACCAGCAAAACTAATTAAAACACGCACAGACGGGATGGGTTTGTTTACTTCGTTAGCCGGTAATGGCGGCGGTCGGCGGGCGGGAAGCGAGGTAATAGCACGTGGATTTCAACCAATCAGCGTTCACCGTGCGTTCGTCGGATCATTTTACCGAAAGACGTCGCTAGGTGATCAATTGACGGAAATAGATACGTTAAATTATACACTGAGACTGTAGTGTATGATTTTCCGTTAGTTTATCAACTAACTAGAAAGTTGATCAACTTACGGTTTGTACTATTTTCCGGTGACATATATAATTAGTTTACGCAATATTTTTTATTATTTTTTTATTATTTATTATAATAGTTTGCTCTGAGTCTGGGTGTATTATTTCTATATGTATGTATTTAAAAAAGTATATGTGTATGTATATCAGTCTCTGGTTCCCAAGATACAGGGAATCCTAGTTTGGGGCCAGATGACCGTGTGTGATTTGTCCCAGATATTATTATTATTATAGTGACACCACCGCCACACGGCCCTCGTAAAAAATAAGGCCGCAAACTATACGGAATCTCCATGGACCTACTAGCCAAACAGGATTGAGCACTCTCAAAATGCTTTTAATAGAAACTATACCCTAATTTACAGTAATAAAACACATAATAACTTTAAGATAACCATGTAGAAAAAACGTGCCAAATGAAAGGAACATACTGAAGTCCCTCTCGCATTAACCAATAGAACTGTTATTCTACTCTATTCTATTCTATATGGTAGGGAAACCATGTTTACACAGAACCATGGACTTACATTATCACGTAAAATCTTATTCCATAAACATACAGTACTTTGGTCACTCTAATTAGAAAGAGATGCAAGGCTCTAGTTAGACTGTCTTTGTCGTCATGTTTTTCTTGCAGAGTACTCAGTTTAGTTTGGATGGTACGTATGTGAGTTTCTGTATACTTTACGGCTTTCTTTCTTACGAGAGCAACATCGTAAAACGTTACTGATAAAATTACTTTCCTCGAGGTTACCCCTAAAATTACAGTTACATGTGTACAGTTAGTTGTGGCTCAGTATGGCTTGCGTGGTCACATCGATCGCGTTAACTCACTACAGACACTCTCATTAGCTGGATGAGTTTGACTGCTAATGGCGTTTATCTAGATTCTAGACCGTTTCCGTGTTTCACAAGGCAAGTTTTATTATCACTAGAAGCCTTGTCGAAGCCTTAAAGGCGGCTTGAAAACTTCTGACACTGGTGTAGGCCATCAGCCCTACAACGTTTACCAGTCCGGAATTGGTCCCCATCTGTGGAGTAGGCCTAAACTTCCTCATGAATGAGAAGAGATGCCCATGCAAATGAGACGATTTGGGTTTTTGATGTAAATACATGCATATACTCATGCCTTATTCCCGTTGGGTTAGGCAGAAACCACGAATCACCATTCGCTCATATTCTGAAATACTTCTCTTATTCTTCTACACGCATTACTCTTTTTCCTACCAGCTATCGGTTCCGGATCTCCTTACTTGACCTTTTTTTCAAAATGTTAACAACCCTTATCGTCCTAACTGCAGAGGCACGGGTCTGGTCCCTTACCACGGGAAGGTTAGGCCCTACTCCACATACGGGGGCCAAGTCCGTTTGATTTTCAAAGTTGATCCTTTATTTACTTCATACTTCATTTACTGTAAAATTCATAGGTTCATAGAAGCTCAAGTTAGATTATTCATGTGACTGACATGCTCATCTGCTCGCAGCGAACATATCGTACTGTATTTACTGTAAAATTCATAGACACATAAGTTTTCTCACTATCACTTCACTTTATCACTTCACTAATATTATAAATGCGAAATCACTAATATTATAATGCGAAAGTATGGATGTTTGTATGTTTGTCAGTTTGTTTGTTTGTTTGTTCCGCTTTCACGCCGAAACTACTGAACGGATTTGGATAAAATATGGTATGTAGATAGATGAAGCACTCGGCTAACAAATAGGATACTTTTATCCTGGAAAACTTAAGGGTTCCCGTAGGAATGCTTAAAACCTCAAAATTTCCACTTCGTCACTACATGGCACTATCTTCTAACTAACATTCTCTTTGAATTGTGAAGTCCACGCGGACGAAGTCGCGAGCGGAAGCTAGTATGTTAACAAGTCGTTACTGGTCGACAGCGAACATATCGGAGACGATAACGGACGAGGTGGCGGGCGGCTCCAGCGGCGAGGCGTTGGCCTGGTGCGTGAAGGGGGGGCAGCGCGTCGAGCTCTACGCGCGGGACCTGCCGCCGCACCAGGAGAAGCTGGAGAAGTTCGTCGAGGACGTCAAGTGAGTGCCACGTCACTAGAGTGTTGGAGCGAGCTTCTTTATTATTGTATTTATTGTGAAAGGTGGCAAAGCTGATGGTCTGCCCGATGGAAACTGGTTACTGCCTCTGTGGCATTTGCAACGCCAGGGCCGTTTACGATTTTTTTGTTCTCATGAAAAGTTGTCTATTGCGGCCTCAGGGGAAATCTCGGATGGAAGTTCATTCCAAAGCTTTACTGTAGTTTAGTTATCTGATGCAGGCGAGTGAGGTAAGCAGCGGACCGGGTAGAGAAACACTGCCTATGATATTCCTACTGCCTACTGTATTAACGAGGGTTCGCAGAGTTTATTTTGCCTGCCATCTTTTCTCTCACTTCGCTAAGACTGAAATCTTTCCTGAACAAGCGCGGTCCGTTCTATCGACTAGTTTAGTTCACAGAGTGTGGGAAGTGTGCAGGTGGATATTTTTGTATCCTGTGAAACATGATTTTTAATGTTGCCACACGACAAAAAGAGCACTTCTAAGGCCCTCCGCACATGGAGCTACTCAAAAAGAACTAGTTACAAACTCAAATTACTAACGAGTTACTTGAGCGTCAGCAACAATCGCGTCGTGTGCGAACCTCAATAAGAATGTACGGGCGGTGACGCTCAAGTAACTCGTTAGTAATTTGAGTTTGTAACTAGTTCTTTTTGAGTAGCTCCATGTGCGGAGGGCCTAACTCGTTAGTAATTTGAGTTTGTAAATAGTTCTTTTTGAGTAGCTCCATGTGCGGAGGGCCTAATATTTGCAAGTTCCAAACTAATCTTAAATCAATAAAACCTTGAAATGTATGATTTACCGGCAATTTGTATAAACCGGCAATCTAGTGTACTATTTACATTATTTGTTTCACCGGCCTGAATTTGTTGAAGAAGAATCAATGTTTAGTAATGGCAGTATTATGTAAATAACTGTCGTCATCCCTTGTGTGACAATATTGATGTAATGTTCGTTGCCATGGTAGTCAGAATGGAAATTGAGGTCAGTCTGAGGAACAGAACCGTGTGATAAGTTCACTAAACCGAGTCCGGGACTACAATGGCGGGAACACCTCGATTTGAATTATATTTCGTCTCTGTGTGGTAGCTAAGTACCATAGAAGTCTGTGGTTTTCATTAATTAATAACTATGTAAACAACATTGCGTAATCGTCCTATCATAGTTTTGCAAAGTTAATATTATAAGGGTTTTTATTATTATTAGTTAATAGACTAGCAACTCTGTCAGCTGATGCGTGTATATCACGGCACTTGTATTTTGCAGTAATAATTTTTGGCGTAAAAGTGTATTGTAATTCCATTTTAATTCAATCAATCCTATTGACAGCTCGTTGCTAACCTGATATTTGACTAAACTTGAAAAAGTCAGAGGCTCCGCGTATCATTTATCAAACTGAGTGATGATGCGCTCTCCCATGATACACGGCCCTACAGACCACGGCGTGCGGTCAAAAGCCGGAACTAACACCGTCTTCTTTAAAAATGACACTATGAAACTTTGTATGAAATAAAATTTGCGATAAAAGCGTCCCCCTGTCGATGTCATCCACAAGCCATGTAAGCGTAGACCGACTGTAGTTGCAGCGAGGTTTTGCATCTAGCAATCATCGCTAGTGACAAAGACAGCAACAGGCAGTGTAACATTAAGGGTGTTCCGTGCGCCAGGTACGGCATCTACCCGCTGACGGCGTACGGGCGGTGCGCGGGGCGCAGCGTGGCGCGCGCGGCCTCGCCCGCCTCGCGCCACGACTCGGCGCCCGCGTCGCCCGAGCCGCGCGACCTGGAGACGCGGCGCGTCGTCAACATGATGTGCAGCCTCAAGCCGCCGCCGGCCGCGCAGCCGCCCGCGCCGCCGCGCCCGCACCTGCTGGTACGTGCGCAGTGCATGCATGCACGGACACACACACAGAGAGATACGCACGCGCGCACAGATACACACACATGCACGCGCTCACAAATACACATACACACATAGACGCACGCGCGCACAGATACACACACAGCACGCACACGTCCGCATCTGCTGGTACGCGCACAAACACCCACATATTGCCACTGTGTGCACGCACACAGTCGCCCGCGCCACCAGCTGGTAGACGCGCTAAAGGTTGGACGTCTATGAAATCGTACGAGCTATACCGCACTGCGCGGCGTGACATTGCAGTTTCATAGAAAATACTTGACATTGCAGTTTCATACAAAATACTTGGGCATCGCGTCGCGCAGTTCCGCTGCAGCGTAGTGCGTTCGTACCTTAAATACACTACCGGTACACACGCGCACACAATGCTAGTATGATTGTGTTGTAAAGGACACGACAGTGACGCTGGTTTTATGACGTGTTGCAGATGACGATTCTGCTGCGCATGGACGACAAGATGAACCGGCAGCTCACGTGCGCCGTCAGCCGCCGCGACTCCGCGCCCGCGCTGGCCACCGAGCTGGTGCAGCTCGGCTTCATACACGAGGTACTGCACACACTACACTACACACGCAGCCTCATAGTTAACATATGTGTCGGTTGAACCATATTTGGCCGCACCCAATCGCATTTTTCCGTAGCGCTATCCTTTTCTATCGCTCAGAAACATCTTTTACTAGAGCGAGAAGAGAAGAATAGTGGCGCCCGCAAACTTCGCATCACCGGTGCGGACGCCACTCGCGTATGCTCTTCTCGCGGCCAGATGCGGTGTAATACTATTTAATTTTCATAGATTATTACAGTGAATAAAATCGATTCAGGCCTCAGGGTAGGAAAGTATCAAAATTTTGAATTGACTCCATTTGAGATTACAACTAATCTGTTACATTAAATACAACACAAGCCACCAGAAGCCTCAACCTTTGAGCGATCGTGATGTGTAACCGTAACCGTGTACAACAGGCGGACCGCGAGAAGCTGTGCCGGCTGATGGAGGAGTCTCTGCGCACCAGCTTCGGGCCGGCGCCGCACCGCGCGCGCGCGCCGCACGTGCCCAGCTAGTGCCACCCCCGCCCCCGCCCGCCGCGACCCCGCCACGCCCGCAACCCCCGCGACCCCCGCAACCCCCGTCACCAACCAGGTACCCCCCCGCCTGCCAGCCACACCGCCGCTAGCGCTCCAGATGACCGCAGACCCTCGCGTGAAACACCCGTGGCTTCGAGCTCGGGAACCTGCGACTGCGACTGCGACTGCGACTGCGACCGAGCGAGAGGGAGACCGCGCAGCGAAGGGCGAGCGAGGCCCGTGGAGGCCTCCGCGACGGCCGGCGCGAGGAAGCTCGCGACCCGGTCGAAGCGTCTCCGCAACTGGATAGCGGACTCGCTCCCGGAGAATTTCCCGCAGGCGAACGGGGCAAGGAGCGACGACGTAGAGGAGGGTGTCCCGGCGAGTGAGGGAGGCTCGGGACCGCGCCGCGGCGGCTTCCGACTCGGCGAGGAGTCGCCGAGCGACAGTCATTCCGGCGTTTCGTGCGTGCACTGCGCGTTCACGTAGTTACTCTATTTACCACTGAACTATGTTTTGTGAGATTTATTTCTACACGTATTTATACAGAACGTCAATTGGAATCGATCGTCTGTTATTAAATTTTTAAATATATTTTGTCGTAACCAAAACTGAATTTACACGAAACGCTTTCGGTTACTACAGGGCAAACGTTTAGGGCTGTAATATCTATAAATAACCGGCTTCAAACTATTTCCCTTAACTTTTGATATTAGTCGCATTTAAGTTGTAGTCACCGCATAATGATATTAGCTACGTAGTGACTATTGTTAAACGGCGGTCCTAAATGATTGCCCTGTGGGATACCTGGCATAATTTCCTATAAAATTTTATTATTATTGTCTGTGAACCGACTGTTTTAAATTTTCGTTAAAGAAAATATTTCATTTTGTTATTGACTGTCGCTTGTCGATGTTCTAAGCAGTAAAATAACTGCTTTTATTTAATATTTCACCCTGTCAGGATCAATCGTTAGCCTTTTAAGATACCATTATTAGCGAATTCCATCTGAAGTCCTGACGATACGGCCTTTAGCGTACAGAATAACTCCCCGAGCACTAGCTTTTACTGTTAACAAGGTTTAAATTTAGTCAACTTTAAATATAGGTAGGCCCGGGTTTGATGTCAACTTTCTTTCATTACTTACACAGAGAACGAAGTTATTCGAGAGTTCATTTCAAAATCGGGTCTGTAGTAGAATATAGTAAACATATTTATATAAAAAGGGGTCTTATGAAGAGATTTTGTATCGCCGTAACGTATTTTTGCATGCGAATGAAGGGACAGTCCAGTAATGAAGTAAATCAATGCGTTTACTTAGTTTTTTCGAGCCAGCTTTTTAGAAAATGAAAATACCTACTTAGGAATTAATTGAATAAAATATTGAATGATAAAATTCTCAGATTATATAAAATTCATTCTTTTAAGTAGCTGTGTTGATTGTTTAATTTTTAATATTTTATTTGACTATGGATTCCTGAGACAGCAGTTTTTTACGCAAAATATTGCAAGTTACAGGGTTTTAGATGAGGGTTATGACGCCAGTTGTAGACTACCGACTTCTTGTAAATTATATTGTATTTCCATCAACTTAACATAGAATGCTAGTTACTTACATGGATAAGTGCAAATATATACCCTCTTAGGTTTCACCCTAGTCGGGTCAGTCTTGCATTTCGCCTCCCAAAAACTACTAGTCCATTGTGAATCTATCCGAGCTACCGATTTTTATTGATAAATAAATTAAATCGATACGCTTTCGAAAGTAAAAATTATCGACAGGTTAGTTGGAATTGTAAATTGTAAAAACATGTGTCGGAACGGAATGGTTCATTGTTCGGACATCGAGAATGCTTTAGTTACTTAGAATTTGTATGAATGTGTATGTACATGTAAACAATCTATATTTATAAAATATTTAATTAAATTAAATTGATTAATTAATAATATGTATAGTGAGGCTTCCTCTTAAAGCTTTATGAATGTGGTTTAAGTATACGGAAAATTGAACATACTCACTATAAGAATAAGGATTAAATTTGTGCTGTACTCGCGTTGATACTGTTATTCGAATGTGTTTTATTGTCTGCTCTAAGGAATTGTTTGTATATGACGCACGGATTTGGTTTTATTTTAAATTTATATCGACACTGGCGGTGGACAAGAAACAGAACAGTTTTACATCAACTGAAAATCAAAGAAGCACACCTACAGAAAAGTCCTGATTTGTCAATTTAAAATATTAAATATTCCCTTAAAATATTTTTCAGTTTTGACTATATAGTTCCAAGTTAACACAGTGTTCTCAGCCGCCGGCAGTGTCCGCTCTTTACGTCATATCTCGCGATCGCGTACGTCAATTGCTACCATGTGATATGTAGGGAAACGAAGTTTTGCATTTAGAGATACATACAAAATACAAACATAAGAACTCTTTTCCCTCCGTATGTTGTCGTTAATTTGTCAGTTTCAAAATTGTGTTACAGTATATTTTGCTTTTCTTTTTAATTACCCTAATTGCCAAGGGCTTCGACTGTGACGTGATTAACGATGCCTTCACCATTATCTGATTGTAAATACAACCCAAATGTAACACAGCGAAGTAGATTATCAGCAAGTCCGTAACGCAGTAACGAAGCCATGAGGGCAGTTGTTAATTTGCGAAGGTAAGATATTGAAATCATGTATGAGAGGGTCTTGGTATGGTAACGAACATCAGTTGGATTTCAATGAAAACTATTATAAATGTAAAAAAGTGTAAATTGTAGAATTTCCATGAAGGCACCGTGTTCCTATTTTCGTTCGCTTTGGTGCTTATTCCGAATTTATTTTATCCAAAATTTTTGTTATATGAAACGTAATTTATATTTTAAATTTACTTTGGTTATAGCTAGTGGTGCCAAAAATGTGAGGTGCCAATACGAGTGTATTCTTATAGTTTAGACCGGCGATGGTTTTGCGTTTACAGTTGAAGATTAAATCGAACAACTTCCAGCTTTCGCTCTAACTATTGTAAATAGTATTAAAAATATAGGGCATGGTCTATTTTCGCCGCACCGTTTGTAAAGGGCGCTTCAAAGTATTTTCTTAAATCGCAGTATTTCTCCGAATAAGATGTTGAAACTTGTTTGTGAAACAAATTCAATGCCCTGTATTTTCGTCAGCTTGCTGCAAACCAGAATAGAACAACGCTATTTTCATGTTTTCATGTATCCATCTTTATTTATAAAGCAAAGAGTAAACAAGCCGCTGAATGGTTACGCTCTCTCACGCCATAATGGAAATCTAAGCTGATAGTTTACGATTCGTACGTTTCCTGTACGGTTTTACGGAGTTTGTTCTTTGGCAAGCCAAAGCATGAAATTAACCAACTGTCCGATATTATCATAATCAGCGATAGCGGGTCACCCAATTAATTAAAACTAAAAAATAATGAGTTACTCAATCGCAGCCGGCAATTGGCATCGATGCAAAGATATGCGTGTTTCCAGTCGGCAGTCGCACGCGCGGTGCCCAAAAGGGAAGCCGTCACGGGCCGCTGCGTGATGGCCCCGCACTCCAATTAGCAGGTTTAGTTCGCTTGCTTTGGAATGCAGCATGCTTTTAACTTTATTGAACTAGACAACATACCAGATTTTGATAAATTGCTTAATCCATAACATTGAGACTAGTGCAAGAAACTGTTATATCTGCAAGTAAATAGTTTGCACTCTGTTCTTTGCCTCTGGAGGAGTTAAGGCGATATAAAAGGAAGATTACCTAAAATTGTTAGCAAACAATTACAGCTTTAAATTCGAATATAGATTCGTCATTTCATTTGTTCACGATCCGAGAAAAACAAAACAGGAAGACGGGGAAACTTTTTTGATAATAATCTAAACTAAAAGCTTAGCTTCATTGTTGAGCGTGAGAGGACGTATGGCCATAGAAACAGATCCATCTAGGTACTGTAGGAGCAAACGTTGGTTTCAGTGCGTTGGGGTGAGGAAGCGAGGTTGTATTATATGTATAGGGGTGACGACGGCGGCGGTAGCGGCGACTGGCGGCTGACCAGCCGTGTGGCACTGTCATTCGCAGCTGTGTTCACAGATATATTCAGTGTTAAACATGCACACAATTCATTGCAGTCTCATACCACAGCGCAACTTTAAGAAGTTGCATTATAAAGATCTCTTTAACACATTGAATGCCAATCCCGCTCCGGGGCGGGGAAGGGATACCGCGACGGGAGGCCGACCCCGCCCCAGAGCGGGCTTGGTGCTAGCCAAATTCTAAAGTCGGCTCCCGCGTGAAGTAACCAGAGTACAGAGCGGCAGTCAGTGTTAAGTCACTAAATTTGTCTTCAGTAAGGTAGACTGTGCAGTAAAATGTTACCAGTCGGTTTATAAAGCTTCTGCCAGCTATAGCAGCAGTCGCCGCCGCCGCCGACCTCGTCTCCGGATGAAGTAGTTGTAATGCAAACGAAAGACTGGCTAGTGTTACGATTCGTGGTAGCTTGTGGAGGGTTTTGTGATAGCACGCTCGCGCGCTCCTCTGTGGCTGTCTTTACCGAATTCGCTGTTTGAAACGCAGAAAACAACTAACAAATTACTACTTCTTTTAACTGTAATATATGCCCATGTATTTTTTTGTTCTGATAACAAGAGGAAAAAAACCAAGTATTTCGTGTTAGAAGATTTTCATTGATAATTAACGGGATACAGGCATTTCCCTTGTTATGTAATTGCAGTGGCTGCCTAAATGCGAATGTTTTATCAACTGTGATGTAACGAGTTTGATAGCCGTGGAGAGCGAGCGAGCGCATGTATAGAGTGGGGCGTCTTTGTACATAGATAGTCGCTTTTAGGCCAGGGTGCCGCGCTGTGCAGAATCACCGTAGAACGATGCAATTGTGCATAATGACGCGTTACCATCTACGTCACAGTTAGGTTAGGAAGAAGAAAATATCAGCCGATTTCATTAGTCAACACGCTTTTTCGTTGATAAGGTTTTTTTCGCTAGCAGTGATCGGCGGTATACAACAATTGTATCGTTCCTTAGAGATTCTGCGTATAGTACTGTACCTTTTAGGCTAACTAAACCTTATTAAATTAATGAATATAAAGTTATTGTAAAACAACATGTACCTATACCGAGTATTTTATAAATTGTGTGTAATCGTCAACGCGAACCATTTATCGTTTAGCTTATTTATTGTATTACGTCATGCTTTGTTATGAGACTTCTTTTCTTTAGCCGACGACGTTATGAGTGAATGAGACATACATACATTTTAGAAAATTTTATTTTATACCGACCGAGTGTGAAGTATAATAGGTTCCTATGTTAATTTCAAACTTGCTGATTGTATTTTGGGCAATATTTTGTAACAGTTTGCACAAAGCCATATTTTTGCAATATTTTAAGAGATTGCTAGACGTCACTGTATCGTTTAATTTATATTTATGGCTCATAAAATATTTTTTTACGTCACCAATATTTTATAAATGGACACATTTTTACCATGTTTTTTTTATTATTAAATTCGTGACTACATGTAAATATTTTATCCCTGTTCTGGTTTTTGTTTATCCAAAGAAGGAATGTGTTCATTTTGAAGAGTTTTTGTTTTCTGTTTTTTTTTTTGTATAATTGGAATTGTACCACTATTTATTGAACCCAGAAATGCATTTGCCACTCGATTCGATGTGTCAGTTACGAGTCTAGTTTAGGAATTAAATATATTATTATTGTATGATTATGCTCAAAGTGACGTAACGTATAACCCGTTGCATGTGATCGACCGGTCGAGTGATGTTTGCATACTATTCTAAAACGAAAATGTCAATAAAATGGTATTTTAAAAAGTAATTACTTGACTTTTTTCTTTCTACTACCTTCATATATCGTCCATCGCACGACTAACTCTCCTATCTCAGATTTTTGATGATTTGAGTTTGGTCTTTTTCTAATTTAAATACGGTTTCTTTTAAAAACTTGAGAAAAATGAGATAGGAGAGTAAGTCGTGCAAGGGACGATATAGAACAAAGGATGAAATCTGTGGATGAAATATAAACTTTTTAACTTTTTTATTCTAAAGACAAAGGGCTGTTAAAACAAGAAGTCATATTAAAAAGTACTTTATTATTATTTTAATAATTTACATACTTTTCTTAGGCTTACAGGTAATACTCTCATTTTTGAGATAACTTAGCATCACTAAAAGTTTTTATTTACAATCTGGATTTTTTCGTAAACAACAAAAATATAAATAGCTCTTAAGTACACTAAAGATTTATATTTTGATAGAAATATAGTTTACACATTGTTTCGTTATTGTTCTTTGGCAGTTTATTTTTTACAAGAAAAACAGTAACACAAAGTGAATATCGCGGCGGACATCGTCATTTCTTTTGGAAATTATAAAACAGTCTTCAAGAATAGTACTTACCTAATACTCGCATCAAGGGATCCATATACATCACTCGTCGAGTAAGTATCTATTTTATCTGTAGTAAGTATACATTGTTCCATTTATGTAATATCTTTAAGTGGATCAGACACTGCCAGTAATACTGACAGTAATTTTACATCAATATTACTGTCAATCCGTCGTTTGGCGTCATTACTTACTGTCAGATCTTCATTCCAACCACTACACTGTCAATACTTGAAAATATTGTCATTATCACGGATAGTGTCTGGTCCGCTTTACCATTCATTAATGTTATACAATCCTCAGCAGTGAGGGAACGACGAAGAAGAAGAAGAATGTTATACAAACTTTTTTCAGATAGTTCACAGCACATCAACGACAAAGATCGTTATAATTGCACAATTCAACCGCGAAGTGGTAAGGGTACTGACAGTCACATCCAGGTTAGTTCTAGCTACCCTAGTATGTAGTAGACATGATAAGTATATTTATTTACAATGGAGTCATCCTCTTCGCCTGTTATTTGCAACACTGAGACGACCGAAACAGAGATTTCATCTATCTCTTAATCTGAAGCTGTTGACTGGAAAGGAATAAACACAGACATGCACCCCGCTCCGGAGCGGAGCGACGATATAAAACTTCTTTGGGAATAAATATACTACTTCGTTATCAAAAACTTTTTCGCTCGTCCCAGTGCAGTATGCATGCATCCTTGAAATGAGAATTGTAATTCTAACGATTACACTGAACAACATTCGACGCTGACAAAGTTAAAACCGCAGCACAGAACACCGGAGCGGTTTCCGGTGCAGTGTGATAACCGCCTTCATCTAAAATCCCACGGTCACAAATATTGCTTAGATGAGAGGTCTGTGTAACAAAATAGGTGTAGGACCCTTTAAGTGAAGATTCTTTTTTGGACTCTTCATACAAATCGATCAGCTAGTAGGCTAATTTCGTATGGAGAGTCCAAAAAGTAATAAAACATTTTTTTTTTTGTATGATGAGCAAAATGTTCAGTATCATAATGATCAGAACCCCCTTTTACCGGATCCTCAACCTATTTTGTTACGTTGCATCTGCATATAGGTGTCTAGAAATCAAATCAACATCCGTACCGAGGGGTACCTCTTTGTCAGGCGAAGTGTTACTATTTCCAATATTTAAGATTAACTTCTTCACACTGATATTTCTGCGAACTCATTATGTGTCCGTTGGGAAAAGTCATTAAGTTGTGTGCAAATCGCAGCTAAGGAGTGTTACATAGGAGTATGGCGGGCGGCATAGGGCACAGGCACAAAATAGACACAGAAGGTCCCCTCAATACAAACCACTAAAATCGTAAGCATATACATGCTTATAGAAATATACGGCCGTTCAAGGCAAGGTCACGATCTCACAGTACGTGATCTTGCCTACAACGACCGTATACGTCTATAAGCATGTATAGGTATGTTTAGAATTTTCGTGAGCGTATTGAGCGGACCTTCTGCATCTATGTATTTTGTGGCACAGGGCACAGGGCACAGGGCTGCGCGGGCTACAGCCGCAGCCGGTAGCGCACCGGCGACAGCAGCTGGTCCGCGTGCGCCACCTCGCGCTCCTCCTGCTCCGGCACGTAGTAGTGCAGCTCGTACTCGGGAGCCAGCTCCACGGCGCGCTCGCAGCCCGTCTCCCCCGCCTCGCCCCCCTCGGCCCCCGCACCCCCCACCTCGCCCCCCGCGCCCCCCACGCCCCGCGCCCGCGCCACCCCGTGCAACCGCTTCATGAACGCGCTCGACGACGCCTGCTTGCTCTCATCCGCGAAGTTGTTATGAATGATGCTCGTGTTATATAACACCGGGAAATCCACCTTGAACCGCTCGCTGTGCTGATTGAAGTTCTCGACGAATTTCTCCAGTACCTCGTTCCGGAATTGCCTGTCGTAGTCCTCGTAGTCGCTCGATTTGACCTTGTTGTCTTTGAGGTAGCCGTGTGCAGTGGCGCTCTGGATCGGCACTCGCGACGGTTCGGTTAGATACGCGGCTCGGTCCTCATCGCTCTCTCTCGCGGCGAGGTGGATGAAGTCTTTCAAATGCTTGATGACGTACGAGGCTCCATTGAAACCGTCTTGTCCTTCGATCTGTGGCGTCTCGGATGAGAAAACGTTCGTAAACTTCTGTTCCAGGATATCCGTCACCGTCAGTCTGAATTCCTTTACGTTCTGCTGTCGTTGTGTACTAGGAAAATCCTGCTTTATCGGTACCGGTGTCGTTGAACTTGAGTAAACGAGCGGAGAAACTCGCTTATCCTGCTCGAGATCTTGGATTTTTCGTTTGAAGTCATAATCGTAGTCGTTAAGATTGACCTTAGTTGGCTTCGTCCCTCGCGGAGGGAAGTACTGCACCGTAGCTTTCCTCTCCGGCGGGATCGGAATCTGTATTGGTCCTATTTTGTTACGACCTGCTTCGATCTTCTTGACAGGGGTTTTCTTAATATCAATATTGGACAGACTTGAGTAATCTAGTTCCTCATCGCTTCCATCGAAGGATTCATAATTATTTTTCTTCGGAGGTGATGCAGTCAAATAACCAGTTTGACTTGGTTCTTCGCGGTCGCTTATGGATATAGTGGACTTAACAAAATTATCTGGTTCTTCCGTTGTACTACTAGAAGAAACCGCAGCAGTTGATTTCGGTATGGGCCTAACTGATGGCACAACCTCAACAGTAGTGACCTCGGGTGTAGTCACGATATAACTTTGTGAAAAGATATTAACTACCTCTTCGGAGTCACCGTAGCTGATCTCACCAGACTTCTCTCCCACCCTTTTCTTAGTCTTCCTTTGTTCCGCAATTTTCTCAAGTCTGGTTCTTAGTTCAGGTTCACCAGATTTACCATACTTATCTAGTAAAGAATTTAACTCCATCTCGGTTTTGTTCTTGAGCACCTGAGTTAGAGGTTTCGAAGAATTGTTGGCCTTAAAAACGATCCCAAGAGAACTTAGACTTTCGTTTCTCCAGCTGTTGTCGTCAGGGTCTCTGACGAATGGCTTTGGAGGTTGGACTTCAATTTTCTTCATTGGCTTATAATTTGGGCTTACTGTGTACAGACTGCTGTTCTTCTGTTTATCCACGCCAATGGGTTTGACACTCAGGATATCGTCAGTAGTCGTAGATGCCTTCTGAGTGGTAACATCTTTAGCAAGATCTTTATCCTTTCGTTGCTCTCGGTTTTGCTGAGTGTATCCGATATGATCGTTCATCATTTCCTCTTTCATAAGCTCCTCATTGATCGCATCCTCGGCCTGCAAATTTAAAAATAAAAATTATGAAGTCCAACTTCAAGCATCTCAATGTTTAGCCAGAGAATTTTCTCATAATTAAATTAGATGCCTATAATTTGACCTATGTGGAAAAACATTACAATTACAATGAATGATTTTAAGATAAGAAGAAGCTTTTAACCTTTTGAATAGATAATAATAATAATTGCTGTGCACTTAATACATTAAAATAAGTTTATAATGGTAGAGCGATGAGATAACGTATTTGATACAATTACATTACGTCAACAAACTTACTTTTATTACTTAATTTTTGTGCAATGCAATGGTAATTCCGTCCGGTTGTGTTTAATATAACTTAGTCGGAATTTCAACTACGACTGGTACTCACCAATTGGCTTTGCGACTGCATGTAGATCTTTCGATCAGTTGTAGGGATGGGCTCAGTCACCGGTGAGGTTTTGGTCGCATCCTGAGTAACTGTCGGCGTTTTTTTATCTGTTGTTGTAGCTTCCGAGCGTGATGTGGGCTTGGAGGACATGTTTAAGTAGCCAGCTCGCTTCGATGTCAATACGCTTTTTGTTGTTTCAATGGTTATTTCATTTGTGCCTCTTACGGATTCAGTTGACTTACTATCTCCGGTTACATTGTAAGCTCTTGGAGATCTTAACGAAGATACATCGCTTGTTGATAGAATTTGGTTTGTTTTAGATTCAACGGTGGATAGCTCAGTTGTCGTAGAAAATTCCGAAATACCAGTTGTTGTTAGAAATTCTGTCGTAGTTATTTTGGGTCCTTCAGTTTCGGTAGCAGCTTCGCTAGTTACATGCATGTCTTGAGTAGACTGACTTTCTATAAAATGTGTCAAACCAGAACTGTATTGTTTTAACGTAACTGCTTCTGTGAGTATTTCCATGGTAGAAGGATTCTTCATTTTAGATAAAGGTGAGACAAGATTTTCAGTGTTATCTGTTACAACCACACTTGTGAGTTGAGCTTGATTCTCGTTTACTGTATTCGTGTCATACGGTATTGCCGATGAATCAGTTTTTATATGAGATGAGATATCCTGTTTAACATTAACATAATACCACTCAGGGGTGGAAACAGTTGCGCCATTGCTATCATAATTCTGGTACTTGGTTTCTGCGGTTGCTAATTTAATTTCTTTTTTTGTCGTGTGCATTTTTTCTTCATCCATCATATTGTTGCGTTTTCTATCTAAGATGATGTATTTTTTCTGTAGCGGTTTCACATCTGTCGTTAGTATATCACTTGACGTTGTTGACTTTGTGCTTATATCTGTATTTTCTCTAATTTGAGAAGTCGGTGTCGTTAATGTTGTAGTTGATGGCGTGGTTTCAGTCATGTTCGGCATATTTTTGGGACTGTCATCATCAATGTCTGTAGTTGAGGATGCGTCACTGAGTGCGTTTGTGTCGGTTCTGACAGCTTCTGTGGAATAACTAGTTGTGTTATTCGTTTCTGTCACTTCTGCTTCTTTCGCGGTTGTACTACCCGTACCAGCAGTATCGCCGTTAGATTCAGTTTCAGTATTGTCAAGTAAAAAATCTATAGTAGTTTGAGTAGGTACATTAGTTGTAGGATGCTCGTAAGTGTAACTGATCCCCGAAGTAGTTGTTTGGTGTGATTTATTTATGATTGTAGTATCAAGTTTACCGTTTGTTGTAGTTTCAGGTATATTGGTAGTTGAGATTTCAGTTTTAGTAGATATTGCACTTTCAGTTATAATTAATGTTGTTGATTTAGGGTCATTCCTCGTTGTAGTTTCAGTAGAACTTTTTTGTATTTCTTCTGTTTTAGCTGTAGTCTCTATTGGTACCATACTCTGTGATGTACCATCATGTTTCATATCTATCATTTTATCATTAAGGACGTCATCCTTGGATCCCCCAATTCCTCCACCCAGCTGTTCTAATTCCGCCATAACTGCCGCCAGCCTCTTCGGATCTTGCTTTATTACGTAGGCATTAACATTTGACTTGATTGTTAGTATCTCGAGTGCAATCAGGAACACAATGGTCACAATTCTGAAACAAAAATAAGTAATTATTGTTAGTTATAGAATTTTCTAATAGTTTGGGTGGCAGGTTTATTGGAAGCTCGTTGGTCCCAGAGGCAGGCTTACCGTCCCGGAGCCATGGAGGCAGTGAAACGAGCTTGCAGCGTGGTGGCAGCTAACCAACTGCTCCAGCCGCGTGTCCGAGCCATCTCCCACCACACAATGGACTGTTTTCAAACATCACATGCGGGATCTTACTCGCACGCCTCGTTAATTATATAACTTTTATTACATTCTATCACCACAATTGTCTCATTCGTTTACAAAATACGAACAATCAAGTACTCATTCATTGTATGTCCGATGTTTTGTCTAATTTGCGATGCGTGTGACGTAAACGAATTTATTGAGATAACATGGCGGATCATGCACTGTTTTTATTACATCCCCATTCAGCACCTGATTGTTTTTTATAATTTTCTTATTTCAGAAACACAAAGCATTTTAGTAGGTATTTTCTTTCTATAAGGACATAAATTAGCTACAATTTTTTTATCTGAGTCGTTTCTCATTACTTTCAATCAATCATCTCTGGGATACCTTAGCGAAATCATCGGCTTTTCAGGCACGGAACCAACGGGTTTTATTATATAGCTCGCCTGGCTGTGTTACGTTACCTCACTCTAATGTATAACTATTAACGTCATATTATGATTGAGGGTTCCGGCATGGAAATCCTTATTACTAACAAAATTTTAAACGTGAATGTTTGTTTCTTTTTCATTCTTCGCGGTGTCAATGCGAAGAACGTGATTCAGGTGTAAGCAGTTTATTAATGTGGCTCCATGAAAATATTGTTGAAGTGACGAAGTTGTCACTTGGTTTCGAAAAATGGGAGCTCTAATCACGGAAGAGCGAAACCTGGGAGACTTGTGGCCTGTATTTGAAGACCTGTCCACTACCATGCACGCAAACCTATAGCATGATGCCAAAGGCTTACCAATTGAGGGTAAAAAAAAGTCTTCTGGCGATTAGCAGGTAATGCAATTTAAAATTTACTTTGACTCCAGAGACATCGCAAATCGCAATGTTAGCAGCATTGATGTGTTCCGAAATTAAGATACATAAGATAGCCAGTTTCCCATGGATTTGCGCAATCTGTGTAAGCTCGCTTCCATTTTCGGCACCATCATCACATAAACCACATGAGATGATGCCAAGGGCTATTTATGGATAAAAAATGACATCCGCTATAGAAATGGTAAGACTGCCCTAGTCTATAGCCACAAATGTGTTCTTACCACAGAAAACTTGAAACTTCGGTGTATTACAATGTATACAGCGGCTCTTGGGCTACTTTTGCGCATAAACGTTTATTTAGTATCAACTTCCGAAACGTTATTAACTAATTATACAATCAATTATTTATTTCCTTTGATGTAGGTATCTCTAGGCAAAGATTTCTCTAGGATTTTTGCATCGAAAATCGAAACGCAATAAATGCCCGTATTGACCTTCTTTTGCTGGTCTAAAGCGAAGTAGAAAAATATTTACAAATTATCGTATTTCATTAAAAATTACACAAAAACTGGGTTCGCTGAATTGTAGTCTAATTTTATCGTACATACTTGTCCTTGTCCCTCACCAAAGACAAGAAATCTCGTTTAAAAATGAGCCTGTCAAGGGTTACATTATTTCACATTATCAACATTAAAAATTGCAAAATACAATGTATGTATAATGTGATCGTCGAAATAATTACAAAGTCAAATATCTTCAATTTAGTTCTTTTGTAATATACCTACTTTGTATGACTGTGTGGGATTGGCATAAATAATGTTCTATTCTATTCTAGTTGAAATACTATATAAATAATTATATTTTAGCCGCGCCCCTGTGGTGTAGTGGCTGGAACCACTTGTGACCACTCCATAGGGCCTGGCGGTGCCTGAGCCCCCCCAATGACATTATCAGTGGGGCTGAGCCCCCCCAATATTTCTTTAATTTATTTAAAGTTTTCGCGCTTCCTTAGCTTGTCTCTTTCTATTGCATAGTTCGATCTATTGTATTGCCTTGCTCACTACATATAATAGGAAAAATAAACGCGCAAATAGACCTAAAACTTCTTGGAAATGCAGATAAGCAGAGGTAGGTAAGTCTTTTATAATAAAAAATATTCGCGCTCGCTTCGCTTGCGTCTTTTTTGGATGATTTATCATACAAAAAGTCATTGTCATCATCTATATTTGTAAACATATGGAATGCAACAAACAATTGAACTGAAAAAAATTTCGCCTTTTTCGTATTTTTACTACCTCGTAAATTACATTACTTAACTGGAGATACATACATAATAAAGGGCGTGATATTGACCGAAAACTTAAAAATGCAAGTATTCCAAGTTACTTCATTTGAAATCTAGACGACATTCAAAATTAACCCCCCCCCCTCCCATCCCTTAAAGGAAATCCTGGATCCTCACCTGAGCCCCCCCAATAATTTTAAGAAGTCGGCGCCCCTGGCTAGAACACGTGTTTCTCTACGGAGAGTTTGTGTATTCAGCTACGAGTACCAGCGCGCCCTATCCACCACCATCATCGTTTGTCGCTAGATTCCTTTCATAGCTTAGGTATGATTTATTTACTAGAAAAATTGTATTCTAGTGATAAGTTTTTCGTTGTAATTTTGAATTAAGCATTTCAAAAATATTTATCGAAAATGTACCTACCTACTTACCGTAACGTTTTGCTTCCATATACCTATAAAAGTATAAAAATTAATTAGAAATTTGTATGGAAATCATCTTCCTGGATTGATTACGACATTCATTGATATTTACGTTGTTGGAGACTTCACGATGTCGGTGATCTGATCGATGATTTTTTTTTTTTTTTTTTTATGGCATAGGTGGCAAACGAGCAGACGGATCACCTGATGGGTAAGCGATTACCGCCGCCCATAGACACCCGCAACACCAGAGGAGTCACAAGTGCGTTGCCGGCCTTAATGCCGGCTGATGGGAACGCTTCGCCATCCACACTGACCACAAGATGACTATTCGCCATATTGAAATGCCCTTGCTTTGGGCGTGTCCACATTTCAGCTAACAACCGGATCTATAGCAGCATGTGTGTATTCGCTCATTAACTCCATAATATAAACATTAACGTTGCAACGACTCTATTAACCGCAAAACACGGTAACTTTGCATAATATCTTCAAATGCTGCTCGTATTCATAACAAGACATAAGACCGCTGCCCTGTTGTGTTATGACGAAACGTCTCGGCATTTGATATCGCGTACTTGCAGTGGATCAATTGGTAAATTTTTGTCAAACCATAAACAAATTTTGCCTGTAAATACGCTGTTGTAGGCTCTTAAATGGGGCTCAATGCCGCGCCGCGCCATTTGCACAGAAGCTGATAGAAGATTGGAAGGATAACAGTAGTGCCAATGTCTTGGGGAAACGGTCGCCGAAGCGGAAAATTCATGAATTCACATATTGCTCCAATTTCTACACTCACATGTAGCATGTGGCGTTGTAACTGAGTTTCTGGTCCTTGGAGCCCATTACTAATCCATTGTTCTCAAATTAAATAAACTAATTCATGTTGTAAGTTCTCACGTTAACTTTTATAAGAGAAATTGGTTAATATAATAACAAAGAATCAAGGCTTGATATGTGTGGTCAGTTGGTCACATTATTGTTACTTATTTACAGTAGAAGACTTGGTAGGTTCTCAAATGTCTTTGTTTCTGAACATGTGCTAAAGTGTGTTTAAAAAGTTTTTTCGTTATTCGGTTCGGAGAAAAGCATAATTCCATATTTATAGACAAAATATACTAGTAAAATATTGATGGGTATAAATCAGGCTTAATTGATTTTTAATGCTAACAATTTTGTCTTGAGAAATGAAAACCGCCTGGCTGTACGCCGAGTTTACACATTGTTAAAAAGGTTTACTTAATTTCGGATTTAATGAAATTTATTTGCAATAGTTAGCCTTTATTCGTTTTAATACCTCTATATACCTAGGTAGCGAATAAAATTAATTAGGTACCTACTTGACGATCATAATTAAAAACGTTTCTACAAAAAGGACTTGAGTAGTCATTGAAGTTAAAAATCACATCAAAACAGTTTGTTTACAAACTTCATAGCACTTTACTCAACCAAATTACCTATAAATACACAAATTATACGCTAGTTTACGGTGATTGAATAATCCTCTGTTGGAGCGGAACGTTCACCCACCTGGTGGAGCATCGGGGTGACATGTCGGCATGTGTCGGTCTGCGTTTGCGTCACTCACAACACTACTGAACACGCGCGCCCGCGCAAGCTGCCGATAAGCTACTACCTGTACCTGCGCGAGGTGCGCGCAGACTGCCCTGCAGACTGCAGGCTGCACTGCAGGCCGCTGCCAGTGGTCATAAGGCCACTGCAACTCGATCAGAGACGACCGAGCCACTTCCTCCCATTGAGCAATGTAAAGGACATCTCTCAACTTTAAATCGATGTCATTTGATGATGGCAGTGGTTGCGATACTTAAATACAAACATTCCACATGAATTGCAGTTTATATTAGCATATAATTCGCATACACGACCGATCGATAAATTACATGTGAAATATGTTTCGTTAATAGCTCTTATTAATTATAATTCTTGACAAATAACGAGTTGCGTTAATATAAGTAGGTGACATTTACAGCCTTTCGCAGATTTCCTAACTTGTAGTTGTCTTTTTCTAGAACAAGTTGCTTTTAAAATTCTTCCATTTCTAAACAGTTTAGTGAACTTTATAGCTCTTCAATACCTGCATAAATATCTTGTTTGATTGATGAGTAACTGTTACCTGTGTGAATTATAGGGAAGTTAACCTCATCTTGAGCTTTCTGTCACTCACCATAGGTAATTACTTACCTAGTACTCTGTGCTACCTACATACCTACGTACTGCTAGAGTTAGCACATTAATGTTGCATCATACGCATCATTTGCTATTAATTTGACTAGCCTATCACCTGCCTGCGTGTGCGCAGGCCATTATATCATCCACTTCCCCGCTAGAAGTGTCGGGTGTGAAGGCCTCAAGGGCGAATACAGATTTTTTTTCTAAAACGATTCTTTGGGCATTGGGGAGTCTCAGTTAGTAAAGGATGTGATATGCCATCGTAGAAAGCGTGTAACTTCTAGTATAAAGAAGAAGTGAATAATTGAAAAGGTATACCTGTACTCGACCGAGAACTTGGTGAAGGTTGAGGGAAATCACTGGATGCGGGCAGCGCAGGAATAGGTACCAAGTATTTTTACTTGGGGAGGCCTTTGTCCAGCAGCGGACGTTGGGTGATGACGATGATGAATACTCGTATCTTATGAGCCGATCAGTATTCCGCGAGAACCTTACTCATCCGCTTCTAGGTTTATTTTTGTGTAATGCACATTATTACACATAGAATCATATCTCAATTTAAGATGAGAGTGAAAAGGAATTTTTGAGCGCGTGAATCAATCTCCTCGACTGCATCATCACCTTCCATCTTGTGGGATGCAGTGAAATGAACTCAGTCAGATGAATCCTTAGTATTGGTATTGTTGACCGCCCGTGCACTTCTCCCGTGCGCTCGCGTAGGGTCGTGGGCGCAGACCTTCAGCGCGAGTTTCTGAGAATTTCACGCCGCTTCCACTTCCGCCCGCCGCCGCTATTATACCCGCGTTTACAATATCCTACGTTTATTACAATAAATTACATGGAACGCAACTAATTCGATTATCATTAGCGAATATTTTATGAGTATCTCCTCAGTTTTATCGTTCGGCCCATTTTGGACACGGGAAATGCAAAATTGATTAATATCCTGAGGAAGGTGAAGAAAAACATGAAGATATATCATGTTTTTCTTGTTGACCTATATCTATTTTATACAGTTGATTGAATATTATTGCTTACGCTGTTTCATCATAACTAGCTACGCACCATCTATCTATAGAGCCTAGTAAGTTCTACGCTTATACTTTATTGCAACCTTAAAAGAAATAATTTACAGTTCTCACCGACTTGACCTCATGACGGTCACGATCCCCAAACCCTGAGGTGACGACATAAGGAAGAAAAGAAATAAGGAACATAAACATAGCAAATATTGCTTTTGCTTTAAGCTGTTTCTACCAGACTACCTTTAGACGCAGTAAGGCTCTTACTGGTGGAGCAACCAACCATCGTACTCACCTTAGAAAGGTACTGACTGACGTGATCTTCGCTAACTCCGTACCTAATCGAACTCCTGCCTCCGTAACAGTTCATTAATTAACTGCTTAGTGTGGCTCTGATAGGTCTCAGTTTACTCGAGTAGAGGATACAGTCGAATCTAAGCTGGTGGTTGGTCCAACTAGCAACATCCCAGACCTCGGACTTATACCAGAGAAAATTGTCTCTGCTTATACTAGGATCTTATAATCTCACTCGGCCCATATCAGCTCTTAGCTGGCCAGTGACATCCTGCCCTTATCGCCGTCACCAGTTCCCTTTTTCTATCAGTCTGGTCCCTCGACTTACTTTATTTGGCCATTATTCGGTGCTATTGCAATGCATTGTCGCTATCTACACCTCCTTATCGTGTGGCAGAGGCACAGTTTTTGTGATAACTTGTAATGTAAGTACTCGTAGACTGCGATCATAGCACATGACATGACGAGAACAATAATCAACTCCTTAATTACCCAGGGTCCAGGACTGATGCGTAAGTCCTAAGTATTTCTTCATATTTTTCATAGTAGGTACGCGTGCATAAAAGTAATATTTTAGTCGTGAATAGGTAGGTAAATATAAAGAAGTTACGAACGGCCCAGAGTTCGAAAATCGTATGAACTTGTGAAGAATCAGTAGGTAGGTATTTAACATTTATGTTAAATCGCAGTACGTCGGGTATCTAGGTAGGGGTAGGTACCTGCTTAATCAAAGAAACCAGCTGATGATCACGTGCCACGTCGCACGCAATAAAAATTATTGCTATTAATTATTATACTCGTATTGCACAAAAACTCGCAAACTATTTCTGGCGATTGAATTGTTAGTCAAGCAAACTAATCAGTTTAGAAGACGGTTACGTTGCTGCATTCGTCTCATTGTGCAACCGACAGTTAGCCTGCCGTACATGGCGGGGTGCACCCAACGCGGTTACCTTCCAGATCCACACCATGTTTTACAAAAGTGCCTCGTTAGGACAAAGCTTAAGGTTGGTCAAAAAATAACTAAGAAAACAACGCAAAGGTAGAGTCTGGCCAACGAAAGCTGTCCACAAGAAATGGCAGCAATTAAAAAAAAATCTCATGTACCAGATGTATCTTTTTTTAAAAACGCTGTATTTTTTTTATCATTGCTGTTTTTCTTGGTAGGTATTACTTTAGATACTTCCTTACAATGCAAGGTATAAAAAGGCGATTTAAAAGTATGTTTACAGACAACATCTACTTAGAAAAAAAGATTAAGGAAAAAGAAAAAATAGTAAGGTATTGGTATCATCTCACCTATGGTAATTAGTGTTGATGATGCCGATGATGGAAGCGGGCTTACCAAGATTCCCCAGCCCAATGTTCAAGTTGAACCCCGGTCCCCGCGCGCCGCCGGGAATCGAATCGACCTCCTGATGTGAAGCGAGCGGACAAGCAGTGGCTACAGAGGCGAATTTAGATTAAGGTCCCTTTCCATAATCAATCAATTTACCTTATTTATAAGTTATCCTTCCAATATCCTGCTTTCAGGGAAAAAAATACTAACACGAACTGGACAAGTTCTGGACAAAGAGTTATTTTCACTGGTTCTGGAACGCTTCTTACAAGAACCATAAGTCAACGGTGAACGCATTCTTGCCATGCCTCATGCCAGAGAGTGTCAAACTGCATGGTGCGTTTTCTGTGTTCTGTGGATTGTATGTACTTAGTTCGTGTTATTTGGTTCCAATTGTTAATTGTTACTTAACTTAATGTAAGAAAAATCCTTAATTTCTGAATAAATCTGCCGTAGATATTAACCATTGAATTAAAGTTTTTTCTGAGAGATAAATAAAGTAGAATTGTAATACTAGTAAATAAATGACGCTTTAATCAGAACAAAAAAACGTGCTACGCTATCCGTTGACATTTGTCTTCAAATTTTGAATGCTACCGTTGTGTTTATTTTCGTATTTCCTATCCGTAATTAACTTAAATTCTTCTAAAATGCAAAGAGAATATAATCACTATAAAATGGCTGAATGTGAATTTCGAACACCTGTTAAGAAATCGAAAGTAGTGGACGGCGATAAAATAACTATTCCTCCTTCACCATTCCTGAATAGGCTTGGATACGGAACCGGTAAGTTGAGTCAGTTTGGCTTGTTGTGACTTTTTTAAATTACAATCTGACCGTACCCCACGGTTGGGGTGCACTTATAAGGACTGCCTTATGACTCAGTTCTATGAATCAACTAAAACTTCCAGGAGTAAATGTAATGCAATTGGTGCGTTCGCCGCGCGCCGGCCAGATCCGATCTCCCTGGGCGCTCAAGATGCTCAACAAGCGCGTCAAACCCAGTCGGGTGTACTCCGAGCGAATTCAGGCGGAAGCTGACTTGTTGAAGCGAATGTCGCACCCGAACATCGTGGGGTTCCGCGCGTTCAGCAAAGACAAGATCCTGTATCTGGGCATGGAGGCGTGCGACATCTCGCTCGGGGACATGATCGAGAAGCGGGTGGAGGAGGACGACGCGCAGCCGTTCAGTCCGAGACAGATGTTAAAGGTATAGTGGTTCATTTACATAGTAGGAAAGTGTTCGCGACAGTGGGCAGTAAACTTTTTGATGCCCGGCCTATGTGTAATGTTCTAAAGATTTGTCATTGTTTATTTAACTTTCAAAAATTAGAGCTGTTATTATTTTATTATAAGGTCATTCAAAAGTTGTTCAGTTTCAGGGAAAATCTAATCAAAATTTATATTTTCTATAATTCCAGGTAGCATCAGACATCAGCAGTGCGCTGGACTATCTCCACACCAAGATGCAGATCCTGCACGGCGACATGAAGTCGTACAACATTCTCGTCAATGGGGACTTCGTCATCTGCAAGTTGTGCGACTTCGGGGTCACGGTGCCGCTTGATGAGAATGGAGTTTTTGATAAGAACAAAGCTGGGAAAGCTGTGTATTTTGGTAAGATCTCACTTAAATACTGTGTGAATATTTTGACGTGTGCTCCAGCAGTAGGAACGCTACATTTTGTTAACAGAGTATTATTGTTGAGGGCAGATTATTTGTCTTCGACTGGTAGCCACTGAGTGGTTTTGCTAGATCATGTAAGCCACCTTTCATAAAACATAGACTACATACTTTTTTACTTCTTAACAACCCATATTGTCCCCACTGCAGGGCCACAAGGTATCCCTTTCCATATCTCGGGCAGGGTAGGCCCTATTCCACACAACTGAGTTGCATTGGTCTAATAAAAATGAAAGTTTTTAAGCAAGATAATTAAAGGGGTTTTACTTAAGTAGAATCTTAACGCATTCTTTTAAATTATCTTTTTTTTTTCTACCTAGTACAAAGTTCCTTCCATACAGAACTTGTGCAGAGTTAGATTTGAAGAGATTGTTCGAAGCTAGTTAGCATGTGAAGATAATAGACAACAGACTAAACAAAACATTGAGGCATACTTCACATACAAGTAATTAAAATTCCACCAAAATGTTGTTTCAGGCACAGAAGCGTGGAGTGCCCCGGAAGTGCTCCACGGTGGACAGATCTCCAGCAAGACTGACATCTGGCCGCTTGGCCTCACGCTGTGGGAGATGATGGCGCTCATGCCGCCGCACTCGCAGCCTGACGACGATGATGAGACCCTGGACGAGAGTGTGATAAGCCTCGATGACACAGTGGATAGCATGCAAGATCCCTTCACGGAGAGATATGGTGAGTAGAAGTAGAAGTGTTTATGCACCTATCACTTCCCGAAACATTAAGCGTACAAATTCAGAGTGATAGAAACTTGATACTAAATAGTGAACACTTAACGATTTAAAAGAATGTGACCTTACAGCATATACTTAATAAAAACATTTTGAATTTGAATTTTGGATAAACCACATTATTATTTGTGGGATTTGTAGATATTTAAGGATGCCATGGATGGATTTGTACAAGTACATTATTACATTAATGGTTAACTTTTTATAAGGTTTTATACTCTTATACTTCAGGTAAAAATTGTATCTTGCACTCAATTGTTCTGCCTCCGAGTGTTGTCCCTTTTAGGACTTACTTTTCTACCAGTGTTTTGCTCTGTAACAAATGTTTGAAGGCTATCATTTCACACTTGTTCTTTGGATGCAAAAGATAGCTCCTAATTATTCCAATACCAATACAGCAACTTAATGGCCATTAATACAAATACAAAAGCCTTTATTGATTATATTATAATATTTTACATTTCACAAAGGAAAATAAATAAATAAGTGCACATCAGTCGATACCAGCGTGTCCTGTTGACACATAGTCCTCCTCCAACTCCTTCCATGGCCATTAATGATATCGACAAATAGTCTGTGATATCAAAGCTTTTGTAAATATTAATACAAAACCCAATAACTTAATAAAAAAAATAATTAAAGTCCACATGACGTGGTTCTAGGCACACGGCCGCCCATCCCGGCCAACATACCAGAGGAGCGGTACGGCGCGCCGCTCGCGCTGTTCTACTGCTGCACCGAGCACGCGCCGCAGAGCCGGCCCCCCGCCAGCCAGCTGGCGGCGGCGGCGGCCGACATGCTCGCGCGAGACTCGCAATAGGCACCTGCAGTGTCCAGTAAGCACTTTTTTCCTAGGGCTCCTACAAGAATCTTACCCATCTCAAATTTTAGAGCATAATTAGGGCAATTATCATGCCAAGTGAAAAAATTTGAGCAATCACACTTTTCGAGATACGAGCGTCTAAAGATATGCGTGCAGCAAGCACAACTGGTGCACAAAAAATTGGTGTGAAAAATCAGTTTTTAGCGTCTACCGCTGGAACTATAACGTTTGGAATTCTATTTTTTTTTGAGCAGATTGCTCTAAATCTGGGCATAAAAACCAGTCTTGTATTCATATTACTTTCAAAGCTATACAGCTTTTTTACCTATGGAAAAAAGTGCCCGCACTGCACTGTACATAATAGGACTGCTCTGCTGTTCCCCACTGTGTATTAGATAAGTCGAAGGACTCTGTTTGGTTGGTGGTAGGGCATTTTCTGAGCCCGTCTGGCTAGCTACCACCATCTTATCTAAGTCTTGCCGCCAAATATCAATGTTAATAGCATTGATGTGTTCCAGCATAAAGATAGCCAGTTCCCCATTGCGTTGAGGAATCTTGTAAAGCCCGCTTTTATCTTATTTATTTACAATTTATCGTACACAGAAAAGACAAAGACATACATTAAGAAGGAAAGAACATACAAAAGGTGCAGCTTATTTCTATAAGAAATTTCTTCCAGCAGACCTTGGACAGTGAAAGTTGAAGAAAAAAGGCAGAAAAGACGTGTACAAAACAAAGATATAACAATTATAAAATGGTGACAAAGAATACAAACTTATACCTAATTCTTAAGATAATACATAAACATACATTAAATAACAAATATATATATATATATATATATATATATATATATATATATATATATATATATATATATATATATATATATATATATATATATATATAATAATACCTACATAACACTATATTATATAAATACACTAAAAAACAATATAATATCTATATACATAAATAGTTTACATGGCTTACTTAAGGGGAGAGAGAAAGGAAATGATCTTTCAATTTGTTTTTAAATGAGTGCAGACTCTGGCTATCGCGAATGTCATGCGGAAGCGAGTTCCAAAGCCTGACGGCATGCACGGAAAAGGAATAAGAGTAGAAGTCAGTGGAATGTGGAGGATAGGAAAGAAGAGATTTAGGGTGAGCACGAGATTGATGGTCAGGAGGACGCTGCCAATGGAAACGCTCCTTCAGATAAGATGGGGAGGAAGGATTGTGAAGTATTTTGAAAAGGAGACAGAGGATATGAGTGTTCCTGCGAAGGCGAATCGGAAGCCACTTAAGCTGTTGACGATATTGGGAGACATGGTCGAACTTGCGGAGACCAAAGATAAAGCGTAAACAGAGATTTTGAAGACGCTCGAGTTTGTTTAGTAGCTCTTCTGTTGCATCTAAGTAACAACTATCGGCGTAATCCAAAATAGGGAGAAGAAGACTTTGCGATAGAGAAATTTTTGTTTTCAGAGGCAGAAAATATTGTAGGCGCTTCAGAGCATGAAATGAAAAATGCATTTTTCGACTGAGTTCATTGACATGAGCGGCCCACGACAAACTCGAATCAAAAATGATTCCCAAGTTTTTCGCTGTACTGGAGTACAGAATGACAGAATTATCATATGTGACTGCTGTGTTTGGTGAAAATGTAAGCTGATTTAGCATGCACTTACTACCGATGACCAAGGCTTGTGACTTTTTAGGGTTCACCAGTAGACCAAAACTTTTCGCCCAGGATGATAAGCGTCTTAAATCGTTGTTAATATCCTGAACAGCACTGGAGAAATCAGAGGCAGGAAAGTGTTTATAAAGGACACGTTTCATTTTGTGCCTGGACATGTACGTAGTACGAAAAATATAGAAAAATATAGGCTTTCTAGGAAAAATAATGAAAAAAATATTAGAAGCAGGGTTGCATGGTTCAAGCATAATGTTTTGTCAGCACTTTTCACAATATAAATGGTAACACTGAGGCTTGCAATAGTAGGTCACGTTCAGAAATTACGGCTTCGTCCACATATTTCTCAGATGCTTTCTCTGACTCTGACTGACTGAACACCCTTCTGTTCTGTTCTGACTTCTGAGTCTGACATTGGTGTACGATTTTTAAAATCTGCGGATATGTCTTGCCTCTTTTACAGGCATAACAGGTAGTTTTCTAGTTACTTGTCGGATAACTAAATTATTAATTTCAATGGTATGTACAAAATCTAGTTTCTGAACGTAAAATGCTCAAAATTGCGCTCGCTTCGCCATGTTGGGTGATTTATGTGTTGCGATTGTTAAATCTGAGAAACTAGATGAACCTCGTAACGAAGGTAAATCGAAGGAAATGTACAGTTAGAAAAGACTATGTTTCTAATGACTTATTTATGATGTTTAGTACACAGATCAGGTCCACGCTCCATAGTCCCGTGAAACGTCTCCTTTGCATCTTCGGCATCATCATCACTTACCATCAGCTGAGATGGTGCCGAGAGATTTCCAATTGTGAATTTAAAAAATCTGTGAAAGGACGAGGCCTCACTGTAACAGTGAATGTCTTCCAGCAATATGACGATGATAATATGAGACCGCATAGAGCAAACTAGACTCACAATTTGTGACTGTCATTGTACTAATGACACTATTATATTTTGCAAACGAATATATTTTTACAGCACAAAAAGGTACATAAAATAAAAGTAGGTTGTTTTCTTGTTAAAAACAGCTTTAATTAATAACAAATAAAAAAATCAACAACTAAAGTTACATCCTTATTCTAGTATAATAATATAATGAACAAATTGTCTCTTACAAGTTGATTATAAAAGATCTCACATGAGATTCAAATTGCATTTCTAGATTCGAAGTAATGTACACACAGCCACAAAGATATCTGAACCTCTCCGTACTACACTATGTACCACGAATAGCTTTAGTAGGTGTTCAGATATCTCTGTGGGCCAGTGTACTAAGTTAAATACAACAGTTAAGTAGGTACTAAGGTTAAATAAATGACTACAAAAGAATTATATAAGGTGCTACCTTATTAGTGCTCGATATTTTAGTCAGTGCTTCTACTCCTGATTCTGATGAAATTTCCCTAAGGAACCTATAGTCAAATCGCAAAAATATTTTTGGACTCTTCATACAAATCGATCAGCCGAGCGGCGACATTGGTATGAAGAGTCCAAAAATTTTTTTGCGATTCGTCTATCTATGGGGTCCTTGGGGAAAGTTGATCAGAATCAGGAGTAGAAGCACTGACTAAAATATCGGGCACTAATAAAGTAGCACCTTATATAATTACATATAATTATCTTATGGGCATATAAACCTAGAAGCAGTAGTTTTTGATACAAACCAATGCATTGTTTCGTAAACAACATTGAGTGCCCACAGCGAAATTAAAATGACTAGTGTAAAAATAAATAATGTACTTAGTATTACTTATCGTAAAATAAGCTGAGGGCTTAGCTACCTATAGCTGGGACGTTAGATCGAAGCATAGAAATCTAAATATACTTACATATAGTATTTTTATTATTTTATATTTAGGAATATGTATTTAGATTTCTATGGATTCAAGTGAATCTTGTACCGAATTCTTAAACAAATAAACGCATTGAATAGAATTGGTGATTAAAATGAACTGAAGTTAAAATATAAAACCTTAAATAAGAATAGATTTTATAAAACTAGGCAATGTGGCTTTTTACCTGACCAATTTTACAAAAAAAAGTGAATGATAAATTCCATTCCACTGAGAAATCTCGGTTATTGAAAATAACGTGTATTTTCATAAGTTGTTATTCGTAATAATCATAGGATTCATAAATAGACATTACAATACTCTGTTAACTGTACTTGCATTACCCTTACGACTAAATAAATATGAGCACCAACAAGAAAGAAAGAGTTTTCTAATTTAGCTAGTAAGTAATTTTCGAACACAAATATTTTTGTTAATGAAATAAATAATCGGAATCTGAAATCTGAAACGTGTGACTTGCAAGCAATATTCAGTTCAGGATCAAGTTTGTGTGATACAAAAATATTGTGTGAATCAAACAGGCCTTGTTTTCTATATTGTGTAGTTTTATTGTGAGGTATTTGCATAAGGCGAATGTGTAAAGCTCTCAGATAACGAATCTGTGGTATATTGTATTTACAGTTTTTATACATTTTTAATGTTCGTTATACTGATATTTTTAATAAATTAAGAAATATGACGTTTAGTATATTTATATTTTTGTTTTATTTGCGTACTGTACATATTGCGTTTCTGTGGAACGTTGCTTTGCGATTTACTTATGAAATTAAAACTGATTCCAGATTTCTTTATAAATCTTGTGTTAATAATTGATCGAGCGAGACAACGGTCTATTTCATTATTTGATTCTGTCTTTCAATCCGAAATATTATCAGAAAACCTTACCGTTTTAGTTTACATTACATCTGAAAAAAATATTTTCAGTCGATCACTATTCAAAAAAAAGTTTGAAAAATATAGTCGTTTTTCAAACTTTTTTTTTATTCTTTCCGCTGTCGTCAAGTACCAAGTCCCTCACGTCAAAAGCACAGAACCTCGCACTCTGGCGGCACGCATGATAGTAAACAATAACGCGATATTCGTATGTTTTTTTTAATGTTTTTACGGCTCTGGATACAGAGTCCTTTTCAGCCGTATTCGTATGAAGTGTCCGGGGTGGGGCTAAGTCGTCAAGTACCATGTCCCTCACGTCAGTAGCACCGAACCCCCACACCCAGGCGGCAGCCACGGCATCATGTGGCAGTGGGCGGCTGCAGCCCCCGCAGGTACGCCACCACGTCGGCGCGGCGCGCGGCCGCGGCGGCCTGCAGCGGCGTGAGGCCGGCCGCGTTGCGCAGGCGCGGGTTAGATAGCCGCGCTAGTAGTCGCACGCATGATAGTTGCCCGCACATGGCCGCGCCGTGCAGCGCCGACTGCCCGTTCTGACAACACGTTTACAGACAATGATTGATTGATTGATATACTTTTTATTATACACACACAAAAATAATACTATACAGGGTGTAACAGAAAGGTGTGATAATACTTCAACGTGGGCTTTTACCCATCAAACTGAACGACTTTTGTTCTACGACTTTGTTGAAATCGCAAAGAAATTTTCGGACTTTTCATACAAACTTGGTTCGCCAGCTGATCGATTTGTATGAAAAGTCCAAAAAAAAAAATGATGCGATTTGAACAAAGTTGTAGAACAGAAGTTGTTCAGTTTGAAGGGTAAAATCCAACCTTGAAGTATTATCACACCTTTCTGTTACACGTGTATACAACAACAAAAGACACACTATATAAAATAACAGTGATACAATTTGGGCGGTCCTATCGCTAAAAGCGATTTCTTCCAGACAACACGGTGTCCGGAAAAGAAAACTGGAAAAATAGGTAGAGCAAAAGTTGCATACTAAAAAAAAGAAACCTATCAATATAAATGATGCTTACTTGATGAAAACAATCTGTATATGGTGTGCTCAGTAAAGATTAGGGCCCTTTTATTGTCATGCGGCGTCCCACGTGCGTGTGGCACGGGTGACGAGAAAAACATGTATGTAACGATAGGTTGAGGGCGGCACGTATGAGGCCCTTAATTATTCTAAAGCATCTACTGCACTAAAATCCGGGGAAACCTGCAAATGAATATCTGCCCGCGACCTCGTAAGAAGCCAAAACGAACCACAACGAAAATAGTGAAACCACTGCCATTCATCCTTTGTAAGTTGGAACTTGGAATAACATTGACTCTACATTCGTTATCTATCACATCACTAGGATGGCGATACGGTCATACGATCATTCTTTGATTCAAGTTTTAGCTATATAATTGACCACGCTGAATACGTTAAAAATAACCGACTTCAATCGCAACAACTCCAATTTTGCTATCTTTTTGTTGATTTTCTCAAAAACCGCTGAATCGATTTCGATAAAATTTATATGGGACCATCTGTGAAGTATACCCTTTTAAACAAAAAAAGAATTTTCCAAATCGGTTCAGGCGTCTTCGAGTAATCGGTGAACATACATAAAAAAAAAGATTCCGACGAATTGAGAACCTCCTCCTTTTTGTTGAAGTCGGTTAAAAATAAAAACTATGAATACCTACCACTGTTTTGTCCAGATACTTTAGATACTTATTTAATAAGGAAAAGTGTTTATGTAACGTGTGGTATTAAATTAAGATGGACGCTCGCGAAATCTAGGGCGCACCATGTAAACCATTGGAAAAATGTCCATACTTATTGTGAGTGTCTGGTAAATGCAAAGAATGCTTACCGGTAGCAATCCTAGGTTGGGTTTGTATTTGAGCAGCTCGGCCACGACAGCCGCGTGGCCCTTGTGCGCCGCCTTGAACAGCGGCGTGGCGCCGTCCTGCGGAATATACATTTTATTTTTAAATATTGTTGTAATGTTGGACATCCCGTGTGTGTATTGAGCCCCAATCAGCGTCTGTGTCGGCGGCGTCGCTTTCGTCAGAATAGACAAATTAACAAAACAGAGTACCTATTGATTTGCTGTTCATAATGGTTTGGCTGTAGATATCAGATCTTTGAATTATTCAACTGATTCTTATTAAAGTTAACAACGTTTGTGGTTTTTAGTGGTTAAATCTAAGATAAGGAAATCCGTAGAATAATTAATGTCGCCGATATAGTTCTCTCAAAATAAGCAAGATTGTGTCATGAAGTTTATTCGATGGGAAATATAATTTTTGAAGATGATGGGCCTTGAGGACGTAGTGTTGATTAAATGGCTCCATCATTTGATCAACTGGATAAAGGCACCGGATGCATGTAGCTCAGAGCCATTCTCAGTGGAAGTCTTCGGGAGAGGCTCTCGTTCAATGGAATATATGCCACGACGAATATGAAAAGGTGAACGCTGGACGTCCCCAGTAAGTTGTCATGTAAATATTGAACGTCATGTAGGATAGCAGAAAGTGGCGTCATCTAGTTTCACAGCCCGAAACCTCTACGTCGCTTAACCCGTCTAATCTGGTCGTCGGTCGCGCCGTGTCGCAGCAGCGTGCGCGCCACGTGGTCGTGTCCGCATTGCGCTGCGATCCCCAGCGTCTTCAACCTCTTCCAAAGAGGTAATCGGTTGGTATGGCGTAGGACAGAAAGAAAGTGGCGCCATCTAGTCTCACAGGCCGAAAACCTCTACGTCGCTGCGACTTAGAAGTTTCGATCGTAGACACTAGAAAGCGTCACTTTCTTAACTGGTCGATTATCGCAACGTGCCGCAGCAGCGGGAAGGACATCAGAAAGTGGCGCCATCTAGTATCTACGGCCGAAACCTTTACGTCACACACCACACACCTGTCTTATCTGGTTCTTTATGCGGTCTTTCTTTGCGTCCTACCCTTGGGGGCAGGTTTGCTTCACGCCGGATGATCCCAACTTCGCTGCCGATTCTGTCGCTGATGTGGTGCTGCAGGGTATGGAGCTTTTTATCCCATCCTCAGTGGTCCCCATTAGCGGCAAATCCCAGCCTTGGTTTGGTCGGTCCTGCAAAAAGGCTTCTCGCCGAAAGCAGGAATGTTACCAAGCCTGGGCAAATGCGGCGAAGGTACGGGATGAAAAGACCAGCGTATTAAAAAAGGAGTTTAACTTTGCCTCCAGGTCCTTCAAAAGAGACATTGCCAGGGCAAAGTCAGCGCACATAGGCAGAATTGGCGAGAGACTAGAGCGTCTTCCTTCGGGAACTCGTGCGTTCTGGTCTCTGGCCAAAGCTGTCCAGGGGAATTTCTGCACGCCATCATTTCCACTACTGCACATGGGAAATGATTCATTGGCCCACGACGCAAAGGAGAAAGCCGATCTTCTAGGCAAACTCTTTGCGTCCAACTCAACGTTGGATGACGGGGGAAACGAGCCGCCGACCATACCGCGGTGCACGAGCTGTATGCCGGATATCCGGTTCCACCAACGCTCAGTGCGTAAAGCACTTTTTTCCCTCGACATTCATAAGTCGAGTGGGCCCGACGGAATCCCTCCTATCGTGTTGAAGGTGTGTGCTCCAGAGTTGGCTCCAGTTTTAACGCGCCTTTTTCGGCTCTCATACTCCACTGGCGTAGTCCCGAAGTCATGGAAGACAGCTTTGGTGCACCCGATCCCTAAAAAAGGTGACCGCTCGAATCCGTCCCAACTACCGGCCGATAGCCATAACCTCCTTATTCTCAAAGATAATGGAGTCCATTATCAACAGCCAGCTCCTTCGGTACCTAGAGGACCGCCAGCTGCTTAGTGACCGACAGTACGGTTTCCGTAAGGGCCGGTCCGCTGGTGATCTTCTTGTCTACCTGACACATCGTTGGGCACAGGCGATCGAGACTAAGGGGGAAGCTTTGGCCGTTAGTTTGGACATAGCGAAGGCCTTCGATCGGGTCTGGCACAAAGCACTTCTTGCGAAGCTTCCTTCTTATGGGCTTCCCGAGGAATTATGCAAATGGGTCACTAGTTTTCTTGCAGACAGAAGCATAAAGGTCGTAGTCGACGGTGCATGCTCAGATTCTATGTCTGTGAATGCTGGTGTCCCTCAAGGCTGTGTGCTTTCGCCTACACTGTTCCTTCTGCATATCAATGATATGCTGCAAATCAGCAGCACTCATTGTTATGCGGATGACAGCACAGGTGATGCCTTCTATACCGGCCGTGCCAACATTTCTCGGGAAAACGTCATCGAGAGCCGAAACAAACTTGTGTCGGAAATTGAGGCCTCTTTAAAGAAAGTCTCAGAATGGGGTCGACTTAATTTGGTCCAATTTAACCCCACTAAGACACAAGTTTGCGCGTTCACTGCCAAGAAAATGCCATTTGTCGTATCACCTCGTTTTGAGGACACTCCCCTAAATGCCTCAGCTAGTATCGGAATTCTTGGTGTCGACATATCGAGTGAAGTCCAGTTCCGTGGCCATCTAGAGGGTAAGGCTAAATTAGCCTTGAAGAAGCTTGGTGTGCTCAATAGATCGAGACGGTATTTCACTGCGGCGCATCGCCTGCAACTTTATAAGGCGCAGGTTCGGCCTCATATGGAATACTGTTCTCATCTCTGGGCAGGGGCACCCCAGTACCAGCTTCTCCCTCTGGACCGCATTCAACGAAGGGCAACTCGAATCGTCGACTGCCAGGATATTTCAGATCGGCTTGACTCCCTGGCGCTGCGTAGAGATGTAGCCTCGCTCTGCATTCTCTATCGCATGTACAATGGGGAGTGCTCCGAGGAATTGTTCGGATTGATCCCTGCCGCCTCTTTCCGCCATCGTTCTACGCGACAACATATTCATCCCCATCACATAGATGGTTGGCAGTCCACAACTGTGCGTTTCACTAGAAACTTTCTGCCTCGCACAACCAAACTGTGGAATGAATTGTCGCCTGCGGTATTTCCGGACCGATACGACATTCAAACCTTCAAGAAAAGAGCGTACTCCCAAATCAAAGGCCGGCAACGCACTTCTGACTCCTCTGGTGTTGCGGGTGTCTATGGGCGGCGGTAATTGCTTACCATCAGGTGATCCGTCTGCTAATTTGCCACCTCTGCCATAAAAAAAAATCTGGTCGAGGTTCGCACCATGCCGCAGCAGCGTGCGCGCCACGTGGTCGTGCCCGCACTGCGCCGCGATCCCCAGCGTCTTGAACCTCTTCTAAAAAGGTAATTATTGGTTGGCATGGCGTAGGACAGAAGAAAGTGGCGCCATCTAGCCTCAGACGCCGAAATCTGTAAGTCGCACACCACATACCTGTTTTACCTGGTCGACTGTCGCCCCGTGTATCCGGTCGACGGTCGCGTCGCCGCAGCAGCGCGTGCGGAAAGGACATTAGAAAGTGGCGCCATCTAGTCTCAAACGCCGAAACCTCTACGTCACACACCTGTCTGATCTGGTCGACGGCGGCGCCGCGGCGCAGCAGCGCGCGCGCCACGTGGTCGTGGCCGCACTGCGCCGCGATCCCCAGCGTCTACGTCACACCCCACACACCTGTCTGATCTGGTCGACGGCGGCGCCGCGGCGCAGCAGCGCGCGCGCCACGTGGTCGTGGCCGCACTGCGCCGCGATCCACAGCGGCGTGGCGCCGTCGCTGCGGGCACTGTCCACGCACGCGCCGTGCGACAGCAGGGTGCGCACCACGTCCTCGTGGCCGTTCTGCGCCGCTATGAATAGCGGTGTCGCTTTGTCCTGTAAGGGGATGAAAGGATTGAAGATGTCGTTTCGGAATGCTATCGTTCTGCCACGTCGGAGGCCTTGTAGGCGGCTTTAAACTTCTGACACTGGGGTTTGCGCCTAGCTCCAAAAACCTCCACCTACTCCGACTTGGCCCCCCGTGTGTAGACTATGCCCTTCCTTATGTATGGCAATTGTTCGTAAGAGACCCGCGCCGGGTGAGGGGGATGAAATGGGTCGTTAACATGCTTCGGAATGTGCAGTAATCATCGTTTCGCTTAGCGTCTGACGCCACAAACATACCACAGTAATTAAAAATACAGGGTGACTGGTAAATCAACGGACGCATTTAAGGAGGTGAATAAGAAGCTGATACACATTCCAAATATGTAAAAAAAACATGACCTTAATTTTCATCATTTAAAAAATAATTTTAAAGTTCACCTCTACATTTTACTAAATACTAAGTCACGTGTACGCGGCCTCGGGCAACGACCCCGAGCGGCGGCGCGGACTCGCCACTGCGCAATACTGCGCATGCGCGTGAGCGACTGCTCCCGCGTCTCTGCCCTGCGCCGCGCCGCGCCGGCCCTAGTCAGTCGCTCGCGGGCCGTCGTAGGGGTGGCGTGCGTTCACGCGTCCCGTTCGTCCCGAACATTCTGGTTTTACTTACGTAGCTGTCGCGTGGATTTCGGTGCCTTGATAGTGAGTGATAATGGCTTATCAGTACTCTAATGAGGATACTGGGATATGGTGTGGTGCTATGTAATGTAAGCTAGTATTGTTAGACGTGAATTAACGTCATATTGCAATGTATCACGAATTAGATAAGTTGCCGTCATAGGAGGACTTCTTAGGAGACTTGGCCTTCCTCCAGTTCCTAACCCTGATCAAGGACGAGGAAGGAATCGTTCGTTATCCAGTGAACCCGCACAAAGCAATTTACTTCGATTATTACCCATGTGAAAGTACGCGGAATGCAGGAAGGCATTTCCAGGTATCCCAGTGGTTGGGGTAAAGTATCCTACATGAAGACGAACTCCATCCTTTCATTATCAGTGTGTTATCAGCCTGTCCAAGAGATTGGCCTTAGCGACCACGAGCAGCTCGGTGCACGCTGTGGGAAAGTGGTAAGTACCTAGGCATAGAGTTAGAAAACACAAGAATAGTTACGTTTTATAAAAAAATATGTAACTTGTGTTTTTTGAGTGTATGATTTTTTTGTTTTATATGGTTGAAAAGTATGTAAATTATCCTATCATCTCCTTAAATACGTCCGTCGTTCAACCAGTCACCCTGTATATCAAATAATACAAGACTTTGTTCAGCAGTAGACGTCGTTTCGCTAATGATGATGATGATCAAATAAGAATGCTAAAACTTTGAAGTTGTTCAATCGAGGCGATCGGTTAATCGGCCAATCTAGTGTGGGAAACAAAGATTTTTTTCCCGTTTTACTTTTATCTTAGAGCAAGATATTCAGGTTCATGGACAGAAGGTCCAGTTCCAATTAGTTTCAGCTTACATATTTCGTTAGACCGTGGTCAAATCTAATGTTTGCGTTCTTGTCGTAGCTTAACACTTTATACAAACAGCTTATTCTCTTACCAATTTAAACACATTTCTTTGAAGTACATACCTTCATACAAGAGTTAACGTTGGCCCCTCTCCGTATCAACTCTTCGACGACTGGCAGGTGGCCGCACTGGCACGCCACGAAGAGTGGCGTCCCACCGTCCTGGAAACATTATGTATTATTTTAAGTAAAATACCTTCAATCTAAAGAGTTCCTGCCGCGTCAGAGAATTTGAAAGGTATCATGCTCATGTGAGAACGGCATTTTTGTAACTAACGTTGAAGCATTAGGTGAGATGATTCTTATGAGCTTACCAAGGGTGGATTTAAAAAAGAACCAACATTACTTTCAGCTGATAACAATTTATGATGAACCAGGAATTGCGAACCACTACAGACCTCATTCAACATTGCAGAGCATTCCATTCGCCCACCTGTGCTTATGTGCTGAGTAAACAGTTTCCAGTCTAATAATGCCACCAAAAGCAGCTCTTAGCAGATCTTATCTTTTAAAAATCCTTTTATGGATTACGCAGGTGTGTAAAGACATGTTTTTATGTAATACTAGCTTCCGCCCGCGACTTCGTCCGCGTGGACTTGAACCGCTACCGCCAAGCAGCGTGCTATGTTCTATAGTTCATTCCAATAAAAAAAGCAAAAGGTGAACAAAGATAGTATGCATCTGACATTGACATGTGTCATTTTCATAGTAAGTTAATGAACTATAGCGGGTGACGTGTAGCGTAGAATAGCGTAATTACCGGCATAAGAGTCATTCCATATTAGCCCGCAAGATCGGCAAGGCACTGCTTGTGGGGTTATAGATGCTCATAGGCTGCGGATGCCAGTTTCCATCAGGTGGACTGCAGTCTTTTGTCATATTCTTGTGACCAGCGATTCGGTGCCAGATGACCGTGTAATAGCTCCTCTACATGATAGGCCATCATAGGCCAGCTAGAGAGACAAAGCTATATGAAAGTAGAGTAACGATGTAAGTACGTCCTTGACTAACATATAGTTCTATCCCTCTTGCTCGCCCAAGATGGCCCATCATATAGAAGAGCCATAAGATGGCCCTGGAAATATCATGTGGGTCACTCACGGTGCTGGGCGCGTCGATGGCCGCGCCGGCGCCCAGCAGCAGCGCGGCCGCGTCCCGGAAGCCGCCCTGCGCCGCGAAGAACAGCGCGCTCGTTCCTGTCTGACACACCACCTCCTTTAGCTATGCAGGGTTAGGCAATGAGTGTCGCCGCGAAGAGGTTTGCTGTGTGTGAATGCTTGATGCGTCTGTTATGTACTGCGCTACAGTGTTATCGCTACAGCGCTTAGGCGATGGGCGCTTTTATTGTCATGCGGATTTCTGCCCGTATGCGTGCGGCGTTTCCAAAGCGACCCGCGTGCGTGTGCCACGCATGACAAAAAAGGGCCCTAAAAACATGTAATGAAACGATAGGTTGCGGGCGGCACGCATGCGGGCAGAACCCGATGTCTCTGATGACGGGTATAATCTTTTTAAAAGACGTATTCAATCAGATTGTTTTAAATGCTTTCTAAACTCTTTTCTAAGCATTTGTGTTTCAAAGCGAAATGCACCCTTTGAAGGCAGATTTTTCACTTTAATTTCAAGAATGCGTCAAGACGCATATGTTGCCGAGAGTTGTAGCTCTAGCTACACACCAAGTAGCTTGGTTCAGATGAATTATTTATATTAACATGTCCTAATAATTTGTTTGGAGTTTGCTACACATATGAAGGGTAATTTTAGCTTCAGCCTTTTCATCAAAGTCGTCTTAAGCTGTAGCTTAGACTAGTCTCAGTCTTAGGGTTGAGCCTAATCTGGTTAGCAAGGGGCGAGTGGTCAACGCACTCAGTACCCGTGGGTTGCCGTGGCCAGTACCCACCGTCCGGCAGCAGGCAGGGTCGGCTCCCTGCGCCAGTAGCTCTCGCACGCAGTCCGTATGGCCCATGGCGGCTGAAAGGATCAGCGGGGTGGTGCCGTCCTGCAAATCACATTAAATATAAATCAAAATGTGTTTATTCGAAAAAAGCTTTTTACTTTTTTCTAAGGACATTTTAATCTTCCTAATAAAAAGTTATTTTAACTCATGAACTCAAATACGTATCCATCCGGACGGTTTGCAATTTCAGCAGTCGTTGTTTCAGCTAACGGATCTACCTATTGTATTGTGCTACAGCCTGTATTGTATACATTAAAGAAATTTATGATTTTCCCCATTTCTCATCTCTCATAACGGATCATGAGAAAATAAAGAAATCGGATTGTACCTACTACCAAATATACGTATTTTGTATCAGCACTTGCATTTATTTCTCTGTATTAATTAGTAAGATCATGCAACTACGATCTAACTAAATTCAACAATGAATTTACAGCAAGATACCTACAGCAAGAACCTCCCCTCAATCGTAACTTATCCAAATTTCTGTATCGTCACGGCCAAGCTATTGTTGATTCAATAACAAGAAGCGAAGGGGCGCAGAATCACGTCATCATCGCAATTAATAAGAGCGAAGGGTGCGAGAGTACGACCCACCTTTCATCTGCTACTTGGCAACACCCGTAAGACGAGGGCTTGGGGACGAGCGCGGTGGCGTGGAAATATTATTTTTAGGGATGCATCGATACGCCTTTTTGCCGGCGATACCGATGCCGATACCGATACGCTTGTTGAATTAATTAAATGAAGATTAAATATTATAAATCAAAAACAAGTTTGGTTGTTTTTTTAATTGCTGTGAAAAAATACAGATTTAGAATGAGATAATTAGTTACTGAAATTAATAATAGTTAAGTAATTAAAATAAACACGAATAAGATTTTTGTTTAAAAAACAAAGTATTCTCAAGTATTGTGGAGACAGGTAATTTCGCAGGTCTGTTTGGATAAGACCTGCGGTGAAAATAGTCTCTCAGCTGATGCGACAGAACGAATTCGGAAACTAAAGTTCTGCGGCATTTTTTTCAAGTTTGGGTTAAAAGACGTCATTGCGCCAGAAAACAAGCGGATCTGCGTCTCTCGATATATTAGGAGGCCTTAGGTACCTTTCGAATTCTTCTTTGAGAGAATTACAAGCTCAGAGTGGACAGAGGCTCATCTTCCTCGGACTCTTTAAAAGTATCGTTGTATCGGGAATAAAAATTACGCCGATGCGGATATATCGGCAACTCCGAAGTATCGCCGATATATCGGTATCGGATGCATCCCTAATTATTTTATCGATCGGTTTCCGAAATAAGACAGAAATGCTTATATATCTACCGTAAGATGAGTGTTGATGAAGGTATTCCTAGCAGAATCATACTATGTCAGGGGTTTGCTCAGGAGTGCACACCAATTTCGGAGGAAATATTATGAACTTTTTTTGTAATTATTCGATGATAAACGACAGCTCCGTATAAATACGTATTTATGAGATCACATTTAGATGTAAAGTTACGAGTGAAATCTGGCCATGTGTTTAGTTTATGTGCTATTACCATAAAAGTTATGATCAAGTTATCCACATTCTATGTTGTTTGAAAAGAGCTCGAAAGCCACACGTCATTGCCACAACATCGCGATTTCGTTCATCATTCAGTCTCACGTATGTACCTACCTATCCGTGTACAATACATTTTGCAACAGGCAGGAAGCATGTTTTATCGACCGCTAATAGTGACGGAGAACAACATGCGCGAACATTCCAGAAGAGAGCAGGCGGACCCGGGTAACGCAACACTGCCGCAACCATACGCCACTGTTAACTGACCAGAGACATATTGAGAATGTGGTAGAAAATAGAACCATTTATTTTAATGGGCTGGTCATATAGGTAGCAGAAGTGATAAGATAAGCTCTGGAGAGGAAGGATTCCGACGACGGTGCAACGACCCGGAAGACGTACGAGTTGAGTCTTAAGAAAATTAGCAAAAGCAGTTCTCCGGGCAGTCGAACTAAGTCAAAGACTTCTATTAAACTAAGTCAACTGAAACAGCACCACTAAAGATCATGTTAAGCCACCTACCTATGTGTGTTTAAATGTATCTAATAGAAATGTCCGGTCCGTCTGTCCGGCTGAGCTGCGCCGGCGACGGCCCTGCGCTCATCTGGTAACGCTCTACTACGTGTTCCGCACAAACAGTCAGCAGACTTCCCGCTACATGACATGTATCTCGTTGATTAGTGATTTGATTACAATGTATGGATGCGCGTGCGCCGAGCGGTGCGCATACTAGTTGCATGCTCGGCCACGGTCACGGAACATATTAAAGCGGTTCTAAGTTTTTTTTTTATATCTAAAAAAATGTTGTCTGTAACCGATTCGGTATAAATTCTTCTGCCATGATAGTCGTATTAATACCTAGGTATTTAAATTCTTATGGATTCATTGGAAAAAAAATCTTCTTGGGTGGGGCTTGCATCTGATAGTGCATAGCAACCACGCCACACACGAGTAATTAATATCATAAGACGAGAAATTTATCGAGCTCTTCGGAATCACGTAAATCTGAATGATTGACTCGGTGAAACAAACCGGCAATTTGTTGAAACAAATGTACCCATTCGATTGCGTACCTACATCTGGATTCTGGAGTGCTTCAATCTCATGTCCTGAAATCGAACTTCCGAAATCAAAGCACAACACAATCAAGCGACAGGTTACAATCTAAGCGATCTAACAGAAACAACGTAAGCCGAAGTTTACATAACGTGGTGGTTGCGTCAGGTGACGCCATGGCGCATGGCGAGGTGAGGGAACACCGCGCCGCCCATAAATCATCGACACGACCTTTGGCATGCGGCGCAAGAGCAAGCGATGAGCGGTGATTTGTCTCTAGCTGTTTCTCTGACTTATTACAAGACTTCTTTAGACCCCCATTGATGTGGGGACGTGGTTATAGACGGTTTATGTTATGAGATTTCAGAATTAAATAGTTAGACAATGTTATGCAATTTTGATCTTTTGAGTTATGAGTACGTCCGAGGCAATGTGAATTATTAACTCATCGTATGGCCCCAGAGTAATGATTAAAAGTATATAACATGATGCGTTGTATTTTTACACTCACACAAACACATACACACGAACACACACACACACACACACACACACACACACTCACCTTATATAACACATACTTAGCTAGAATATAAGATAAATATAATTGTATACTTATTAAGATATTATGTTTTAAATTTTCGTTTTATACAGGGTGGCCAGAAGATTGACGTCAAAAAAAAAAAATTAGGTCCCTCGTATCGTGGGGTATCCGAATCACCCCCATGTATGTTCCGCGATTTTTCACGGTTCTCGAGTTATGATTTTTTTTCTGAAATTTCAACATTTTCGACCTGACCAACTTTAAAAATTTCTAAAAAAAAAAGTAGAACCCTTTTCGATAAGTTTTTTTTTGAAACTTAATCCTCATAAATTGTACTTTTAAGCATAAAATAATCAGCTACGTAACTTTCATGAATATTAAGTAAATTTTGGTCACAAGAGAAAAAAATACGTTTAGTGAATTATGACTTAGATTTTCAAATTTAAATCAAAAATCTAAACAGATGACTTAGTGGTTCCTGAGTAGGCTTAAAAACTGCACCATTCTCTTAGTTTTCGTAATCATTAAAAAAAAGTAGTACTTAATAAGCTAGTTTTGTTAATATCGGCCTTGAAAGATAGGGAGGTCATAAATTTTTAAAATTAGCTATCTGATGAAAAAAAAAGTTTGGTCATTTTATCATTCCTAAGGTTATTTAAAGATAGAGAATCATTCCTTAGGTTATTTAAAGATAGAGAATGCTAGAAACTAACATGAAAAATACCGTAGAAGTTGGTTAAAAAATGTTTTAAGTAAAAAGTGGTTTTGTCAATAAATCAAAGATGATAAAGTAAAAACAATATTTATTTTTAACATTTACAACAGGTTTTCAAAGTGGCCACCTCCAACAGCAATACACATTCTACACCTACGTAAAAAATTGTCTTTTAATCGTCTAAAGGCTTCCCTGTTCTCTGTCACAACACGTCCGGCTTCTGCAATCTTTTGCCTTAATTCTTGTTCACTCGAACATTCTCGAGCGTATGCTATTTCCTTGTAATAACCCCAAATGAAAAAGTCAATGGGGTTAAGGTCAGGTGAGCGTGGTGGCCACCTAATTGGTCCACTGCGTCCGATCCATCTGTTGGGGTATGTCTCATTTAAGTGATTTCGGACTTGCGTCGCATAGTGACACGGAGCGCCGTCATTTTGAAAAACCATGGTTCGTCGAAGCTGAAGACTCACATCTTCCAGCAATATTGGAAGATCATTTTCTAAAAAGTTTCTGTATGTTGCTCCATCAAGTCTAGATGGCAATTCAAATGGACCAATCAGTTCACTGTTGAGGATACCAGACCACATGTTAACACTAAAACGATGTTGAAACGTTGAATCTCTCGCTTCGTGTGGATTTTCAATCGCCCAGGTGTGATAATTATGGATATTGAATATACCACATCGCTCAAACCGTGACTCATCTGTCCATAAGACTTTATTAAAATATCCAGGATCTTCTTGCTCTTTTCGTAGCATAGTTTGGCAAAATTCCACGCGCAATTGGTGGTCTGTAGGCAGCAAAGCTTGGACACGTTGGATATGGAATGCGTGGTATCCTTCATCGCGAAGTATGGCCTGGATAGAACTTCTTGGGATATCCAGAGCACGAGCCATTTTTCTCGTACTCGTAGACGGATTTCGCTGAACTTCTTCGAGCACCATTTCTCTGCGATCTGGATCAGTTCTAGGGATGCCTTCACGATTACCGCGTTGTCCAGGAATGCGGCCTGACATTAGGGTATTGTGCGTGTTAGTAAAAACACGATGGTCGGGATAATTCTCAGGTTGCGGCCCACCACGTTGTAGAAGTTGTTCGCGATACAATCGTGCTGCTTCAAGGCCGTTTCCTTGTGCAACTCCATAAAAATAATGCATTTCTGCATATTCGCTTAATGTGTAACTCATCACTTACACTTTCACAGTAAACAAAGTCCGAATCAGAATGCAAAACAGTCGAGGAACAGAGCAAAGTAGTCAACAAGTAAGGCGAGCGAATGTATTCAACTAAAATGGCGGCGACGCGTGTAGCAGTAAACACAAAGTGAGTACGACTGAGGCAGGTATTTGTTTCGGGCTGGCTAGAGTGGCGGCCCCTTTCACTACCTAGAGTGAGAGAGATGGCAATAATTCTATCTCTTATCATCGCCGCCTATTGTTATTGCGGGTTTATTCTTTGAATTGCGCCTAAAAGTACTTTTACAACCCGTTATCCACCAGAATTGATCGAAAAGTGAATAAATGAAACCTCAAAATGTTTTTCTGCAGTAATTTTTGGTTAATTAACAGACTAATTTAACCTAAGGAAAGATAAAATGACCAAACTTTTTTTTTCATCAGATAGCTAATTTTAAAAATTTATGACCTCCCTATCTTTCAAGGCCGATATTAACAAAACTAGCTCATTAAGTACTACTTTTTTTTAATGATTACGAAAACTAAGAGAATGGTGCAGTTTTTAAGCCTACTCAGGAACCACTAAGTCATCTGTTTAGATTTTTGATTTAAATTTGAAAATCTAAGTCATAATTCACTAAACGTATTTTTTTCTCTTGTGACCAAAATTTACTTAATATTCATGAAAGTTACGTAGCTGATTATTTTATGCTTAAAAGTACAATTTATGAGGATTAAGTTTCCAAAAAAAACTTATCGAAAAGGGTTCTACTTTTTTGTTTAGAAATTTTTAAAGTTGGTCAGGTCGAAAATTTTGAAAATTCAGAAAAAAAATCATAACTCGAGAACCGTGAAAAATCGCGGAACATACATGGGGGTGATTCAGATACCCCACGATACGAGGGACCTAATTTTTTTTTTTTGACGTCAATCTTCTGGCCACCCTGTATACTTAAATGTTTATTTTTCTGTGTTATAAATTATTGTTAACTTATCTTATGGAAGAGCGGGACCTCCTGATACAAGTATTTTTATACTTAAAAGGAAGGTCCCATCCATGTTACTAAAATGTTAAAAAGTTGGTTAATGAAATAAACATTTTTGATTTTTGATTTTGATTTTGATTTTTTTGATTTCTTCAAAATGAGGCTCTCCTCACTTGGCACAGCAGTAAAAGGTGTTACTGTTTCTATTCACAAAGGCAAGCCATCTGAAAGTGGGCCATGCTTTATTTTCGCACAATAGCAATAGATTGTTTATACAGTACAGTTCTATCATGTATACTTTATTGAAGTTATATAACTTTGTATTGTAAATGACTATTATTTAAAAAGCAAATTAACTGTATCGTATCATTAGATCGTATCGTTATATATAGATCTATTGGGAGCCTGGGGCACTTCAGGAGAAATAGGGTCTCAGCGACGGAGGGCTATTACAGGCAACATAACAGTATAGTGTTATGTAGGTGACCAAAAGTTACGTATGGTAGCTATACCATTCATATACGATTTTCAGGTGTAGGTGACCAAAAGTTTATGCAAGCGTGGTAAGTATACCATTCAATATCAGATTTTCACAGAATAAATTTATCGGTAGGTGATCTGCTAGCTAATTTCAGGGGGCCCATGGATTCCAAGGATCACATTCCCAGTGCGCCATGCCCAAAGATGGGGACTCACCCGGTCGCGGGAGTCGATGTGCACCTTCCCCGTGTCCAGCAGCTGGCGCAGGCGGTCCAGGTCGCCGCGCAGCGCCGCCAGGTGGAACTGCACATCCGTGCGGGACTCCTTCTGCAATGCACACTAAATTATACTAAGCTGGCTTAGAACAAATTTATTTCATCTGAGTAAGCAGGTGGTCGTACGGTCGTATTCTGTTTGTTAATGCTCAACTTGTTTTCTAAAGGCTCACAAATTCACAATTCAATATGATAACAAGAACGTAACACGTAACAAAAAGGCGACTCGATTACGTGTGGTATATCCATCGACGTAGAAACAAATGGACTTCGGGTCAGCGCTCAAAAGTGTCCGAACCAAAAGAGTAGTAAAACGCAAAAAGAGGTCTAATTTCGCGCCAGTCTTATTTTGGTCGGCCGGCTGACTGCACGTCCAAAATGGCGTACTGCGTCGTGAAAAGTTGTAAAAACTATTCAAGTAAAGTGAAAAAACAGGATGGAGTATCATATTTCCAGTAAGTAAACTCTTGCTTTATCATTTATACTATTGTTTTGCTAAGAAACACAGTAGTTTATTTTAATTTGAATTACGCATTTAGTTTGATTTCCATGAGCGAACAATCGAACATCACAACTTTGGAAGAAAAATTTTATAGAGTCGCTTTCAAGTACAAAGTTTCTTATTAAAATATTTTGTAACTTTTTACTGTTGTTTTTATCACATGAAATATTTTATTTATTTTAGCTTTCCCCGAGATCCTATACGTTGTGCACTATGGAAAAACATTATAGCCGAATTGTGACGAGAGGAATACTTTGTTCCGAAAAAAAAAACACTTTGTTTGCTCGAATAATTTTCACCCTGTATAATTCATATTTAAGCGTGTTTCTGTGTTTGTTATAAAAAAATAATCAAGATTCTGCAAAAATAAAAAATACTTATAAAACATAGCCAACAAAAAAACATTATAAGTGAAATCTACTCCATTATTTCTCTGTCTTCACTCGAAGCAGCGTAAGGTGAAGTACGTTCCAGTCGAAGCTTGGTATGGTGATAAATTGTTGCAAACAAAAACAACCGTAATGCAATGACACACGATCTAAATGCAAATGTGTTGTTTCTATGCATATAACTACGTGTGGATAGGTTAACAGCGGACGCTTTTTTCGTGAATTATGTACTAGACCCGCCGTCCATTTGATTCTACGTCGATGGGTATATCGCAGTCCAAGGGGTGAATACGATACATCTATCTTCGCATATAACGGGGCATCGTTATTTGCGAAGTAAGGCCGTCTATCCTAAGAAAGACATCGTTATAGTCAAGAGTCAAGACAAAAGTAACAACACAAATAATTTTAGACTGTGCGAGGATATAAAATATAATAAAAATAAACAACCTGAATATTCATAGCTAGGGATAAATGTAAGGGCACACGGACAAAAGGAAACCTACAATGTGTAATGTGCGAGCCTCAACCCACTTAACAGTAAAACGAAAGTCATGTATCTGATATCTAAAATAAAACGGAGTTACTGTTTATACAATCTGCGCTATTTTAAACAGAGCTTTGTGAGTTACATAAGAGTTGGCCGCTGTAAACAAATTACGGGAGAATATAAGAAATGTTTTATGGAAGCGATGATGAAATTACTCGACGTACGTGAGAGCGCGCTACACACGGAATCTCTAAACCGTAAAGTAGACATAAAACTGGAGCTTTCACGGTACATTAAAAATAAAAGGTAGATAAGTAAATACTAGGTAATGGATACACCTCGCCTTTGAGACTTCGTAAAGATGCTTGTAAGCGGGAAGTAGGACTAGGGTGTATGTAGTCAGAATAAGTCGTAAGTGGAAGTATATGTGGCAGACCTTTCTTTAGTAGTAAATAGGGTATTCTATGGTATTTGTACATCTTCTTACGAAAATATGTAGCTAAGCAGATACATTGGTGTTCGTTACGTACCCATAATACAAAAATTAGGAACTACCGTAAAAAGAACATATCGAGGAGACAAATAGTAACATATCTCAACTACATAATTGACCACGCTGAATACGTTAAAAACAACAGACTTTAATCGCAACAACTCCAATTTTGCTATGTTTTTGTTGATTTTCTCAAAAACCGCTGAATCGATTTCGATAAAATTTATATGGGACCACCTGTGAAGTATACCCTTTTAAACAAAAAAAGAATTTTCCAAATCGGTTCAGGCGTCTTCGAGTAATCGGTGAACATACATAAAAAAAAATATTCCGACGAATTGAAAACCTCCGCCTTTTTTTGAAGTCGGTTAAAAATAAAAATCGATAATCGATCCAGGGATAAGTCCGCCTTTGTACAAACTGTTGTTTATTTTATTTACACAATATTGTTTTGTAAAATGTATGTTTTGTGCAATAAAGAGATTACAAACAAACAAACAAACAAAAATCGTATTCGCCGACCTCACACCCACAGGCTAGCAGTACCTAAACAATGATGACTACTAAAATACCAATCATTGCAAGTGCAGACAATCACTAGGTAATCCCTAAGAGCCGCTATTACCACTTTCACAGGCAATCATACTTAGTGAGCTGGCGAGTTGGTGCGCGCGCCGCAAATTGCACTAAACACATCCCGGAGTGGGGAGGGTATAGAGTTAATAGTGCACTAGACTAGCATGGCTAAGCGAATCCATTGCTAGAAAGTATCGTTTGTTGGGGGTGAGACCATGGTCCTGCGGCGTGGTTTGACCCCTCGTTACATCACAAGGACTGGAACATCATTATGGAGGCAAAAGAGGCTTGATGGCATTGATTGATCGAACGACACGACACCGCACCAAAATTTATTTAAATATTTTAATAAGCTTAATCGATTTTATTCCTTGGAAATTACGCCGAAACACAACAGTAAACAACAATAAGGAAAAATACTACTCTCTTCATTGACTTATGACTCTCTCAGAACAAGAAGACAGAACAGTTTGGTACTGTCAATCGATATAGTTAATTCACATTTTCTATACAAAATGAAAATAGGTTCTAGAAATTTCTGTGACAAGCTTTGTGTTACGAGAAAAATTTCGACAAATGGATGGGCATCAGTAATGTCCAGCTAGACCGTTCAAACTTGTATAAAATTGACTTGCGAGAAACATTTTTATAGCGAACGTTATCTGACTGACTCGGTGGCTAAGTGGTTAGCGATCCTGACCTCTTATCCGAGAGTCGTGGGTTCGATCCCCACACAGGGCAAACTTTTCTGTGATGAGCATAATTGTTTGCTCTGAGTCTGGGTGTATTATATCTACATATGTATGTATTTAAAAAAATATATGTGTATGTATATCAGTCTCTGGTTCCCAAGATACAGGGAATCCTAGTTTGGGGCCAGATGACCGTGTGTGATTTGTCCCAGATATTATTATTATTATTATCTCCTTATTCGTTAATCTCTATAGCAAAGCAAACGAGTGGAGTCTCGCCCGACTGAAGCGCATAACCGTAATGCCAGCAACAGTGCATAACGGATAGCTGAAGCTAGACCGTGTGAAGATTCAGGTGGGCGCCGGGGGAAATTGGTTAGGAGTTAGGGCATCACGAAGACAGGTTTGACATTTTAGGTACTTTGAGATACTACTTTGAAACATTTATATCTTCATATTACTGTAATCATTCTTTTTTTTTAAACGTTGGAGCAACCATCATCCTCCCTGTTGAGATTGACTTTTAGGCCAAGCATCATAATATTTTTTGTTTTTTCCTCTTTATCACTACTAGAATATGCGTTAATTTTATTTACATTCAATAAAATATAGTTTATTTGCTAAAAGTTAGATATAATACAATGTATCTAACTTTTAGGAACTAACTAATATTTATATATATTATTGCGACATGTTAGATAGTTATAAATATCAAATATTCTGTGTAATTTGTATATAATTATTATATTATCTTTAATCTATTTACATACTTTGTTACATTGCTCAAATAATTCATGCACTATCGCTACCAGTACTTCATGTAATCTTTTATCCTCTGCCAAGGGTTGTCTGGAAGAGATCGCTTCTAGCGATAAGACCGCATTTGTACACGTAATCCAATATTTTATATGTTATGTAAATTTCTTGTGTGCAATAAAGCATTAATACATACATACAACTAATTGATTTACACTGAAGTAAAGAAAACCTCTTAATGTATAAAACACTTATCATTCATGTAGAGCTGTTATTGCATGCAATCACTTGTGATACAACTATAGGTACGTTATTTCGGCCTATCAAGTTTCAGATGTTTGATTCACTAAAATAGAAAGCCATAAAAAATGCACAGAGCTGTCGAATCAATCAAAAGCTTTTGCTATAATATTTATTTGATTCACAAGCGTTACTTACGCATGGCATGTGAAAAACCAATACCATCATACTGAGCCAGAAAATAAATTATAAACAGGATGCATATAACCTTTGCACAATACACTTATAAAAACCGCAGTTTCGAAAGATGAGAGGCCACGAAATTTGCATAAAAATTCGTCCAGCAGTGTGTTAATCAGTATTAATTTAACAAAACCCACAGTTCGTGTTAATTAAAATGCAAAGGAAGCAATAAAGAGCAAGGCTGGTTCTACCGAGCATGAGTGATTGGTCTCCACAATCTTAACATCTAAGTATTTTAAATTCATTAACAGGTGGGTTCCATCCTACCTCACAATATATTTTATGGTTTTTCACTCACACTTGGCTTGGTATTTATTGTTTTATTTATTAGGTATAGAGTTAGCAATAAAATGAATTAAATCTAATTTGACCTTTTTACGTATGTATTATTAATATAACGATGTAGAAAAAACATTAAAATTAGAAAACTTTAAAAATCTGATTCGTGCTTCGGAAGTGTCAACATTACGCTGTTGCCGCCTTTGGTAAGTAAATGTTGATCGAGAATCTCGATTCGAGATATCCTAGACTCGTCGAAAACTTCTGATAGCGAGTTCGCCTTGACCTTTCAATTCCCATGAACGGACTTGGACTTGACCCCATAGCGCAGCGTTCCCGAGATATGGGAATAGTCCATGCCTCAACAATTGCGACGCTGTTATTAACTATTACTAAAGAAATAACTATGCATGGAGACTGGCGAAAAACATGGTCGTTCATTATATTTTTTATGTAAACAAACAAAGCCACTGTCACAAGCTAGTTCATCGTAAACAACTGGAACACCTGAGAACACGAAGAGCGTTACTAGAGCGAGACTAAAACGTTGTTGTGTTGCTGTTATCGTGGCTCCGCGCAAACCACGCCAGAGGAATAATGAGATGCTGGCTAGCAGTGTAATTTATTGTAAAATAATAATCAAGACCCACAATTATAAGCTGGAAGACGTCCACTAAACATAAGCATTCTGCATAGACTTCCATTTAGCACGAATCTGGGCCACATCTGTCATACGTCCTGCGGCTTCCTTCAAGCCGGAAAGATCATTAGTGCAACTGGTGCGGGGACGTTTGCTGTTGAAGATCCTTCTTCCTCAACAGTAATGGCCTGCCCATTTCCACCTCAACGTGCTCATTCTAAGAGCTTTCTTGGTGACTTTTGCCTCTGTATATTTTGTTGTTTCACATTAGATCACGTAAAGGACAACTTAATACGGGCAAGTACCAAAAAAACATATAGAGGTATAAAAACGGTTTCCATATAAGTCGTTTTCAGTAATTATAAAGGTATTTTCAAAAAAATGTGTTGCCTGGTTAAATCAAATTCAAATTCATATAATTTATTAAGTTCAAAATCAAGTCAAAATTGTAAAATCTGTAAAACTAGTAAACTAACAAATACGCCAGAGCACTTTGTTCAATGTTCACCGACAATGATTAACACTTACTAAATATCTGTAACTATTATATTATCTATCACTTACCTATCCCACCGTCGGGTCTGTCAGTTTGCACAACCCTATTATTTAATGTAATGACTCAACATCTAGCGGCATTGTCTGTCCGTCATCAACTTTTTGCGGGCGCCGGATGTAAACAACTCTCTATTTCGGTGGCGATGCCGTTTCGTTTCGCCACCGTCACGGTTCAACACCTCTGGTGAAGCGATAGATATAGCCAATTGAAATATCTGAGATCAATGGAATTGCAGATGAAGCTGCTAATCCTACAAATGTAGTCAATATTTGTAGTGCTGGCGCAGCGAACCGTACAGAATTTTGACGCTTCATCATAATAGTATAGAGTCAGTGGGCAGTTCGGTGCGAGTTCAAGATTAAGATTGTTTTAATAAAATGTGTTTTTACGAGAATCAAACAAATTAATGGTTTCTCATCAACACTTCAAGGATAAGATAATCATACAATCGAAATATTATTAATGGACGATCGATTTTCGGTACGTGTGAAATATTGATTCCTGATGTTATTTAATTTGCAACATGTTTTTTTTTGCAAAATTCTTCACGGGCAATTCAAAAGATACACATCGCCGTAAACACACTGATTACGACTTTCTAACTCGCGTTCACATTCACAGGCAGTTACGAGCCAAGACGTCCGTGACCAAGCAAATAATGGCGAAAATTCAGGCGAAAACGCCTTTCGGACAGTCATTGTAAATTACGAGCAATTTAGTGGCCACCATGATAATGATGATGTGAAGAAAAGAGATGAGAAGAACTTAAGAAATGCAAAAGAAGATCAAGAGCAAATAAGTTACGTTCTACATATAGCCAACGTCGATTAAAGTGAAATGCGTGAAGAAACAGTTAAACACGACGGTCCATAAAAAATGCATTATGACACGGCGATAACCAACGTCACAAAACCAGGAAATCAGAGTTTGTTTATATTTTGGTATCGTGAAGATGATGATACAGATAGATAAAATAAGAGATAAATAATAAACTCAAATAAAATAGGCAACACAATGATGTGCAGCAGTGTTATACATATTGTATACTAATGTTACAAGTAAACAAGTGTTGAAAACTAGACGAGAAAACGAAAAGAAAATTAGCAATCAGTTTTTTAGAGTATTTTTATAGTTCACCTTTGCAAAATCTAAATCTATAATGTCCTACATTGTGAAACAAGTTACGAAACTACCTTAATCAACCTCGGCGAGAAATTCTAGTGCATCAACACTGCGATGTAATCTCTCTGCTAACTGGCCTTATCTACTTACACGTGCTTTCACTGGGACACCGTCGTCGCCAAGTACATATACTTTTAGTAACGTGGGTCGAAAGAGGATGGCACCAAATCTTTTATCCGAAACTTATTAAATACCTACAATACTTACTTATCCAAATACGAAACATTTTTGATTGGATAAAATGGTTTTTTTGCTAAGAAAATCACACAATTGGAGCAAGAGATTACTAAATGGAAAGAATCGGAGAAAATAGTGACCTCTAACGATGGATATAGAGATCAAGATTAGTGATGTAAATAGAAAAAAATAAGTTTTTTTTTCACAATTTTGAAAAAAAACATGAACAAAAACATGGCACCCTCGTTTTATTTCTAAATTTGTTTTTTTTTTTAGATAACGAAAAATACAATTGAAATTGAATAAAACATCAAAAGTGATGATTTTGTTGTAATTTTAATTGATAAAATCAATAAAATTTTTCATTTATAAAAAATCTAAACCAAAACATAAACCAAACAAGGATTCGAGAAATCCTGTCCAATCAGTAAACATTAAATATCAGTGAGTGCCAACTATTTTGAGCTAAAAACAACAAAAACGTTAGTTCCAAATGTTCAAAATTAATAAACAAAACATTGATATATCAACTAATACTTATTTAATTAGTCAATCTACGAAGAATATTTTTATTTTCATAAACTTGAAAAAAAAAACCTGCGCCAGAAAAAAAAACGTTTGTTTTCATGTTTTTTTTTCAACGTTTTTTCACCTCAGAAAAAAACCGTTTTTTTCCATCTCTAATCAAGATACAGTTTTACACCAGAAATGTGCCTAAAAATTCTGATCGTGTCCAGATCCAAAACCTGGGCAACCCTAGATTGAAAGCTAGTGTCAACTGCTCTGTCGCGTGATATTATTCACACCTCAAGCCCGGACTAGTTAGAAAGTTATCAAGCCGCATGCAGTATGATATTAGTTACCAGTTTGGTTATACAAGCATGTGTCGCATAAACATGTTTATGTTTGCAAGTCGCTTTCATTACTGTCTGTCATTACTGTCCTGCCTGTTTTGTGTGCTTGTGTGTCTGTTTGTGTGATTGATTGATGTGATAATGACAAACCACTGACAGTTTCGTTTACTTAAAATTTCAATCGTGTTCTAGAAGGAAGAACCAACAAAGGAAAACAATTCTTCCTTGAGACAGAACGCGTGATTCGACTACATTGACCTTGTCCTAGTTTCGTCTTTGCACAATTAAATACTTTTTAAACTTAAAACTGTCTTGTTCTTCTTCTTTTACTGTGTCGTATTTATGATTTAGTTCTTGTAATTTGAAAAGTTATTGATAATCCTAAAGTTTCGTAATCGGTATACTGAAATATTTTTCGTTTGTTTCTTTTTGTAGAGGGTGACTCAAGCTTTTTGGCTCTCAAAAGGATCGAAAAAACCTTGTCTTCCAAAAAGGAAACGACATGCGAATTTCGTTTGTAGCCAAGAGAGAAATAGGTTCGCAAGAGGACCAGCTTTCTCCAATACAAGTGTCGTTGAGTCATCTACTAAAACTGACCTCGGTAGATACGGAATTCACATTATAGATACCTACTGATAAAACAATGGAAAAATAAGCGTGTCACGCACGTCGTTCGTTAGTAATTTTGGACTTGTTTTGAGTTTCTCAGTTGATATAAAGAAATCATTAATCTTTTCCACTTTTTGCTTTAGGTTTATGTCGACACTTTCAGCTATTACAAGATTTCTGATTCTAGTTTTTTTTTTATTAGTTTTGTTTTGTTTGACCTTCTGATTAAATAACCAGATTTTACCAGAATTTAGACAGTCCCTTCTTCTTCTTGTGTGTGTGTGGCACAATTTTCCCGTCACTTTAAGTGTTTGATAAGTTATTATATTGCTAATAATGAATTAAACGTTATATGTATTTAATAGATCAGTTCTATATTATTATATTTACAAGCTGAGCTTGCATTGTTCAGCGAAGGTTCAATCTTCGAAGAGGGGTCATCGACCCTGGTCGTGCGCAGTTTTGAGCTTACAATGCGATGCATTACGACAGATGTAACGACTGCAGTCTCTGTAATAACATTGCACAATCTCTACTGGGAACTGGGAAGCACAAGTAGCACATTCTGACAAAAATGCGACGGAATTCGCTTCGATGGGAATTCGGCTTATTGTTTTGACAATTCTGAAGTAAGTAAGTAAGCTATTGTTGGCTGTATTATAATGTAAATACAGGTGCTGTATTGTTTATTGTTGTATTTCCACGGAACTTGTTTATGTAGTCGTTTCTATATGTATTGTATAATAATTAAATTTAATATGTATATCGTTATCACAACCAACAAACTTTCGTGATTTGTATAAATTGCCACCAATGACGAAAATGCCCATTTCTTTGTTTTGTTTTTTCATGATATTTTACATAACTACGTTTCTATTATGTCTAATTTATTATAACTTTTAACCGTTTCACTTTGGACCTACACCGGCCCGTAAAACCTTCACATTTTCGTGCAAATGTTCTGTCAGTGTTTGAACATTTGTGTTATCTTGCATGTGTTTTCCGCATTGTGGTACATTTGACATGCATTACGGTCTATTCTGGGCCTCGTTCTCTGCAATATTATGCAGTCGCAAGGTCATTTCGTATATTCAGGCTCAGACGGCCATCTTTATCATTCGAACTGCTTATTTACATCACAATTTATTGCTTTATATACTATGAATACAATTAGGTACGGTAATAGCTATTGACTCAAATGCTTTGGAGGTCTTTTCAGATTGTTTTCTGTTAATCAAATACAGACCAGGTAGATCTTTTGCCAGCAGCACTGTGTGCATCTGGATGTTTTAATTTTTTATTCATAATATTATTAATTACATGTCACTTAATATATACAATTAAATTATTATGGTGTACTACGTTATTTTTATTATTTTACAAGATTTTGTCATCTATTAAATGTTGTGAAGCATCTGTTTAAATCAGTTGTTTATTTTCGCGTGTCTCGAGAAATTCGTCTACGGTATAGAACGCGTTGCCGATCAGGAACTCTTTTAATTTCGACATGAACTGAGAGTTGCTTGATGCTTCCCTAATGGTACTTGGGATGGCGTTATAAACTTTCGGACCAATAAATTGAATGCGTTTTTATGACTTTGTGAGTCGGCACCAAGGAACCCTCAGCTCCTGTTGTTTTCTGGTGTTATGCGAATGTATGTCGCTGTTTAGTGTGAAGTCGTTTAAGTTTTGTCTGACAAATTTTGCAATAGAAAGAATGACAAGTGATGGATGTGTCAGTATTTTTAGTTTTAACGTTACGAAACGTTGAGTGTACAAGTTCCGCGTGGTAGGAACTTTGTACTAGGTAGAAAAAAAGACGATTTAAAAGTATGTGCAAAACATCTACTTAAATAAAAAACCTTTTGATTTTTATTTTATTTTATTTTATGAATAGTTCCCTGGCGGGGTGGTCCCAATCGACTCCAGCCATGTAAGTAGATACTAAGTTTTACGTCAAATAAAAAATATCTTCTTAGTTTATAGTCAATATGAATATTGTACACAAGTAGCCATTACCTACGAAGATAAGCAATTTAGTCTTAACTTATAGATAAAAGGTATTTTATTTTAGCTTCATGTCCTTGACATTAAATTCTATGTTAAAGCTATAGATTAGTTTCTTGCTTCTCGTGTTTAGTGCCTAAAATAAGTAGGTATATGTAGTTTTTTTCTAGGCCTAGGCGGATCAAGGCCGTTTTAACCAGCGACATTTCACAACTAACAAAGACCAAATGTAAAAGCAATGCAATGAGTTAAGCGAGTCGGTCCTCCATACTTACCTACCTAGGCTACCTACACCTGACCTACGCAATTCCTAGACTCCTAATCAGAAGGTGAACTTTAAAAGGCATCAGAAGGTCAATTTTACTGTATCTACTCGAAAACGAATAAACTAGAAAGAAATATAACATATGCCGAATTAATATGACCATAAGATTCTGTCATAAACTATGTTGTACGTACTTTAGATTTCATTAATTTCCTTTATACATATAATACCTATACAATACAGGTTGTTAAAAAAGTGTGTTTGAAATTTTAAGGGGTTAAACGTTTAAAAAACGAGTATGTAGTAAGTCACAGATCAATTTCGTTAAAATGAAGTAAATGTACAGGATGTTTTAGAAATAGTTCAACACAAAGCTAAATGAGGAAACCACCTAATCCGTAATCGTTCCTTTGAACTACGGCCGGAAAGCCGAACGTTTGACCGAGTGTTCCTGCCATTAGCCACCGTTAACCTCCTGGCTGCTCCATTAATGCCCAAACGGAAGCTTCAAATGACATTATCTAATTAAGCAGCAACAGTTACGCAGTGATGGATTCACCCTTATTAACCGGCTAGGCCATGGACTGGGGCGGCAGGATTACTAACAATAAGACTGAGGAAATAACATCATCATGTATAGTATTAGTGTTGGTTATAGGAATAGACGTACATATACAGACTACGAATGCTCGAGAACTGAAATAGATTCGTTCACGTCATTTGCAATTTAAATAAACATGACCAAAAACTGGAATCATTTAAATTTTAATTTATTTACTGAATGAGTCAGGTATTTCTAAATTTTCCTTGCCGTATTTGTTTCGTGTTGTTAATGATAAGAAGAGATCTAATTTTGATTTAATTGTATTTACTTGGTAGGATAATTTCAAATCCAGAATGTTCGCCTGAAATATTAGAAAATAACGACTCTACGGTGCGTGGAAATATGCGTTACCATATAACCTAGAACCATATTAATGAGACAAGACATCCAATCGATAGTCAAGACACTATAGGATCGATGTCTAATGAAACACTATGAATTATGTAAGGAGGTTGCATAGTAAAGATATAGACATAGAATCCAGGCGGGTCGATAGGGCACACCACATATACCACACTTTAAGCCGGCTACAGAATTGGTACAAATATCGAAACAAAAGAATGGCAATGTAAGTTATCTTTTAGATATTTACTTAGTTTCTTATAAATTATCCCTAATTATTATAATATCTGTCCCTGGAGTTAGCCTGTCACCGGCAAACAAAAAACATCATCGGCTATCGACTTTATTGAACAGCAAGATATACTGACAAAAATTTGCTTTGTAAGGAATTCAGTGCTTTCTTTTGAAATAGTATTGCAGCAGTTTTTAAACCGGCCTAAGAGCAGTCTAGACGACATTTACATTACATACAGGACGCGCCTTTTGAATGTACAGGGTGCTACGAACTTTGCACTTTACGAATAGAGGGAGGACTGGAATCACTCAAAGGTTATTTGAAAGTCCTCGCGAACATAAAATACTAACGCGAAAATACCCCTTCTTCCTTATTTTGCTTATGATACAAGGAGTAGTCAAACTAGTTTGTCGAAAGACGTGTATAATTACACCGAGAGAATTTTTAGTTCGTGACGTCTTCATTTTGACGTGTTTCTGCTAATTAAATGTAAACAACAGACAAATGTAGCAAAAACTGTTGGCACGCAAAAAGTGTGAAATCAGTGACGCTATGACGAGTAAAATGATGATGGAATAATAAAATTACACAATATTTTTAGACAAGTTGGGAAGGTTTAATGACCTGAGGCCTGAATCCTGAAACGTTGTTAACAATCTATCTATATCGTCAGCACTGCAGGTGCATGGCATGGGTCATTCCTCCACACACAAGCGCCAAGTCCAGATTGACGGAGGTTGCGGGGCTAGTAGCCAACACGAAAACGGTCGAGATAAATGCCAATAACGGTCAAACCCATCCAGGTTATGACCGTCTGTAATCAGTTAATCTGCGTAATCGACGCGATCACGCAAGCTGTACTAAGCCACGTTCGCTTCAATATACGTGTATCAATAAACATAATCAAAATTTCCAAGTACAAGTTAAAATTACAACAGATTCTCAAGAATCGCTTCTCAAAGACGGAATTATAATTATTACGTAATATTAGAATGACAAGGTTTATTGAAGGAGAACAAGTGCTTGACAAAGATCAGAAACAGACACACATAATATAGCCACTAGCCACTGTGCCTGCCTACCTAAGAATCATAAGAATAAACAACTAGATACTATACATATATTCTCAGATTCTACTTATGATGTAGCACGGGGTCAGAATGGTGGCATGTGATGTTGTCATACTCTGGAAACTGTAGCTGACAACCAGTTTAGGCTGTCTAGCCGCATACCGAGTAACATCACGTCACAGTGTAAATAAAGTTTGACAGAATATCCTTATGGCTTCAGTGTAGCCAATAACTGACGGTCGGTGCGAGGATGGAGATTGATCCCGATGCGTAATTCTCTTATACTTAATTTGAAGAGGATACAGGACGAAATTTTAAAGTAACTCGCTGAATCAACAACAGTTCTATAGGTTCTTTACATGCCATATTATCAAATTCAATCGTTCACTTGACCCCGTCCGAAATTCCAGTGGAAGAGTAACACAAATTGCGTAGATATTTGATGTGCAAAACCTCGAGTTACTTCCGGTTTTCTAGTGATGTTTACTAATCATATTTGAAGAATAATAAGATCAGCTTTGCATTAACAATCATAAAAGTAACATCGATTACACACTATACACAACGTCATAGGCTACGTCACGACTTTGCAAAGGTCAGCACTACCAGCCTACAGTAGGTTCTTATCGCTCGCTCGCTAACATTTGCGTGCATTCTATCAAAACATTGTCTAAATTTAGATGAAGTTTTATGTAGATATATCGGGCCTGAATCTGCAACAAACTCTTATCAAAGGACATGTCAAGGCTATAATATAATATGTGTGTAATTAGTAAATTAATATTAAAGTATTTCTATCGATAGAAAGAGTTTGTAATGAGATTTACATATGTATCACAGTAGGGGCTATGTATGACTGAAATATTCTGACCCTGATGTTCAATTGTTCACAATACCAATAATTCAGTTCTCTTTGCCCTTATCAAGCGCAACACTAACCTAGAAACTAATAATAAGGTTTCAAGGGTTGATAGAAACAATTTATTTTCTTCTAAGACAATCCTAATTAATTCTTGAGACCATGTCCGTCCTCGCTTAGATCGATCTAGTGTAATTGACATAAACTGTCATGACATCAGCAGAGTCACTGTGCTAAACATAGACGTCCTTTAACTAACATTTATGCTACTGGCCTTATGTTGGCCCTGTCACTACTACGTACAGGTAAGTTAAGTATACTTGTGTCAAACAATAATCATCAAGTTTAATAGCAGAATAATAAAGTTGATACTTGAAAGTTTCACCAGAACATAAAAGGAAATCTTTTCAATCAAAATACTTTGCGATACAATATCTAGCAATTAGCAAAATAATCTAGCAATATACAGGGTGTAACAGAAAGGTGTGATAATACTTCAAGGTTGGCTTTTACCCATCAAACTGAACAACTTTTGTTTTACAACTTTGTTGAAATCGCAAAGAAATTTTCGGACTTTTCATACAAACTTAGTTCGCCAGCTGATCGATTTGTATGAAAAGTCCAAAAAAATTTTGCGATTTGAACAAAGTTGTAGAACAAAAGTTGTTCAGTTTAATGGGTAAAATCCAACTTTGGAGTATTATCACACCTTTCTGTTACACCCTGTATAACAATTGAACTTTCGAATCCTTAAAAATACATTTGATGTATGCGTTCTTAAAGGGCGCAGTGGAACACATTTGGACTTCAGTGTTAAGCTGTTTAACTTATTTCTGAACGGACAAGTATCACGTTAAACGTTTTCCCCTACCCACAGTATCATTTACACACTCAACTTAAGGTTAGAGAGAAGCCCTACACATGAAATTGCCCCAGACGTTGACCTCACTCTGACCCAGACTAGGTACAACATTAGAAACATTTCCCCTATCAATGTTTATTGTTTAACCTTTCAAGAACACATAATTCAATAAAAAAAATATCTCTTACTCATCGAAAAAATAACAGAGAGAACATGCCGATTCTACTCGACATGAAAGTTGATTGAAAACCGTCGTAGAAGAAAGATCAGGGAAAAATGAAATGGAAGAAAAAGTTGTAACAATAATTTCATGATATTGTAATATCTAAAACACGCTTAGAATAAAAAAAAGGCAAAAGAGGAGAGAACTTGGGGTAAAACTGCAAAAGCGCAAAGTTAGCTGCGTACATTAGTTTGATTATAATTAGCAAAAAAAGTGCAGAATTTAATTCTCTAAGAAATTTCAAGAAGAAATCGACCTGAATTCTTCCTCTGTTCGTTACCAGTAATAATTACCATTTGCAACCTATAAAACTGGCAACAGTTAAACTCATTAACCGTGCCATGCGCTTGCGCAACTGCGCTGTGACTTGTGAACCCGCTAAACTGTCGCCCCTGTAACCGCTAGCTGTTATACTGTTACAGCTAAGTGGTTTTAATATAACAGGGTTTAATTAGCAACCTCACGCCTAAAATTAACTCAGAATCAATCCTGTCCATCCATCGACAGGATTTATAAGAAACTTGTTATCAAATTAAATCTAAAAAGTCATCCAGCTAAATCCAGTACGAGATACATCGAGTGACACAACGTAGTGGGTAAGGATTTTTTAAAATCCACAATTGGGCACAAGGGCGTATTATCTAACCTGAGGGTTTTTAGTGTTAACTTTGCAGCAAGACCCTACTAAACTTAATGGTCCTATTGATTGCCGACTGATCTGCATTGCCTAACACATCATTCAATTTTGCCTTTCTACCGCACTCTTACAGATGCTGGCGATTGCATCTGATCAAGAAGCTGCTAGCTGTGTTGCAATTGCAATATCAGACAGCTTGCTGCATACGTATCATTTTACGGATTTCGCCACATTCTAAGGCTGTGTAAACCGCTGGTACATTCTAGTAGTTAGGTAGAAAAATTAAGGGAAATAAAGCCCGTTACTACGCTCGTGGTTCTTTTTTATATGTTCGCTCATAAAGTAGAAGTATAATAAAATAATGGTTGGCTCCGCTCCGACCAGATTGCAGAAGCCATTCTGATAAATATTTTACACTGTAGGGTTTTGCTCTGAGTGATTACCGAGAACGTAGATAATATACGATAAATAAGTCCTTTTAAGATAAATTAAATGTTAGGTTTATTAAAAACCTAAATGACCTAAACTAAAATGACATTCATTTAAGTTGTTCACAAATGCTTTATACAAGATCTTAAAATTGATCTATTATCTTCCTTTCTTGAAGTTTTTCAGAGCTACTAAGGTATATCATATTTTGGCGATGGCTGTTCAAGGTCTCTTTAGTCTATTCTATGGGGCACAAAAGACAGTTCATTTTACAGTAACTGTTATAAATCTGCAACTCAGTATAGACATAGATGATGATGCATCAGAAGTATAGTGATGGCTGAGCGAGATGGAAGCAATCCGCTGCAAACAGCTCTCACCCCGATCTCACCGATATCTGTGACACTGGTTCTGTCGGTCGCTACACTGACTGGGTTAGCGTCTAGTCTACATCGGGGACTGGGTGACCAGAAATAGCTGTAACGTGGAAATATCTTGCAGGAATATAAGTTTAATTAAAATAAAGACTTCTCTTTCGTTATCATATCACAATCTTTTTTCCCGAGTTATTTTTCCAAAAATCAAATGTTCGAAAAGAATCTATTTCTATAAAAGTTATTGTAATTTGGAGTGCAATCTCTGTTCCAGCCAGACTTGAAAATCTGTCTGGGACCTAAATCTAGATTCCGCGAGCGTGGGAGGGACGAGACGACTGATCGCTTTCGAACAACTTTCCGAGTCGTTTTAAAGAATTTATCTACCTACAGCTATACACTATATTTAGGTTTTAGTTAGACGACCTATATTTGTATTTGGAGGACACGCGGTCAGACGGCCTCACGGCTGTGACACTGAACGCATTAAGTAGTTTGGATTTAATGGAAATGCTCTTTGAATACATTTTGAAACTTAAATAAAGCTAATAGAAAATACACATAATACATTCTTCTATAAGAACATAAGCTGCGCATAACTCGATTTCACTGTTTTCACTCACCAGATCTTTATTTCAATAAAGATGAAAATATACACATTTTCAGTAAAAGTGTTGAGAATATGCATATCATTAAAAATGCATTGAGAACTATGATATGAATGCACTTTATGTACCATGCAGATGTCTTATTCTGTACGAGGACTGGAGCTTTTCTTGGTGTTGCTATATTGCTATTAAATGCAAAACGTTTTATCTTTGCTAGACCAAACAGTCCTATCTCTAGGATAGACTGACATAGGTGATGGCAAAGATAATTTGTTTCTTTGGTGATACATCACCTACGTATATCACTCTGTCTGATATGTATATCAGATTGTTTTTATTTACACAGCAGATTATTCTCATGAAACTGAATAACCTAAACCGACTAACTTAGTTTGCAAAAATGTGCTATCAAGGTCCTTCTTCTACTAATTGCTCAGATAATTCGTAAACTTATTGGTCTTATGACTTAGTAGTGGAAAAATAAAATAATTTTCATTGCGAATCTAGTAGATAGGCATGGTCCATTGGGAAAAGTCGTTGAGATTTTATTTTATTTTATTTAAACACAATATTTATGTGTATTGTGTGTTACTATGCAGTAAGTGACGCAACTGACGCGCAAGAAGCCTTTTCATTGGGGTCTTATGGCTGGCTGAATTCAAAATAATTATATCTTAATGTATTGGCATGGCATGTTGTGTTATTTATTATGGAGTTTTTTCTTTTTTCTCAGTATGGAGTACAGAAGCTACACTGGGTTGTCTCTATTGCAATTCGAGTGCAAGTTTATACCTAAATTATCGACAGAAATTGTGGTTCAGTTGTCCAGTAGTCTGTTGGAGATTGTTAAGTAAGAGTGCAGCTATACTAGTTAGGTACTGTAACTAGGTAGCTATCCGATGAGCCCTTCCCGCGGCGCCGGCGCCGACGGCAAGGCTGCCGGGAACCAGTCCGTCCGGTGCCCGCTGAAGTCACTGAACTGAACCGCCGTCTGCGCACATCTGCTCTGCTGGCCTCGTTCTTGTATTTATTTCGCAAACGTGACCTGATCAGCCCTTAGCTGTATGTAGATATATACATGTACATTATTGTCGTCGTATTGGTATTGATGATGATGGCGGCGTGTTATTGCTGAACTAGGTGTATCAATAATTATAAGTATAGAGTAGCCAGATGCCAGATGCCTGTGGATGCAATTTATAATTATCCTTTAATATTATAAAATGCGACAGTAACTGCCTGTCTGTCGTCTGTCCGTTACGTTTTTACGCCTTAACCGCTGAACCAATTTTGATTAATTTTGGTAAAGAAACAGATGGGACCTTGGAGAAGAACATAGGCTACTGTCTGTCTGTCTGTTACGTTTTCACGCCTAATCTCTTGAACGAATTTTGATGAATTTTGGTACAGAAACAGATGGGACCTTGGAGAAGAACATAGGCTACTGTCTGTCTGTCTGTTACGTTTTCACGCCTAATCCGCTGAAACAATTTTGATGAATTTTGGTACAGACATAAATGGGACCTTGGATAAGGACTTTTTGTCATAAAAATAAAACTTGAAGGGGCTGATTTATTTAGTATGGGAAACCAATCATTTCTCAGGTTCCTATGGATATAAAAATCATCAATCATCACATATTTTATTCTTACGAAGTCGCGGGCATCAACGTATGGTCGTAAGTACAATTGGCAGACAAGGGGTGGCTTGTTTGAGTGCATTTGGTGGGACGAAGGCTGCATACGTGGCAGTGGAAGGTTGTTGGATTTACGTACCTACTTATCAACATCTTACCTACGTAGACTTCCACGACAGACCCACGTATACTTCATTGTTTCTTACTTGTCTTATTTTTGAAAGTATTATTAGCGTTCCTACTCATTCCATTGACATTTTATATTGTTCGGAAACCTTGTTATGAAGTTCGTTATATCAACTTACTAAAGAGCTTTTCCAACTCTATAAAATATCAATAATGGTGAGTAAATACACTATAATATTTTCAAAAATAAGACAAGTAAGGAAAAATGAAGTACGAGTATAGGTAGTAACTCAGCTACTACGTAATGAGTAACATCATTAAATACCTAGTAATAAAAATTATGTATTGCCTACTCACTTGCATACCTACATCCTGCGTGTGACTACGGCTATTATAGAAAATATTTTGTAAAAAATAGGTACTTATTTAAAAAGGTAGGTAGGTACTTATTTGTTTTGTTTACATGCAAAAACCCAAGTTTTTTGGTGAAAAATTCCACTTAATCAAATAAATAAATAAATAACACTTACCTTTAAAGACATTCTCTTTATTCAGATGATTTTTCTCTTTCACGGTTGATTAAATAAAGTCATTATTTCAAAAATAAAAAAAATCACACGCGAATTCGTTCGATCGAAACCTTCAAAGATTTTAATTTTTACAGTTAAATCGTTCTTGAGTTTCTTAATTTACACTATATAGTATTCACTAAAACTGTAATTTAATTACAATTTTGATACGGACAAACTTTAATACGTTTTATCACTAAACATATCTAAACGCAAAATGCAACCACAAGAAACCTCAGTGCATTTCCTTAGCAGCCGTCCGTTCGAACGAGCGATCGAGCGCGGCTGCGCGCGATAGGATAATCAATTTGACGTAAGACTTTAGTGTTGCCATAAAATTATTTTAAATTGTACAAACTAAAAACGCAACTGAATAATAAGGCACTCTTCGTCTACCAGTAAGCGTGATTCCGCTTACCAAAATGCCGTTTATCATTTATGCTATGAATAGCTATGATGCAAGATTAATGAGAATGATATAATATTAAAATTAATATTGTCTCTAAATTGTAAATTACTTATTTGAATATAAATGTAAAATTTTAGAATTCACAAAAAGTCTTTTCTGCGTCTTCTTTGTCATCCACATTCCTAGGTATGGATTCCTTGGAATCCCTCGGACGCATGAGATGGTTCTTGACCGCTTCATTTGCAGTTTTCCCGTCATACTTATCACTGTGATGGCTGATCAAATGACCGCGAAGTTGCGTCGCCATATTAGTTTTGTAGTCACAGAGGCTACAAAAATAAAGGAAGCTGTTCGGGTGACGACCACTGCGAAGCACGTGCTTGCGAAGGTTTTCCTGTTCAAAATTAAAATGTAAGTATTTGAACGGTAAATTATAAAAATAGGTACCTAAAAATAATACAATATATGAATATATTTTTTTTATGAGATAGGCGGCAAACGAGCAGACGGATCACCTGATGGTAAGCGATTACCGCCGCCCATAGACACCCGCAACACCAGAGGAGTCACAAGTGCGTTGCCGGCCTTAAATCGTTCGTTGGTTTTAATAACGGTACACTAAAGACAAAAGTACATTATGTGGATGTAATGAAAAAGGGGTTAGACCCGTCACCTGGGACTTTTACTCATAAAACTTAACAACTACTAGCGACTTTGCAGAAAAGTATTTTTTTACAGTGCTCTCATCTGTATCTATAATATCATATAGGTAGGTAAATACAAGGTGTTAACAAATTAGCTGTCATTACTTAAACTGGGGCTTCAACTCATGAAACTGAACAACTTTTCCAAAGGAACCAATTGTAAATTCACAAAAAAATTTGAACTTCCCATACTAAGTGGGCCGATCAAGTGACCGACTTGTTAGAAAAGTAAAATTTTTTTGCAAATTGATTATGGGTTCCTTGGGAAAGTTGTTCAGTTTCACTAGTAGAAGCCGTAATATAAGTAATGATCACTAATTTCTTAACACCTTATACATATATCTCTGATTTGTCAACTTTGTGATTTTTGTATTCAACTTGGTTTATTTACTCCAACCAGCTGAACGATTTGTACGAGACGAAGAAAAAAAATGTTTGCGAAAAAATTTCGTTCATTTTTTTTTGAGCTTTTGCCCCAGTTAACGGGTCCCACACCTTCTTTGCTTCATCCTGCATGCACGTAAATCTGTAGTAAATATATCTCATGTGGATAGTTCTGTGAGCTGTGTCTTTTGCACAAAAAATATAATTATTTTTCTTACCAAACTTCCGCAGGTGAAGTTGCAGTGTGGGCAGTAGTATGGTTTTATTCCAGTATGACAGAGAATGTGCCGCTTCATGTGACTCGACTGGTCCGTTCTGAATTTGCAGTGTGGGCATTCGTAGTGTTTGACTTGCTCACCATGTGATTTACGATGTCTACGAATAGGTAAAATAACGTATGGGTTTTATACTGGTAACACTGATGAAACTTTAAGTACTTTTTGTAGCGACATCTATTGAGTATTACAAATACTATTTACGAACAGCGCTATCTACAAGCTTTCATTGAAATACTACAACATGAACTTGGTATCAAAATCGACGTTGTCGTAGTTTCAGCTATGATGTACAGATGGCAGTAAATCTAAAAGTTCTGACAGTTTAAACTAGGTGGCGCTGCAATTATGAAAAAGCACCAAGCAAAAGGGTTTTAGTTCAAAGAAATTACTATAGAGGGCGGTTTTAGCAGGATTTAAAATTAACTAATTGTAAGCTGTGACTCGCCATAGTTGTGCGGAAACATTTTTGAAGTTTCCATACAAAGTTTTCGAATCAGTTGGTATAAAAGCATTTTTTTTACTATGAATGAGTTCGTTGGGGAAAATTTCATGAGTGGGAAGTCATATAATTATAAAATAAAATGCGTAACAATGTACTGTTAATGTTAGGTGTGCAAGCAATTTTAGGTAAGTAAATAATAATAGATACAATATAATATGTATAACCAATAATAAAAATAATAAATACCTTGTAAGAAGTGACACACTGGTAGCCACAAAAGTACAGGTGGGATGCGGACATCGCCGCTCTTCAATCTTACAGCTCGAAACGTGCGCCAGAAGATTGGGCCTGAAAGCGAGAAAACGTTTTCACACCTCCTTCCCCACTGATTTCTCACTGCAGATGGTAGATAGAATAAAGCAATGTTTTTGTGTTTTTGCAGGCGCTAAAATAGGCGATAAATATCAGTGCGAGCGGGGTGCAATTGCAGCGGCTGTGTACATCTGGACGACGGCCAGTGGGGACTGCATTCCAGCGCTTCCAGCTGTAGCAGCGAAACGCCTGGGTATGTGACGACTGTCCGTTTGAGAGATTCATGAACATGTACCAAAAAAGCTACCTTACAATTGCAGCTTGCAGCAACATTACAGCTTGAAAACTGGGTTTCTCTAGGATTTTGTTTAGACGCTTAAAAAAATATACGGAAAAATAATGAAACCGCGCGGTTCTAATTATGAAACTGAAGAACTTTTCCACAAGGAATAATCAATTCGCTAAAGGAGAAAAATATATTCTTATAGGTAATTCAATCAATCAATCAATCATTCAAGTGGTTTCAATATTTTTGGTACATGCTTGCATCGCTCGTTGATGTCTTTTAAATGGCGGGATATTTTACTTGTTCTACGCTAACAAAATAAAACCAAATCTAAAAAAATTAAAATAAAAACCTCAAATGAAATTTGAAGTCGCGACTGTCTTTGTGTTAGTTTGACTGTGGAATCGTGGCTCTCAAATGGTGGACCGATTCGAATGTGGTTTTTTACATTTGAAAGCAGGGTTTTCAAAATCTTAGATGAAAATCTATTCAGTAGTTTCTTCCTTATTAAAATGGGATCGTAAAATTTTAATTTTGTTTGTTACCAAAATACCTAATACATAACGGACTGTCACTGTCATTTTAATTATTTAAAATGTATGTTTATGAAGTGATCCTTGAATATAATATTAAAACAAATGCTTTTATCGTGTTTGTGACGCCATGGAGAAAAGGAAAGATATTCTGTAATGTTGTTTTTCTATTTAGTTACTTATGTACCACCTATACGGGTGTAACAAAATTGGTGTAGGACCCATTACCTGGGGATTGTACTGATCGTATTGAACAACTTTTGTTCTACGACTTTGATCAAATAGCAAAAAAAAATTTGACTCTCCATACAAAAATGGCAAAACAGATGATCAATTTGTATGGAGAGTCCAAAATTTTTTTGCTATTTGAGCAGTCTTAGAACAAAAGTTGTTCAGTACGATGAGTAGAATCCCCAGTTAACGGGTCCTACGCCAATTTTGTTACATCCTGTGAACAAGAAAATTACCTCAACCGCCTGATCTGCTACTTTGAGATGTCTTTGAGTCAGACTTTGTCGTAAGAGTTATGCGAATGTGTGAGATGCATTAAATTTAACACTGAAACTGATGTAGGAAGCGCAAACGCAGCATTTCAGAAATAAAATAACTGCAGTGGACTGCGCGCGCGCACGACATGGCGGCGTCGACACTAATTTGCGACAGTTAGTGATGTTCGACGTTCGTATCGATGTCGATAATATTGGTATTTATAGGTAAACAGGTAGCGAGTATAATATAACTAGGCTACCCGCAGCGAAGTAAACCTATCGATGGTTCTTTGCACAGGGCGCAGGCCTAAAGATTGGAAAAGCTATGTATATAAAAAAAATTGTGCCTTGCGGGGCACATGTCAAACAGCGGTGTAATAGAGGAAAAAATAACCTAATTAAGTGTTATTAATATGAAACAAAATTAAGTAACAGAACAAAAAAAAATGTGGTTATCTTAGTTAATTCGCTTAATTTAACTTTGTGGTTGACTAAATACTGTTATATTATATTGAACATCAATAACTAAAATGCAGTGGCAACATCGATAGCTGGACAGTACTACGACAATAACGCACGGGTGCAGCGGATGCGCGCTTGTCACCCGTCCCACAACTCCTTCACAAATATCGGGAAACATTCATAATTTGATCTGACGCTTTGATACCACTCGCCGGGGTTGCCAGCGATGACATTTTTATACCTAACAGCAGTAAATATCGGCCCGGATGTCGCCAGATCAAAATATTAGTGCTAACACAGCGGCAAGACTGTTTTATTGTGCACATGTGTCGCCGACTCTAATGTCCAGGTTGATATCTTTTGATTTGACATTAACGCAAGTTTATTACATTGGCTGTCTCATGCGACACTCCAACTATTTTATGAGGAACGTAGCTTGTAATTTTCATTAAAATATGGCCGTAAATAAATGAGGAACGCAACCTAATTCCAGTGCTGCAATCAAGTCACATTTAGAATAGAGTGGAACGTGTCAAAGCGAGCTCAAACTTAGAGGATATGAGTCGGACATTAGACTCGCTTGATGCAAACCATTAGGGAGCCTTTACACACGAACTTGAAGCCGCCTGCATGAATCAGCTGAGCGCCGCAAGCCGCAGTAACAGCATCAAGTTCCCGCTTCGTGAAGCCATTGGCGGCTTGCGAGGCCTCTGATGATCAAACTTGGGCCGTACGTTACGCGTTATTGCGCCGGCTGCATTAATGCAGGCGAATAGCAATTGCAACTGTTAGTTGAATGGTGCCCTAATAGTAAGCCTGTGTAATTGAGTGGTCTAGTGTTCATGTCATAATATGGAGAATGCAGATTTATGTGAATACATATTTTACGTTTTGTTGATGTGCCTAGTGTTCTAGTAAATAAAGGATTTGATTTTATCTTTGACTATCATATACCCTTATTATAGAGAGTTTAAGTTTCTCTAATTTATGGACTCACCTGCCACGAAATTTCTCCTTGCAATGGCAACAAATATATTCTTCCAAAGCTTGCGACTCAGTAATAGTTTCTAGTTTCACTGGCTTCTCTTTATCACCATGTTCCAACCTCGAGTGGTTCGCCAGACTGCTCTGCCTTGTGAAGTTAGCTCCACAGATATTACAAATGAAGGGTCTTTCAAACGTGTGCTTTCTTAGATGTTCTCTCAGAGACGCCTTGCGGAAGACTTTCGGGCAAAGAGGACACGCGTATTTTTCGATGAGTTTTTCTGTCTCTCCGACAGTTTTGACCTCTTTAGCAGGTGTGGTGTGAAGCACCTCGTGGAAAAAGCATTCAGCTTGCGAATCGGTGGTAAAGAGGCATTGGCTGCAGCTCCAGATGGCTGAGTTACTGACTGTAGTAGGAGCTTTGCAAGCATTCGAGCGTACATGTGTCGATACTTCTTGAGATAACAGGAACGTCATGCCACATTTAGGGCACCTGTATACAAAAATATAGGTAGAAGTACGGTAGAAGTTAATTAGCTTCAGAAAAATAAATCTAATGAACTTGTTAGTTTTCTCTAAAATACTTACGTCTTTTTGATATCCGGATGGACAATTTGAATGTGCTCTTTTAGTTCCAGGACATTCTTTAGCAACACTTCACCAACACAATATGGACATTTCTTGCGTAAATCAATTTTCAGGTTTCCTTTTTCTATCATTTTCTCCTTGCTTCTGATTCTATGTTCAGACGTAAAGCGATGTTTCGTAGCTTCTTCAGCTGACGTGAAACTCATATTACAAACCATACATAAGTGAGCTCGTTGCTTGTGTTTAGATTTTAAATGAGCAGCAAGCATTAGTGAAGACCTAAACTGAGCAGTGCATTGCTCGCATTTGTGAAGGTCTTGATAATTATCAGTGGCACTCTCCGATAGCTGATGACCAGTCTTCTGACAATGCTTTTTCAATTCTATGTTATATCGAAATTCATTCAAACAAGTAGAGCACGTTATAATGGTCTTTTTACGAATGATTATTGGCATAGATCGGTTGATGACTGCGACCACTTCACTATGATCCGTGCCTGACAAGTGATGAACCATTTCTTGCGAGGCTTCACATTCGAACTTGCAAAATGAACACCAGTATCTCCCGTCTATCGAGTTTATTTTGCGCTCGTGCTCTTCGGAGAACCAGTGTTGCATGAAATTTGATAGCCAGTTAGTGTAAAATTTGCATGGACTGCATTGAAAGGGTGATTGATGGACCATAGCATGAATATTATTGAGGATCAGTTGCTGGTACTCATTGCTGTGCGTTTCCGTAGCTTTTCTAAAGTGATAGTGGGAAATTAAATGTTTGCCCATTAATTGTGCTCTCACGCGGGATTTGCAACCAGAACATTGGATAAAAACTGGTTTGCGCTTCCGTTTCTTTTTTATAACCTTAACAATTAGCTTTTTAGTAGATGGTTTCTTCTTTTTCTTCCGTTGTGCCGGTGAGAAAATCTTGCCTTCATTGAAACGGAACAGGCAGCTAGTTTTTTTCTCCGCAACGTTTTTCAGTGGTTCCAAATGACCAGAAAATTCTAGTTCATGTTCTGGCAAAACTTTTCGCATATGCAAACTAGACATCAAATGTTTTTCGTAAATTGCTCTGGAGCCCAATCGTCTGTTGCAAGGACCACACCAGTACTGCACTGATCCTTTTGTTTGTAGAGTTGTCTGCATTATTTGAGTTTTATCATGAGCTCCTGGAACCCATTTTCCTTTAGTGTAATGCGGTGGTGGAGCATCGTAGTCATCATCACGATCAGCTGTATCAAGCATAATTGGCTTCCATTTTCCACCAGTATGCTCCGGTTCATCCCTTAGAGACCAGTCGTCATGTTCTGGTGATAAAGGTCGCCATTTACCACCAGTATGATGAGGAGGAGGTTTCCACTTTTCACTAAGATGAATTTCTTCGTCATCATCGTCTTCCGAATCTTCGGATTCTTCGGAATCGTCATCTCCTTTATAATCATTGTATGTCATGCCATACGTCGAAGTAGGAATCTCTTTCTTAGCCATCCCACTTATGCTTGCCACAGCATTTATCAGTTTTGTCTGATTATCTATATTACTGCCTATCTTCAAACTGTGACCTCCGATCCAGTCTTCGCCCCTTAAATTTGTCTCTAACGGGCTCATTCTTGGTATTTCTCTTGAGGTAGAAGCGACCGCTAAAGTGCTCTTTCTGTCTACGCTAGGTTTTGCTATAGAAATTGGTGGTGTCAGTCTTGATAGTGATGTCTTCTTCACACTGCTTTGTAGTTCGAGGGACTGGAAGAAGACGTCTGCTCCAAGGCTGTAGCTAGGCTCCAACTGGTCGATGGGTGGATGCTCGGGCTTGGCTTGCGACTTCTTGCCACAGCGCTCCTTGCGGTGCTTGACGTAGTTGTCCAGCCCGATGATGGTGCTGTTGCACTTGATGCACAGGTGGCTGTCGTCGTCATCATCGTCTCGAGGTGATAACATCTGGGGAGAACAAGACAAATATTAATATAATCGTATTTTCTTGCAGTGAAATAAAGAAAACACAAAGAATAAACTAATACTTAATAGTAATAAATAATTCTTTCTTGCAGACAAAAATATGAATATTCATAAAATATGATATGTTGGAAGTTAATTTTAGCAGTGTTACGAAGTGAGAGTTATTATTGTATAATTATGTTATAATATTGTATTTTATTGCCCAGCTTGGCAACTCAAATACACAGATATGTATAAGGTAATGTTTGAAGTCCCTGAAGTTGAATCAGAAGTATACTCATGGATAAAAAAAATCGACTCAAAGTTTCATGCACGATTTTTGGAAAATTAACTCAATCTAGCCAAAATAAAACTAAACAAAAAGTTCAAAAACTGTGTGTTTACTGTTTATGATTTTAGTTTGATGATTTTCTAGTTTTTTGCTTTTAGTGTTTAGCAGTTTTGTAGACTGAGTTATTTTTTTCAAAAGTCGAGCAACAATCTTGAGTCGATTTTTTAGTCCACCACTGTAGATTGCTAATCAGTGTGTAGAAGTTAACCTTCTGCAAAAAGTCTGCAGTTTAAAGTCTGCAACCGACCGCGCCATGAAGGTAAGGTTAAAGTGCAAATTATATTTTAGTACTATACCTACTTTAATTAAACTTTACAGGCAAAATCTAACCAAGGTTTATTACTAGATCACTAAATGTACCTCATTAGATGATAATTTGTGTCTGAAAATATATATCAGTAACTCAAAGATGAAATCAAGGTTAGTTTAACACATAAGAAGCTGTTAGGTTATATTTACTACCATTTTAATTACGTAAGTGATAATTTGAATAAATAAATGATAAAATTGCTGCACAGTATAAAGCAGGGAAATATAAAACAGTATACATGGGAAATAAAAAGTTGTACACTAATTGATAGCGTTTAGTCCGTCTACATACGTACAGACATGCTGTATGATCCTTATAGGGGGTGAGCAGATCCGCACGTCATTAAAAGACTATGAAATATTTAACTCATTTTTTCCATCTAGGAAAGCAAAAATGATAACCTGACTAGAAGAATCCAAAGACAATAAATATGAGTCTTAAACACAACTAGAAACCTACTTTAATTACACTGCAATGCCTTCCAGTCTAAAGTCCTCATCGGTACCCTTCATTACTGCGAATAACATTTGCATAAAGCTAAACGCAAAGTTTACTTGACTGTCATTAATTGGGCCAAACAGACTGTTCTGTAGCATACATACATACATACCTGCGCCTGAGTTGCAAACAATGCGCCCTGAAGTCCTGAATAAGTCAATCGGAATTACCCGCTCATAGATCACCTTATGGTAATCAAGTTCCGTAGTATGACACCGGCGCGGCGCGGGCGCATACATTAGCGAGTAACACGCAATTCCTACCCAGACTTAAGTTTGAAAGATCTTTGAACTAGTTTATATAGGTATGAGGCTAGAAATTTAGTCAAACTTTTATATTGTGGAGTCAAGTGTATCTTTCTGGTGCTTTAGATGTAGAAATTGTAGCTAGTAATTTTTAGCTTCTAGAGGAGTTATTATGGACTCATAATACTTAAAGATAGACCTCTAAGTACCTACAGGAAGCTATTTGTTGCACTTAGAAAAATATGTTAATTGTGGACTTAAGTAAAAATAACAGATCTTTTCTTAAGAAGACCATTTTTATATTCTCGCCAAAAATCGTCCTACGAAGCTAATGTTATAAAAAACATAAATATTGTAAAATAAGGAATACCTATATACCAAACATTAATTTCAAAATCCATCCCAACCTACTGAAGGTTATTCACTAGATTATTAATACATTTGCTCGCCCCTTTTAACCTCCAAATAAACTGTTAAGGTCGCCCGGCAGGTAAAATCGAACGTGTTTTCTTTCAGGCTAAGTATCTTCTTTTGTGTTATGGCTTGGAAAATTTCCAGTAAATATAAAAAGGCACATAGTAACCTTTTACACCTCTGACGCGTAGATCTTTTATTTTATGAGTAGCTCACCTAATTTATGACTTTACGATATGACAGAAACTCTCTCAAAGGGCATCAAAAGTCACCCACTCATCCCTCACTCTCCCCATTCAGCCTTAAATAAATCACTTCTCATCGTGTTGTGAGTGAAGCCGATGACGCAGCGGCCGGGCCCGTCCCGCGACTGTCCCCGCGGTGTGGTCCGCATTTGTCCCGAAAGTTTCGTCCCGAAAATGTTTTACCTAAAACTTTTGTTACCTATTGACTCATTTATACTGCGTCTAGACTAGCGGCAAGTTGTACGATACACCTTTCTTTTGGTGCTTACATCACAAGTCGCTTTTATTTTTATTCACATCTGGTGGTAAGTGATGATGATGTCGAATATCTTACCAAGATGGCTTAGCGGCCAACCGGGTTTACCAAGATTCCCCAACGCCATAGGGAACTGGCTATATCTTATCTGCATGCCAGAACACATCAATGCAATTAACAATGATTTTTGACGGAAAGACTAGATAAGATAGTTGTAGCTAGCCAGACGGGCTCCGAAAATGTCCTACCAGCCGCCAAACCGATTCTACGAAGTTGGACCTCGCTGAGATTCGAACCCGCGAACTCCTGATGTGAAGCAAGCAGACTAGCAACTAGACCATGGAGGCGGTTAGCTACAGAAAAAAAAATTACGAATCAGGAATACATAGCACGAAACAAAAAACCGACATTAACATGTGATGAACATTTTTTTTTTACAATGGACCGAAGAAAGTAAGGTAAATGCGGAATAAATAGTCCCTGTCCCGGGGTCGAGTCCCGCGTGTCCCCGTTCCCACTTGTCCCTAACTCCCGATCCCGCTAGAGGCTGAATCAAACCACCATTAATAACGTCGGCCTCACCTGTCGCAACCGCCACTGCCGGAGTTACCACCGGTTCTGGTTCGAACAGAAGGCGCTGGTTGACAGTGTTGTGTCGTGATTGTTATCAACGATATTCTCTGTCAGCTCATAAACATAAAAGTACTTACTAATGTCGAAAGCGAATGGAGTGATATTGTGGACAAAACATGAAGCATGAAGCATGATGTCGTCACTGCACACTGCCACGTGGAATGAGAAGACTTCCAGCATAGATCCATCTGATTCAGTCATCTGGTGGATGCATGTAGCTCAAAGTCACGGAATCCTATAATACAAGATGCCTATAGGCATTTATATGCACTCGTAAGAACCTATATGTTCCAAAGTGGACGTTTTTTGGTTAAAGTATCGGTGTAGATCTGTTGTGGTATAGGACTCCTGTCAAAGCTAGTATACATACTCAGTAGTTAAAATATGCTACTGCACGTAGAATTCATTACTTCTACATTTCACTTAGACCATACTGTAGTACTAACATGTTTCGTCTTAACCTATAGTTGTAAGTACTCAGTTATTTCACATTTGAAATTTTTGATTCCTGTACATAGAATATTCAGTCTCTACGCACAGAAAAGAGAAAAAGGACTCCTGTCATCAACCATTTCGCTGCTTCTATCTATCACCGAAACCTCTCGACTGTCAACCCGTTCGCCACTCGCCACGAGAGGGGTGACATTTGAACGACAACTCTTGGTGATGACGCGGAGTGACACGCGTCAATCGTGCCGCGCCGTGCCGCGCCGTGCCGCTACCATTGTGCCGCGCTGACAAACAGCAGACAAATGACAGCCGCCAGACAAACGACCTGATGTCGTTGCCGTGTCGTTAACGTCATTATTGTCATTACACTGGTTCGGGGAACTTTTTAATTATTCGTCCGTCATGTCTTTCGACGTGTCGAGTTTATTCTTTACACAGGTTGATGTATTGATTTTTTCCTATTGTTCGATGTTTTGTTTGGAGTTCTTTGCGTTGTTTGCCTTTACATTTTTCCAGTTTTGGTGAAGTATTTTTCTTATGGGTTTGAACACCACATTGTTATAACTTTTAAACCTATCTGAAGTTTTAATATGGTTGTCATGATTTTTATTTTTTGATACATAATGTATTGTCTCTCATTTGAAAGTTTTCTGTACACCTTATTTAAAGTTGTTTCTCTTAGTGGGATCTCATGTCAGTCCTGTCATGACATGATGTATGAAATATTATATCATATGTATTGTATAGTTATATCATTTATTTCGTTTATGCAATTATCGATTATTTAATATCAAAGGCTGGGATCTTAGTTGTCCATAAAGCGAAATAGTTCAGGGATCTTTACAACAACCGATTAAGAAGCGAGCCCCTGCAGGTGGAGTGAGCGTTACTCCAGTTTGCCAATTCTCCCCACACAGAGGCCATCAATCAAACGTGTCACGTCAAAACTCTATACACGTCCATTGCACGCGTTGCATGTGTGTGTGGCCGCTATGCTCAGTTGCACTACACAGGGTGCAACTGACACTCTTTTATCAACTTGTCACAGTTATTGCATGATCTTCTAGTCCATGGACATATTATTCTTAAAAGGTTTTGTCAATGTATGCCAAAATGACGAGATAATGTTGAAATCATAAGTAATATTTTCGTGGTTTGTACGACTCGGCTTGTCTATATAAATTCAGTTGTTTTATTTTTCTAAACCAGTCTATCCCGTGTGCTAAAAAAGTTTATCAACTCATCCCACGTAGAAGATTTCCTCACACCTCGTATAGTAGTAACAGTAACAGTGCTTTTCACTGTGTGTGTGTTTGGGCAGCCACAGCCGTCCGTCACGTCAGTCACGCGTCCTTACGCGGACTTCAGTGAGGTAGGCTCCGCTATGCGCCACCTATGAAAGATTAGTCACTGAAAATTCTGAACTGAGCATATCGGAAAGGAAAAAAGTAAATAAAAATAAGTAATAGGTATGCTTACATCGATAAGATAACTGCATTGGAATGTCCATCAAATTATAAATCATGATGTAAGGACTTGGTTGGCAACAGTCCCCTTAACAAATCAAATGTTGAAATGCAATTCGTTCTGGGGAAAATAACAGATAGTCAGTGTTTAAATGCGTCTAATGCAATCCCGCCTATGAAACGCAAAGAGTACAATCTCTGTAAAAGCCCGAACTACGGAAAATCCTAGGATTTACCAACTCTTAATTGGTAAAAGTCCAACCTAACCTAACCTAAAATGTTGGTAAATCCTAAGTATGTAGGTAGGATATAAGTTTCTGGTTCCCATAATACAGGCACTCCTAAGTTTGGGACCAGATGACCGTGTGTGATTTGTCCCGGATGATTTTGTATTTTTTTAAAGTGTCTAGGGCAGGGGTGTAGTGGTGGTCCCAATCGGAACGTGTCCGCGACGTCGTCAAAGGCTGTCGCCCGAATAACGACGCTGGCATCGATCCGCCACCCGCCGGCCGCCGCCGCCGCCGCCGCTCCGGTATCGCTACCCTCCGCCGTGCGATACTAACGAACACTACATTTGAAAATGTCACTAATTTAACACAAAAAATAATAAAACCGACTGCTTAACATCTGTTGGCATATTTACTCGACGCTTAAGAGGTGCCTATAGCACAAGCTTCGTTCGAGCCTATTTTAAGTATTAGCCGATCATTGTTTCTGTGTTCAGCCTTTGTCATTACTTAATTTTCCTTTATATACTACTGAATCTATTATGTGCAATAATTTGAGGCAACTTAAATAAATTTTGGTACTCTATTAAAAAAAAACATCGCATCAGTCAGACAAAAAGTTATAAATCATTTGGTTGGCTGTAACAGAAACTTAGTAGGTAATTTTGTACTGACAGAAATGAAAGTTATATTATGAATGGCGCTGCAATTCTGAGATAGGTCTCGTCTTAACACTCCCCATAATAATGAGAGCCCGCAGCATATCATAGCTGCATTAAAATCGTACGTTACGATCGGCAACCGACCTAGGTTGGGTGGGAATCAATTATAATTCCCATTAGAGGGGGGCGGACCCCCCCTGATTTATGGGTTTTGGCACTGCACTGAAAAAATGTTAAGGTAGTGATCCTCTACATTGCAGTGACGTTTGTGCAACCATTGCTTGAGATCCAAATCGTAGGCTATAAAGGATAGCTCAGATATATAGTCGCTAGCTATAGTAGCTATGATATGAACAAGTTTAGAAATACTTGAGTCAAGAAAAAGGTTTTGAAATTACTGTGTCTTTTACGTGCTAGCCCATGAAAATATTCTGAAGAGATTTCGGATTGCTGTCTCTTCTGCAAAGAATTTTGTTATTAGTAATATAACGTAAAACGTTTATCGTTGAAATTTTTATTGAATTCCATTATTATTGACCAAAAAGTTCACCCCAATCCTGCAACAAAACTTCACCTACCCATCCATCTTCATACTCCATCTTTTACATCCCGACACTTCATGCTGAAGACCAGCGCCAGTGCTTGATCAATTAAAAGTAAGCTAATTCCCGGTGTGACCTGTCTCGGCAAGTTGTGTCGTCCGGACAACGGATCCGTCCCGCGGGGCCCGGGGCTGATCCATTAGCCGGCGGCCATCAGAGTCCGCGGACTTTTACATACACCCCTATTAATTAGCGCCATTAGACACATTACGAGTAGGTATGTCGTTGATGTTCCTTAATGTAAAATGAATAATCTCATGATTTGAGAAAATATTTAGAGCTTTCAATTCGGAAGTTTACTTAAATAAATATACTTTACATTTGTATTTAGTGACGAAAGTTATCTGAAAATTAATAAAAATGTCAAGAAGATTACTTTAGCATTACAACTGCACCATCATATCTTTCCTTTCGAGGATTGCTCCGATCTGAATGACGCAAAAGTACTATTGCACTTTACTGCTCTCGTAGAGCCATCATTTATTTGATCCAAGTACCATTACAATAGGTTCAAAGGTGCCTATCCGTCATTGGCTTACCGGCCAGCAGTCATTACTCCACGTCACACTGCCAGTTTGAAAATCGAACGTCCGCGCTCAGCGTCATTACAGCGGCCAATCAGCGCGCTGCGCAGACGCACCCCGCCGCGTTCTTTATAACGCGCATGCGCGGGAATATATCACGTGTCAAAACTCAAAAGAGGTCTTTTTTACAAACGTATCTTGTATTCGTCATCGTTACGGCCAGCCTCGAAGGTAGGATCCTGGCGACCAATAAATAATAAGATGTGAAAAGAGTTATTTATTAAGTCTTTGTGTCAGAATAACTTCTTTTTTCTTTAAATTCGATTCTTGACACGGATTTGTGGAAATGGATGCGCTCATTCCCTGTCTAACCGTTGAAGATTGTGGCTCTTATTTCCTCTACACTGAGTGCAGTATCTGCGACGTCGATGAAGACATCTCGTTTTTTCCCGCGCCGTATTGGAGATGAGACGAAAGCACGACTGGGGATCATAATAATTATTCATGTGGTGCCTGTAATGAAAAGGATCACGATGCACATAAAATATACGATTTGACCGAAACCGAGCAGGTTGTGCATTAACAAATGACTGGAATTGATTGAGATTTCTTATCGATCGCGTGACACGGACTAATTTATTAGCGACAGCAAGCAATAAATGGTTTAAAGGAAATTGTGATTTAAATAACAATTTAAATCGGTAGATGCTTTTGTGTCTTTTCAATAATTTTACAATGTACAGTGATTGAATATATATTTTTTTTTATCACGGTTACAGTAAACTGATAGACAAAGGAAAATAAAATCCTTCTCATGGTAACGCTTACAAATTAGTTAATGAAATATTGTCGATAAGGCGCAAACGTCTTTCCGTATCAGAGTTTAGAGTCAAGCCAATACCTTCTTTTACATTATCATATCTATCAGAATTTGGTCGAAATCAAAGGGGTATCAAAACTTACATTTCCGTTCACAATTTCACATAGATTATTTACGATATGTCAAAAATCACGACTGTCTTACTATGGTCAGTTAGATAGTCAATTGGACTAGTGCGAGACAGCCAGGCCAACGAGATTGTTGGTAGGTAATGTATTAGATCATACAATAGAATAGTATAACATAGAATCCCTATTTTATCCCTCAAATACGCCCAATCCACTATAGGGTGCTACTTTATTAGTGCCCGATATTTTAGTCGGTGCTTCTACTCCTGATTCTGATCAACTTTCCCCAAGGAACCCATAGTCAAATCGGAAAAAAATTTTTGGACTCTTCACACTAATTTGGCCGCTCGCCTGATCGATTTGTATGAAGAGTCCAAAACATTTTTTACGATTTGACTATGGGTCCCTTGGGGAAAGTTGATCAGAATCAGGAGTAGAAGCGCTGACTAAAATATCGGGCACTAATAAAGTAGCACCTAATATAGCCACTTCTTTGCCATCATAGACGATGAGAAAAATAAATTGCGTTTGTTGATGACACAGCATCAGATATTTTTACAACGATCAGCGATTCCTCTGTTACAGGTCCTGACTGTAGCCTCCCACTTAAGAAACTATAACGCGAGCTGACAATGTCTATTGTAGCTGTGGCCCGCAGCAACATCGAGAGAGGACGGCTGCGGCTCAGCCTGCGCCCCGGCGCTGTTCAGAGACGACATCCTGCTATCGATTTATCGGATAAAATAACATAAAAATCAAAAAAGTAGCCTATAAATGTAAAAAAATAGGCCCGACGAGACGTATCAAGGAACCCAAAGCGAGCTAAAATGGTTCTTGAATTGAAATTGGTTTAACACATATCGAAATTAAATTGATTGTAAATTAATGTATTAGATGTACATGAATGCAAAAATTAAAAATACTAGCAGCAAATCGCAAAGAATCTTTGAAAATGTGATTAGAGGCAGAAAACTGTACCGAAGAAGCGTTGAAAGCGATTAGATTTTTTGAATAAACTGCCTGGTATAAATGACTTTTTATAGAGGTACCTCTGTAATATTTTCTTTTAAGGGTATTAAGGACGTGTCACAAAAGTGGCAAACATTACCATTATTCTAGCTTTATTTATACATTTTGAAGTTAAAACTCTTTTAATTCTTTTTTATAGAATTTAATCTCCTAGAGATACGAGTAATCTAGGCGAGGTACCTTCGACGACTACAGTGATACGTCCGGACAACACTATTAAAAGCGTGTATAAATCAGCGGTGGCAAATAAACCGATTTCAATTATACATAAATCTCGCGGCGACGTGTGCGCCGCTCGGAGGAGCCCGCGACTGCGTTCGCGCACTGCTATTACTGATTTGTTGCTGTTTGTTTGTTCAAGCCGATTGAAGGTAAGGTAGGGTATTCAAATACAGGGTGGGATTGGTTCGTAGGTTTCCTGGTAACTCTGGCGTCTGCTCATGAAAATGAACAATTCTCACCAAGGACCCTATAAAATCGAAGCAAAAAAATTTTGAAGTCTACAATAAAAAAATTTGGTAACGACATTCAATATTGCTTAAACGATTGGCATTCCGTTAAAATTATTATTTATTACAAGTTTTTCTGCATTTTTGAAAATTCATCCGTCAAGATGTTAAAACGGGGGATGAAATTTGGTATAGTAACTTTACCTTTAGTCGAAGTCTAGTTGGCAAATAAACTTCCCGAAACGTTGAGTGTAAGAGTCCCACGTGGTAGGGAGTTTGTACTAGGTAGAAAAAAAATATTGACGATTTAAAAGCATGTGTAAAGCATCTACTTAAATAAAAAACATTTTGAGTTTGAGTTTGAACAGTCTTATAGTCCGATCGATTAGCTTAGTATGAAGAGTCCATAATTTTATTTGCAAATTCTGTATAATTTCTATAGGAAAAGTTGTTCAGTTCATGAGTAGGACATCCTGTCAAAGTTTCCGGGAGTGGTCTATTTACACCTGTATACATAATGTAAAAAAAAATGTGCGTTTGAGATTTAAAGAGGTTACTTAGAACCAAGTTTAAAATACAGGAAAAATATTGAAAAAATCCGATTTATAACATATTTTTCACTTTTCCACACAAATTCTTTATTAACTATTCAGATTTAGTATGAGAATCTAGAAAATTAATTTGAAGAGCGGATTTTTTTCAATATTTTCCTGTTCTGAGTAACACCTTTAAATTTCAAACGCACTTTTTATAACATCCTGTATTTTTAATCAATCATAGAAAAGACATCAACGAGCGATGCTTTCGTCTATGGTTTTGTAAATAAGATAAAAAACAATTTAAAATCACTGCATTAAACTCCGAGTGTACTAAAACTAAACCTAGCTAAGATTCTTCTCTCGGCTACAAGCTTCCGATGAAGTTTGACTTGACTTGGTTCAGTAGTTTTCGAGAAAATCGCCAACATGCGAAACGTGTTACAAATCAACTGACGTAGAAATAAAGTAATCTAGTACCAGTACGTTTTTAAAAATAAATGATGTATTGAAAATCGTAGATCTGTGTATATTATTTTTCTACGTTGGCGCTTTCAAAATGTTGCTCTTCAATTACGATTCGGGAATCAGGATTTGACGTATCGGGATTTACACCCCACTCCTTACGAGCGGACTAAAAGAAGTATCCATCAATATCCAACATAACTAATTAATATTAAAATAATGAAGTATGGAAATCAAAACCAAAGCTAAAGTTTATCAAATCAACACTTGTATTGTATGTTGTTTGAAGAATAGATCGTAATGTTGATTAGTTCGTAACTGAACACCTAGATGGCGTTACATGTCTCATCGTAGTTTACGCGAACGCTCAACACATGTTGTACTGACGATTCCCGATATGAATACGACGCATAAATGTTAATTAAATTCGCAAAATTGGTATTTTTGTTATAGCTTAAACATAAATGAAAAAATATATATTATAAAGATAAAAAAAGAACAAAAAAAGTCTCTAGCAGAGCGTGGTTTCGATCCACGGACCTCTGGGTTATGGGCCCAGCACGCTTCCACTGCGCCACTCTGCTCATAGCAGCAAGGTCGAAATTATCGTATGTTATCTATAGTATATTTCTTCATCTTTTCGTTGAAGTTTCATAGTTTTTTATAGTGCGTGACGCACGCATAATCAATAGTTATCGTTACTTTTAATAATAATTCTTTATTACAGCCAAAGAAGCCATACAAATATGCAGGGTGTAACAGAAGTGTGTGACAATACTTCAAGGTTGGCTTTTACCCATCAAACTGAACAACTTTTGTTCTACAACTTTGTTGTAATCGCAAAAAAATTTTTGGACTTTTCATACAAACTTGGTTCGCCAGCTGATCGATTTACAGGATATCTAAAGATACAATAAATACAATAAATACAACAAATACTTTTTATATACTTTTGCGTAACTGTTACTTTTATTTAAAGTTTTTTTACAAATCATAAAGGTAGGTAAGTAGGTAAGTCGCTACATAATTTTATTTATTAGATATTAGCTGTTGTTACTAGGTACCTACTATTTGTCTCTGCTACTATCGATTTTCATTGTAAACCACAATAACCCCGTACTGTACAAAAGTTGTTAATTACTTATCCTTATTTTCATGCTGCATACTTTCTTATAGGTAGTTTCTTTTTTAGCTTTAATAAAAACGTGTCGATAATATTGCGAGGCGGAGCGTTGACGTGCTTATTAACCGGGAAAATTGAAAATTGACTTAGTGAGATGATTGGCAAGGGAATATTAGCTCGATGCAATTTTGCTGGGACGCTTTGTTTGCGTTTTTAAAGGAAAATACTCGTTACTCTTGTGACGTTAATCCATCATTTCGGCACGCGCGGGAAAAAGGGGAAAGCAGGCAAAATGGGTTTACTGGTTAATCAAAGCATGGGCATGGTGGTAAAATTTACCATGGTTATTTTATTTAATCACAATTGTTTTAGTTAAAGTGCACTATTGTAAGCAACACCGCATATCCCTTGGCATAGTAGGTATGAGAAAAATAATATACAGTTAGTAATTTTTTTCAAACCAAATCTAAATGTATTTTTTTATTGTAAAACGCTTGATTCTGATGGTATGTAATGCTATGTTAAATGGGACACTGACACGATTTAAAGATAGAAAATTGAAAACAGAAATACATATGTATATCAATTATAGTCAGACACGTCACATAATAGCGACACCAGCGCCCCTGGTGGATGAGTCACAGCTGCGTTTCTTTTCTATTACACCTTTATTATTGTCAGTCTTACACTTCGACAAACTTTACGAGGAGTCGGATGAAATCGGAACTACAGTATTTGTACGAGAGAAATTCTTACTACGCAGACAGTGGCGCCACAGTTCAGTAAAGCGCATGTTTGGTAGTTATTATTGTTATTTGGAGGTTATTCGTAATATTTTCCCACCATCTCATTACTCGTGCGTTGTCGTGTCGCTAATCCGTCGGGAGACACGGTCTAATGGCTGTGATCATGTGTAACGCGTGCGTACGTTACATATTGAAGAATGACATATTGGATGATTGGGCGAACCCTTGGGAGATGCCTCCACAAAATGTTAATAATGAGCAAAATTGGTAGACAACCTTTTTCAGGAAAATGTAGCAGGTGCAGGTAAGATACAATAACAAATGAATATTTGTTTGCGTTGTTAGCGTCCGGCAGTTACAAAAATACTTATTTGTATATAAAAAGTAATACTTACATAATTATTACGTTATGCACAGTACGGGCAAGAGATTAGAAAAAAAAACCAGGCCATTGGATCTGATGAAGGTTAACTTGAACAGTAATAAAAGAGAGTGCCTAAATTTACTGATTAGCTGGCAGCAACAGCAATACAGCTAGGAGAAAATGAGGTAACTTTAATAACATTCCGTTCCTCGCATCGACATTGTTACTCCACCCGCTCACACTCGAATGCATAACAGACAAACAGGCTAATCCGAGCGTTATCGTAAATTGTCAGTTTATGACGTGCGGAACGGCGGCGGGGGTGCGCGGGCGCTGCGCGGGGTGCGGACTTTTCTAATTTCGCCCTCTGCGCCCGTTTTGATGCGCTAATTCGTGTAAGCAGTTTCTGAACGTGCTTGTTTCGAGTTCACCTCTGTTTTGTAAACGTATTCTCCGCTATTTTGCCACTCTTATGACCCAGAACAAAAGGGCGAGAGTTGGATGCAAATGTGTTTAGGGGTGAGAGACGTTTTACCTAGGGTCGCGCAGTTTACATACATTTGTCGGTTCGGTTTTTAAATTGGGAATTAACTGTGTTAATAGCCAGTTAGTTCTAAATGAATATTGTACAACACTGCATATCTGAATTTGCGAGTAAATTTATTTTGTGGTTTCTACTTTTGTGTTTTGTTTGTTCATATCATCGCATATTATTATAATGTAGGTATATGAGAGAACGAAAGCAATATCTTGTTACAACTTACCGACTAAGCAACGGATGGACAGATAGACGGTCAGTTATTACATTACAACATATCAAAGCGATCGCATCTCCCGCCCGATGCGCCCGCGCAGGGCAATTAATACTCTTCATTTAATCGATTCCTTCAATTATTCCACCTTGATATATGTTAATCCTTTTCGGAGATATTGTTGGCTTGGCTATAATTACGTGGGTGGCGACCTCTATTGACAAGTATTGATGTTTTTAATCTGATGGATAGGATAAGGCATTAGGTATGCGCGTACTACGGACTGTCCGTCGGTCGGAGACTTGATTTGTAGTCGGTCGGCTCATTGGCCGTAATTATTGGATTTGGGCGCGATATTTATTGCCATTTCTTGTGAGTCTCCTTGATTTATCATTGGGCTGTCGTGTGAAAGAATTATAGCGATACGTGTAAGGGCGAGACGGACCCCAGGAAAAAAGAAGACATCATCCGATCGATTCATTACCGCTGTTTCACTCAGTTGCTGAGAGCCAGCTATAACATTCGATCACCAAACTTGGGAGACACATAATTTTAATAAGAATTCCCATTTAACGTATGATCAGTCAATTGTAATTAGATTCCTAACATCGAAAGAAAATAAAGTCAAAACTCAAGAGAAGCAACGTCATATCATGTCTTGAAGCATAAACATCTGGTACGGGAACTCGATCGCTCCGCAGTGCCCACAGAACCAGCGGCTGCGCACCAAATATGGCCTTCAGGTGGCAGTACGCAACAGATGCTATCAATTTCAGATATGCAGTGGATTACACTACACTTAGTTACTAATGTAATTTGAAATTTATATCAACCCGTGTCGGAAATGAACAAAATCAAGAACAAATCATTAATGTTAAAAAATATATAATAATAATATCTGGGACAAATCACACACCGTCATCTAGCCCCAAACTAGGATTCCCTGTATCTTGGGAACCAGAGACTGATATACATACACAAATAATTTTAAATACATACATATACAGGGTGTTAAAAAAAGTGCGTTTGAAATTTTAAGGGGTTACTCAGAATCAAGTATAGAATCCAGGAAAAATATTGAAAAAATTCGCTCTTCAATTTTTTTTTGCAGTTTTTCATACAAATTCTCGATTCACTAACTATTTAGATTTAGTATGAGAATCTGAAAAAAATAATTGAAGAGCGGATTTTTTCAATATTTTTCCTGGATTCTATATTTGATTTTGAGTAACCCCTTAAAATTTCAAACGCACTTTTTTTAACACCCTGTATAGATATAATACACCCAGACATGAATCCCCTTCTTAAATGCCTTATTTGATATAGCAAAGTAAAAATAAACTGGTTTTATTAACTAACGTTTTAGGATTAATCATAAACAGATCTTGAAAGAGATGAACATATAAGATTCAACAGCATAAATTAATTTATAAACAGTCATTAACTTGTGTTTAGATATTCATAAACCGACATTAAACTACAAACAAATGTATAGTAACGGACATTAAACCGCAGGGAGACCATGTGAAATACTAAAGACGTAACAAAAAGGAATTGTAGCATAAGTCTTGATCATGATATATTATTTTCTAAATGACACACTATCTGAAAACAAAACAGATAAAAGTGATGAGCTATTAATCCGTGACTAATAAGACACGTATACTTATAACATGCAGATGATTTATACATCATACGATACGGTGTTTGTACGCTATATTTGCAAGCGTATATTTTATTTAAGAAAGAATTGCCCAAAGAACAAAGAACAAGCAAAACAAACAACCAATCTTAAAAACTCAATATTTATGGACACTCTACTGCTAATTTCTTAAGGGTGAGCTTGGACGGAGCTCGGTAAATAATTGTCGCGTTAAAAGAAAACCCAGCGAATATCCCCGATTAACATAAAAACCATCTAAACAGACAACGGAACACCAGTCTTCCTTCCGCAATATTTGTGAAAAAATTACACGTTTCCGGCCAAACTCCCCGCAACGACGTTCGCCTCTAGTTCTCGTCCGCGAAAAAAAGTAAAAAGTTGCGAATGTTAATTGTTGGTTGGCAAATAAAACGGTAATTGAAGCTAAATTTGAAAAAAGAAAATTGTTATTGCCAGCATCTACTCGTTTAGTCCTTTCAAGGTAGATATTGTTACTGTTAGTTACAATTACAATTGAGTAAAGTAGGTATATTATATTTTCTGTGTTGCAAAAATATTTAATAAAAAATTGTAGCCTAGAATAGAATTAAAAAGATTATTAAATTTCATTGTTATGATCCTTGAAAATAAGAAAAAGTAAGATCCAACTTCTAATAACAAATGGAGGCTCGGGCTGCTTCCAAACAGTATCATCTGGTACGAATAAAAGTTGGGGTTTTATCACTGCCCTGTCCATCATAAAGCATTCCTCCCCAGGAGGGGGCGCATAAAAGTTTAGAGGCATTCGGCTAATAAATCGTGTCAAATAAATAAGTGTTGAGTCGGTTGGCGGCATATTGATTCGTCATGTGCCGCGCGCCTTAGCGGGGCGCGGGGGGAGCACTGGGTGCCCATAAAGGTGCGTAATGGCCGCACTCGGAAGACAGCGCAGAGTCGCGCATCGATTAGCGCCCGAGTCGAGTCGGCCGTCGCCGCCGCTGCCGCCACCGCCGCCGCCGCCGACGCAACGATACGATACGGCATCATACCATTCCAATAGCCATCACTCAGCAGCATTTCTTATAATAGTCCAAAAATATTCTAGTAAATAGCCGTCTTGTGTCTAGACTAAAAAGACATCATATAATTACACAAATGCAATAATGTACTTCAAAGCATTCAACTTACTTTTTCTGTTAGGTCAAGAAATTTTGTTGCTGATGGCATACAAATAAGTTATCATTAATATAAGTTATTTTGTCAAAATGTTATATGAGTCAAAGTAAGAAGACTGTCGAGATGTTAGAATTATAAGAGAAGGTTTAAAATAAATGAACGGTAAAGAAAAACAATTATGTATAATCAATAACAAGAAAGTTACAAAAATAAGCTTAAAATCAATACTAGTATTGAATCTGTTTCAATCCTGGGCCAAGGATCCAATAAGGTCAAGACTATAATTTTATATCATAAAATACGATACCTAAATGAACAGACTTGTTATTAGAATAGCGTGCATTAATCAACATAAATATTTACCAAATGAAAATGATTATGGAATTCATAATTTTGACATGACATGGCATGAGGCAGTAGATTACATTATTAATATCGAGGTAAAATCGGAGTCATTTGAAAGCCATGATTGGCTGCTATTTGATTTATATGCTGTATATTGTTACTGCTGCATTCATAATAAGTCACATATAAATTACACGGTTATGTCGGTGAATAATATACTGTAAATTACCGATATTAGTATCGACATCACGGTAATAGATATTTTACTTAACTGTACTCTGGCAAGTCATCAATAGCGTTTCGCGAAGGGACTGCAGTGAATTGTCTGTAATAGACGCAGATTGAACTTTTATTATTTGGTTACTGAAGTTGGTCATATTATAATAATATTTGAAAAGTTAAATTAAGGAAAATAGTTTGCAAAGGTCGTTACAGTTACAGATTAGTAACTTGTAACGAGTGTTACGCACGACACGGCACATCTCTATCAGATCGCAGTAACCATTCGTTCGCGTCGGCCGCGCCAGCAGGCCAGCCGCGCAGACCGGCCGCCATCGCCTCGCCATAGCTCTCCTGCCTGCTTGCCTCGCCCCTTCTTATTGCCTGCCTTCATCCGGACTTTGATTAAAATCTCACAATACATACACACAAACGCTCACTTTGATATGTGTATAAATCTTGACTCGACTTCAACCCGACGACCCTGCGCCACGCAACCGATTCTCCCCCATAGATCCACAACTTTAGAGTTCCTTTTCCAGTCCGCGGCAAGAAACCTTGCCTACCACCTGTCAAGTGATATATTGGCTTTAAATAACATATCTTATTTATGTTGAATTGGAAACAAAGTGTATAAAAAGGTTTTATTATAAATAATCGAGCGACTCTGAGTGGGAGGATAACTAAATTTGTAACGAACTTGTAGTAATAATGACGATTCGCTGTTACGTTATTAAGTATGTTTTTTCATTTTTATGTTACGAACAAGAAAGTACAAATAAAATAACTGGTATTAAAATATTTTAATAGCATCTCTGATTGACCGATGTTTTTTGGGTAAACCGGTGCTGCATTTGTGTTGGGTCTGACACGATATCTTTCTATAACATCAGGATTTAATAATACATATCAGGCTTTTGTAATAGTGCTGAAACAGAACATGGTAGGTATTTATTTGTACAGAAATAAATTCCACCTCTTCAGTAGGTCGATGAAAATGTCAATAGTTTCATGAAATATTTCCGACTTTTTAACTCTAACTTTTAAACTTAAGCTCTAGGTTCGGTTAAAAAGTCGGAAATATTTCATGAAACTGTTGAAATTTTCATCGATCCACTGAAAAGGTGAAATTTATTTATGTACATTTGTGTTAATCTTCCAATGAAACATTTGCATTTGTGATAACAGTCCCGCAACTAGCAAGTACTAGGTTCGGTTAAAAAGTCGGCAATATTTCATGAAACAGTGTTTATTGTATTGCCGACACGAATTCGGACAGAGTCACGTTGGAGTGAACATGTCGTCACATTAAGTAGTCTCTTATATTATACAAAGTTATAATTCAATAAAGATTCTAAAAAGTATTTGATTAATTGACAAAAACTTTTTTTATATGTATTTATAAACTTTAATAAACACGTAAGTGCAAACTCATTTTTTGCGCAGAATAATATTATCATTTAATTTAACTTTTTTTTTCATATTATATTTAAAACATTTTAAATATACGAATTTATTTATTGAAATTTAGCCTTTTTCTTATATATGTAAGATTTCCGGTAATTTTTGGGTATTTTGGTTTAAAACAGGCTGAAGCCAACTGATATCCTATGTCAATGGGATTTTATTGTAATCTTCTGGATGGATGTATTTGCAGAAACTTTCGAACATTTAAAAAAAAATAACTACTTGTTAGTGTAAGTTAAAGGAGACTTTTACAGAAAGAGGTCAGTATGGGAAAATAGATCATAAGGCCAATAGTTATTTTAGTAAAGTGGACATTGCATGTTTAATCGGCCAGTTAAAAAATTGGTGCTAGCTCTGACTGAACTTGACACCACTCAGACAAAAGTTATCTCAAGTTCTTGGTTATACCTAATTCATCGTTTTTTATTTATCGTAAGGTACGTTAACAAATGACTCAAGATTCCTACGCGTTATAATGTCATCATTTTGCGAAGTCCCGTCCCCGATAGTGCGGGAGGCGCGTCGACGACATTCCAAACTGGTTGTGTAAACCCGCGACCGGTCCGCGACTTCTTGGCCTAGGTCACGGAAGCGAAAGTTTGTTCAAGAAATGTTCAAGTTTAGCTACTTTCATATTAGTGTCATAACATAATATAAGCATTAGGTGTCAGACGCTTACCACGTAATGATGTATGTAGGTTTACAAAACCATCACAGAAGGAAATGTAGTAGAAATAAAAGAAATATGGAGAGCTAGTCAAAGTTTCATCGAAAAAGTTATTGAGTATATAATTTTTAGTTGAGGTAGGTAAGGTACTTTATCTATCATTAAAGTAACAAGCATATACCTATTGTTCATTCCAATCAAAAAAAGCAAAAGGTAAACAAAGATAGTATGCATCTGACATTGACGTGTCATTTCCATAGTAAGTTTGTTTATCTTTTGCTTTTTTTTTATTAGAATGAACTAACTATACCTAAAATAGAACGTCTGTAATGAGATTACAGGTATACCTAGTTAAACGATCTAACCTTTATGTAAAACCTCAATGTTATCCAGTTCAGAGCAAATACATATTTTTGTTATATTCTATTACAAACATTAAGATTTTATAAATACATGAGTATGACAACTCTTAAAATTCGAACAAACCGATTTTAAAAAAGAAGCATCCAATTCCACCGATCCGTTCCAAAACCTTTCATTAATCAGCGATCGAGTCCCACCTCTAGTCTATGACACACTCCCGGTAAATCTCTCTGAAGGCGGTCCGCGAGGCCATAAATTTATTGTATTTTTTTATTTTATGAAAATAAAAGAGGAAATACGATATATTTAATGAAAAAATTTACTCAATCCGCGGGCACGGAAACATTTGTCTGCCGCATCGAGACGTCAAGGATAATCCTGGCTACTTTGATTTATTATTTTAAGGGTAATTAAGGAAGATTAAAAATAACATAATATATTTTTTAAACAAACAAAAAACTTCAACACGCACCCCAATCTTGTGAAGTATTCACAAGCTTTATGCGATAAAAATATCATCATCACGCAAAGAATCAGTTTCATATTTTAGTCAGACTTTAACGTTGATAGGTACCAGAAAACTTTGCGTATGCAGTATCTTTGCAAATAAGTTTGGCGCTGCGAGGCTGCGACTAAGGCCGGCCAGGGAAAGTGGTACCCAAACTTTTGTGCGTGCACAAAACCGTTGCATCCGTCGCACTTGCCTATTATGCAATCGGTCGTAAATCAGCGGCCGCTCGACAGCAATAATCTTCGCTTTATGACGAGTGATGCATTACACTTATTGTCTGTTCTCTCATAAATTCATCTTTTTTCCATCCTGTGTTTTGTTTGGTCGCCATTCGTGCAAAGTGCACGACAACGGTTGTACCTATTATAAATGACAATAAATCTTCGATTATTGTTAGAAACACTTAATGCTAATGAAGCAGAAACCACGGTAATGTTTCAATGAATTATGTGAACTTGTTATTTTTGTTCGTTTCTGCAATTGCAATACCTATTCTGTTGATTGTTTTGCGCATAATAAATATTATGAATTCAACTGCAAAAACTGTTTCTGAAGAAACAAAATCATTATTCAAACAATATTCATCGTCGACACGAATGCGGTGTGTGTTTGTTGAAACCACGCCGTGATGTACAGTCAACAACAATACACAGGTGCGTAAACAATATACAAAATAAATTCAATCGCGATCGGCAGTGGGATTTAAAAGAATTTCGAAAATGGAACGTTTTAATTTTCGTGAGAGGGGCCGCAGATGGGGGGGGGGAGGGTGCGCGGGGGGATGCGTGCGAGCAACAGCCACGCACGCCATAAATCTGTCACGAGTCGGCCCCCAGCGACGACGACGACGCCTTGGACCGTCTGCAAGCCACTTAAACATATTTTTAAAATTTTAATATTATGATCTGAGGTTATCCAATCGAGGAAGACAAAATAATGTACCTACATCAGTTACTAAGTTTAGTGAAATTTGCCGGAAAAACAACTATGTTGATCTTGAGCTTGAGTTCTCATAAAACCTATAGAAAACTCGACCATAACTCTCCTAGCTAGTTTATATCACTTATTTTAATTTTGGCTATTTATATTGGGTCCTTCTAAAATATCTGAAAAAAAAATGTACTGTGGCGTCTACTCATGAAACTAAACAACCTTCCTCAAGGAATCTATACTCAATTCGCAAAATAATTTTTGGATTTCCCAAACAAAATTGTTGGATCAGTTAATCGATTACTTAGTACAAGGAGTCAATTTTTTTTGCGAATTGAGCATAGGCTCCTTGGGGAAAGTTCAGTTTTGTGAGTAGAAGCCGTGGTAAAAAAAAACTGGTATTTCATAAGAACCCTGAAATGAAATGAAATAATATTTATTCGAAGTAGGTATCACACACACTTTTCGAACGTCATATTTTTTTCTATCTCATACGAAGTTCCTACACTGAGAAAAAAAAGCTCCTTACAGAACGCAATTTTGTAATGTGCTTGCAATTTGCTACTTACTACGTTAGTAACACACGTAATAATTGTGGCGCTTCCTTACCAATGGAACATCATACTGACGTGAAAGTATGAAACCCAATTTTCAATAATGGTATTACAGAAACGTATGTATCATACGTAGTAATTATGTTTCATCATGACAATAATGAATCAGCAACCAATTCGTACGAAATTAGGCAACATCAATAAGTTATACCTAGTGAGCCTACTTGGTCAGCATGCCGGCATAATTACAGCTTGTGGCTACCTACGTACAATAAGTAGCCGATATCTTGCTGTTATTAAGTAAGCCGGCTGCTTATTTAAGGTGGACAGCTATATTACTTTAAGTAGGCAGCCTATAATATTTTTGTGTGAAAATAACACTTTCATTATTTTTATTTAACAAAATTAACTCAAAAATAAAATAACAACATCATAAGGATTTCACGCTTCCGCCGAGAATCGAACCCAGGTTTAATTAAATTGAAGGCTAATCTCGTAATCGATTGAGCTGCCTCACTACTTACGTAGCCGATGGCATTACGTTTGTAAACATCATACTTTCAACTAGTTTAAAGCTACATATTTTACGTTACCCATGGCATTACGTTTGTAAGCATCATACTTTTAACAAGTTTAAAGCTACGTATTATACATAGCCCACACCATTACGTCTGTAGGCAACATACATTTGAACAAGAAGTGGTATATCTTTGGGAAGTAGTCCGGGCATTACAGTACGTATTCGGCTCCGGTGTTTAATTATACCGCATACGTACACACAAACGCTCTCAGAGTGTTATCAACTTAGGGTGATTTACCCTGAATTTACGGGAAAAAATTAAACAAGCGGTTAATTTTACGTTTAGTATTTTATACATTTATAAGAATACCTTTAGCGTAATGACTTACTTGAGGGTTTTTTTATGGAAGGCTATCTAAGTATCTTTGGTCACATTATTTAAGATTTATTTAGCTTAGAATAATGTCGAGGGTTCACGGGCGACTTGTATTAAGCGACATTTTTAGAAATGTTTAGGAGACTGATTTAAAAAAAATATTTCTTAGAAAAATAATCATTAAAACTTTACTTCCTAGTATTATATAGATTCTCGATATTCTTAATATTTTAAATATTATTCAGAAGTTATTTTTGTGAGGTAATTTGTAAGAAATAAAATTTTAAAGTAGAGGTTACCTGTGTTTCCAAAAATGTCGCTTAATACAAGTCGCCCGTGAACCCTCGATGTTTAAAGGTAGTTTTGGCAATGTTGTCTAAGGTTATCTTTGGCCGCTTGCGCCTCGTGTTCCGCATATCTTTGAGAAGTGTCCCTCACTGAAAACGTATTTTTTTAAACAGGAGTATTCGTAAACCAAAAGTGATAAAGTGTTAAAAACTAAAACATGTTATTTATTGGTCTTCTATTATAAGTTAAAAATATACAGTGTTTAATAATATTTAAAATGAAATCAAAGTTTCGCTTCCTTTTGTACCTAAATCGGTTAATAAAATTCAAGCAAAAATTTAAAGAGTATACTACCACTGTACTCAAAATACTGCACAATTTTTAATGGGGCAAAAGCGTTCATGTGAAAACGATTTTCTCCATTTTTTTATGCTAGAGTTAATGCGCAAGCGAAAATTTAACGTCGAAAACATAAGTATTTAAAGTATTTTATTTTTTAAGTATTTAAAGTAGTAAGTAAGTTTTTTTATTAAGTACAGTTAACCGTATTGGGACTTATAATTTTTTCTTTCTTCACAGATCAACGACTTTCAAACCGTACACAATTAATAATAACCTATGCCAATCTTACCTTCTCTGTAAATAATGTGCTCTCTACTAAAAAAAATAAAACCACTCTTAAAAATGTGATGGTGTGGTCCTATTGAAGTCAATAGTGGAGATGGGTAATGACCCGTGTTTTAACCCACTGATGTCTTATAACCCAGTAACAACCCAGTTATCACCCAGTTTTAACCCGTTAGGGTGGGTGAAAACAAACTACTTGGTGGAGGGTAATTTTTTTCAAGTATATGTATATGGTATGTATATTATGTATAAAATATACATGCGTTTATTATGTATGCGTGTATGTATGTCCTTAAACCGTCTGTAGTCCAAAAGCAATGACGTCAGTCAGTCACAAATTTTATTTTTTCCGCTTGCATCGACAACGTCAAGTGATAATGAGGACAGTTAGATATAAAAACAAACTGATTACTGATATATCTTTTTGTTGAAACAAATAAATAAAAAGTACCTGAATGATTTTGAGTTCATCTTTTTTCTTTCTTTGTATGTAAGATTTAAGTAAACTAATTATCAACCAGTGTTGGCAATTTAGCATTCATACATTAATTTCTTTAATCATTTAATCAATCGATTGAAAATGTAATCGAGATTTAAAAATGAATCGATTAATTTAAGTTCTCTACAATCTTAATCTGACTAAAGAAGGAAAGAAAGAAGAAAGAAAAATAGTAAAACGATTAACGATTAATATATTATACTATTATATTATATTATTTAAAAGCCATACGTCATATTGATTGGATTTAGTCCGTATTTGTAAAAAGATGGGTATATAAATATATTCTGTATATTAGTAATGCTTGGTGAGGGTGACAGTGGATTTTTGCATTGTCTTAAAAGGCGAAAGCTATGAATAGGTATGCGTTTCTCGAAAAGCATTGATATAGGAGTAATTTTTGAGTAGACCAGAACAAAAATAGCATCTACTTTTGAAGCCAAGATGGCGGACATGCATTTTTATAAATCGATATGGGTATCATTTTAAAAAATTTTCGAGGTGCTGATTACGAAAATGACATCCATTTTTGAATCTAAGAAGGCGACCATGCATTTGTCAAAAAATATCGCCATGGGCGTCATTTTCGAGTTTTAGCAGGGTGCTGATTACGAAAATTATCTTTGTTTTTAAACTTAAGATGATGGATATTTTTAAAACAAGTATTGAATGAGTGGCATATTCGATATTTTTCAGGGTGCTCACAAAAGCTATACTTTTTTCCGAAATCCGAGATGTCGGATATGTATTTCTCAAAACATTTCAATATGGGTGTTGTTTTTAAGGCTTTTCAATGTCATCATCATCATCAGCCGAAAGACGTCCACTGCTGGACAAAGGCCTCACACAAGGATTTCCACACCGACTGGTCCTGTGCTGCTCGCATCCAACGGCTTCCCGCAAATGTGCTCCGCCTACTGCCACTTAAGTTTAGCGATTCTGTGAGCTATGTCGGTTACTTTAGTTCTCCTACGTATCTCCTCATTTCTGATTTGATCACGTAGGAAAACACCAAACATATTACGCTCCATCGTCCTTTGGGTAACCTTGAGCCTTCTTATTAGGCCCATAGTAGGTAAGCGACCATGTATTGGTTCCATATGTCATCACTGGCAACACACACTGGTCAAAGACTTTAGTCTTGAGACCTTGCGATATTTTGAACGTGAAGATATTGTGGAGCTTCCCGAATCATTTTAAGTCATCTCATTCCTTTCCCACGTTTTCACCCACTAAAATAAGCGATAATGGGTTATAACTGGGTTAAAACCCAGTTTTAACCCAAATGGAATGAATGCGTTAAAACCTACTGCCCATAGCGGTAAGTCATGGTAAAAAAATAAATATCGCCATGTCTTATTTTATGAAAACTCTTAAAAAACGCCTATTGAGTCAATAGGCGTTTTTTGTTGTTGTGTTTTATGAAAACTCTGAAAAAACGCCTATTGACTCAATAGAACACCAGTTATCAGTTTTCATAAAACACAAGACATGGCGATATTTATTTTTTACCATGACTTACCGCTATGCAATCACAAAAAAGTAAAACTTTACAATTTTTGTTTAAAAATATTCAAAGATAGACCACTATTTTCAAAGAACTACGAAATATGTAAAATCTAGGGTAAATTGAGACGAGGCCACGGGGTGAAATGAAAATCAGACCGGGCAACACTGTTTTAGTGGCCGGCATTGTTGTTTCGCGCGTCCGCGCCGCCGCCGCATGCGTTCACAGAGAACCTTACTACAAAAAGAAAGCCTGGAAAATGGAAGAATGGAAGAGTTTTTAACTAACTGTGAAAATGTAAGGCTCAGATTGAAAGAAGTTATTTTTTTGTGGTACGTAAAATAAATATTAGTAGCTAAATTCATGATGCGACGTCGCATTGCAAAACGCGCGAATTCACTTCCTGTTCTTACTTTGTTTTTAATTAAATACAAAGGAAATTGCCTTTTTCAGAAAACAACATTGAGCTCTTGCTTTTACTGGAGACTGAGGATTTTCAAGAATTAGTATCCAAAATTGGGGACTGGGTGAAAATCCAATAATACATTAAAAACAACTCCAAGATAGTATTAAAAATTCGGTAAGTTAGCTTCTTTTTTTCATTTACTTATAATAGCTTCTTCCTTACATGATTTAAGTGTGTTAAGATCTATAATATGAGCCCATTCATTCATACTGAAGCACTTACTAAACGATGATGTAAAGGCGGTCGATCTTTATTTCTTAGGTTTCCCTTATATAATGTATTTTGGATAAATTTCAGCTCCTGGATCCTGATTTCCTTGCTTCAAAAACAGAGAAGAACAATGTAGAAGCTTTGCCATCATTACTCATAGCGGGATCTGACATTATACAGGAAAGGAGACAGAATCTATGTCATCTTTACCCGTAGCTGGAACCGACAACAAAGATAGTGTGAGTACATAATATTATGTATGTTTTTAAGGTTTCAAAGTCAACAAGGAACCCTTTGTCATGCATGTGTAGTTGGATTTTTAAAAGTTCAAGGTTTTCATACAAAATGTTTATAACTGCAAAAATAATTTTGTTTTTTAAAATATACATTTAATTTTTTGAATTTGAATTTGAACTATGGAACCCAACTTTGAACACGCACGCACTTGGCCACTTTTAATTGACTTGTCATTTTCTGTTTCAGGTATACAGAATACTAAACGTAATCAGTTTATATTAAATGATGTATTTCACAAAAATATACAGTTAACTCCGTTATCATCTGGGACGCAAAAAATGGTAGCAACGTCTGAGGTATTCAGTGTTAGGTTAAATTTCCAATCTGAAGATATTTGTGATGATTATTGTAACTCAGCATCATGGTATAAAATAATTATTGACAATTTTATAAGATATTTCGGAATCGACATATTTGTTGTTTGCGGAAATAATAGATATCTATTATTAATGACATTGTAATATAATAAATAACATTAATTTGATTAAATATAATGTTACATATTTCAGTCTGTTACATGCATTTTTTTAAATAAATGTGATTCAATTTTCTATAATGTATGATTATTAATTTTTCATCCTTATCTGTTAATACAAAAAACACATGTTTATTATTTGCTGTTTATTTACAGGTGATGTAATTCCTACAATACTGGCACGGGACCGCTAAAGCATTGAGTTTACTACGTATGTATTGTTGCTTCACAGGTTCTATACTGGGCTAAGCATCGCGCCGTAGGGCTTTGAGTCTCCTACTTATGTACTGATGATGGATGCATAGAATACTAGCACGGGATCCGTAAAGCATTGTATAGCTACGTATGAATTGATGCTGCAGGGTCTGTAAACACATTTTACCCTGTATGATTCTGCAACGATCTTATTAATTAATTGCGAGATAAGGTTAAATCCGTAATTAATAGATAAAATCATTGCGGAATCATACAGGGTAAAATGTGTTTACAGAGCCTGCAGCATCAATTCATACGTAGGCTACACAATGCTTTACGGATGCCGTGCCAGTGTTGTACGCATTCATCATCAGTACATAAGTAGGAGACTCCATGCCTTACGTAGCCTAGCCCAGTATAGAATCAGTGCAGCATCATTTCATACGTAGGCTACACAATGCTTTACGGATCCCGTGGCATTACTGTACGCATACATCACCAGTGCATAAGTAGGACACTCCATGCCTTACGGAGCTTAGTACAGTATAGAACCTGTGCAACAACATTTCATACGTAGACTGCACAATGCTTTACGGATCCCGTGCCAGTATTCTACGCATCCATCATCAGTACATAAGTAGGAGACTCCAAGCTTTAAGGAGCCTAGTCCAGTATAGAACCTGTGAACCAATATTTCATACGTAGGCTACACAATGTTCTACAGAGCTTAGCCCAGTATAGAACCTGTGCAACAACCTTTCATACGTAGGCACCACAATGCTTTACGGATCCCTTACCAGTATTGTACGCATCCATCACCAGTACATGAGTAGGAAATTCCATGCCTTGCGGAGCCTACGCCTGTATAGATATTCCTATGTACGTAGTAAACACCATTCTACCAGCTACTTACATATGTAGCAAAACAACACAGCAGTAATTTACGTATGCCGGTTGATGACAAACTTCATGGCACCGCCTACTTAATACTAGCTACGTATGCGACACGGTTCCGGCTACAACTGTCATGCTGTACTGTTTTGCTATGTAAATTACGTAGCCCGAATACGTATTTTTTTCTCAGTGTACCACTCGGAACTCGTATACCCAACGTTTCGGGAAGTGTTTGCGGAGAGAGAAGAAACGTCGGGCCCTAAAGAAACTCCCTCCAACACATTGTTTTAAATAAAGTTCTTACATGCTATTACATAATTCGGGTAAACAACAAAGTTATAGTTAGTTTAGTTGCATACTATTGAAACAAACGAATGTGAAAGGATCAACAAAAAACATACAGGTACAATGTGCAAACAGGTAATTATTAGAACCCTATACACATTATGTTTGACTACCTATCTAAAGTTCATTCTACAAGATCCTCTGTTTATACACACAGTCACCTATGTGTAGGTTTTTCTGCGATTTGAGTCATTGCGATAAAGACATGTTTGGTCTGATGAGTCAAGTGACTATAGGGTCCTTCTAAAATACCTAAAAAAAAATTTACAGTTGGTTCTACTCATGAAACTGAACAACTTTCTCTAAGAAACCTATATTCAATTCTCTAAAAATTTTTTGGATTTCCCATACAAAATTGGCGGATCATTCGATTGATTTGTATGAGACGTCCAAATATTTTTTTTGCGAATCGAGTATAGGTTTCTTGGGGAAAGTTGTTCAGTTTCATGAGCAGAAGCCCTGGTTACATTTTTTTCAGGTATTTCATAAGGACCCTATACAATATAAACACTGACACTTTTCAGATTCGCTTCTTTCCACCAAGCGAAAGTTCCCCTTGTTTTGCCGACCGTACCGGAGGTCGCAGTGGATCAGGCGACGGCTGATGTTGAAGAAGTGCTATGTGCACTTGAGCTAAACGCGTTAAAAGTATATTTATTGTTGGAAAGGGATTTGTGATCCTCTAACGCATACCGCATTTTCTCTTCGCCTATTATCTCTCTCATTGTAATGGTGCCTACTAAAAATCTACCTAGATTTTTATTTTTTATAAAGTTTTCTTCTTCGGCGATGATTTTGAATTTTAAAGATTTTGAGCATTACGATTCTTGATAAATTTTTTTGTTAGTCTTTTTTGTGTCACCTGATCTTCACATTGCGTTGTTGTCTCTACAAGAGCAATGACTATTATACTTAAATGGTTCATCAGCATCATTATGAGTCATGAACTCATGACAGTCATAAGAAGATGATTTCTGAATTTTAGTTATCATTATCAAAAATAGTACACAAAAGTTATATTTATAAGAATTTATATAATTAGTTCGAGTTTCGTAGGTAGTACGATATATCTATCTATCAGTATCAAATTACTTATTTATTGTTCTAAGCAGAAACCAATCGAACAATTGCTTTTTTCCATTATTGTTGTAGAAATGCCATCTCTGCATTGTAATACATATTTATTATTTACGTAGGTAGGTAGGTATATGAAATTCGTACAAGAGAAGATAATCCAAAACTTTAACCACTAAACCGACAAAACAGACAGCCCCATTCACGTCGCGATAAATGCAGATTTAAAAGACTACCACGCCAATTGAGATCCCCATATTTACGATCCAGCCACTAATAGTAGGGGGTGGCGGGAGTACCGGGGTTGTAAAATAAACAACGCGTTTTATCTAAAATTTTCGACAACGCCGAACTAACCTTCAATTATCTGGAATGACATACGTCTAGTGTGGCGGTTGCAAAACAAACTCCGCCCCTTTATGTAGCGTCATCTAGTGAGCACCGAGTGCAAACAATTCGGTTACTTTACTGACGCGACGGACGGGAGCGCTTTGAGGTTATGTTTACAATTTGCAAAAGAAATTGACAAATTCTGCTGCTGAACGTAAAAACCTTTGTAATTTGGTTATTTAACATGTTTAACGTAGATATACAACATTGAAAGTTACTTAAATCTAAACATAAAATCCATAAGTTGACCTTGCTAGTACAGACGCTTTGTAAACAATAATATGTTTGCTCAACAATTGAATCTGCTTTGTACACTTGAAATGACTGTTGAAGTAGTAAAAGAAACGTAATACTATCAACATAATGACGGTTAAATAACTTACCTGCCGCTGTTTCTTCGATTTAGGAATAAAAACACAAAATAATCACGACGCAGCTGTGACTCAGCTCACTTTTCGGTCGCGTACGAGGGAGGCCGAAGTTTGCCGAAGCGAGTCGAGGGTTGTCCTCAGCGGCCCGCCTCCGCTCCATGACGGACAGTAAACGTGCCGTTCGCTTGGAAGTTTTGTAGCGTGTCGCAAAATTGGCGCGAATTTCAAAAGTGGAACTCGCAGTCGGACGCTCTGTCTGAAATCGAAATGAATGAAAAAATTTAAAGTGATGTATGTAATAGTACTACTAAAAACATACTTAAAGTTTATATTTATGAGTCATAGAGTTACTTTAAAAGAGTCCAAATCCTACAACTGTGATTTTATTTTGTATTATTGTACGAGGATTAATAAAATAGGTATGTTCGTGTCTACAAAAGTCGTGAGAACTTCTGCAAGTACGAAAAGTGTAAGTATCTATAATATGTTGTAACCAATTTGAAATCGAAATGATTCTTTGATATTATTCACTATGCAAGCGGTTACCTACATTGGAGCAATAAATAAATTATTCGGAAAATAAAACAGCCGCATATGACAGCCTGCAGAACCGGTCCGGATCAGATTCGTACTGGGAGCAGAGAGCAGGTAACTCGGACAATGGTCATCAGGATACGATTCGCTTAATTAAACATGGTGCCACAAGAAAACATGTGCCAGAACACAATAATACTTTATTTCGCTTCTTGAATTAGAATTCTATAATTAGGGTATTTGACACTATCTGAAAAATTTTATTCATTAACCTATCATTTGTCCTAGAATAGCGAAAAATATTACTCGACTGATGTTTTTGTTCATTTTAAATTTTATATTCATAACAATCAGAAAATAAGTTCGTCAGAGACTGTGACGTCACACGCCACTTATTTAGGTCCTTTACGGTGGTAAGGGATGATGATGCCGAAGATGGAAGCGGGCTTACCGAGATTCCCCAACGCAATGGGGAACTGGCTATCTTATGGCTTACTAATAGGAAGAGACTAGAGCTCCCAACAGTTTTGTTGTAAACTTATCTGTTAATCTAAATAAATAAATGTATTATTATTATATTATATTATCTTGATGCCGGAACACATCACTGCTATTAACATTGATGTTTGGCGGCAAGACAAGCCTTCTTAATTTTTAATTGTTTTTGCCTACTAGCTCCGACTAAAAAAGTCGGTATCTACGTACTAGTATGCATTTTAATGATGCTGTATGATTGTCATAAAGTTAGATGTTCTTGAAGACGGGACAATGCAGGGCTGCTACACGTTTAGTTTAGTTCGATGCCGTTGAACTAGATGGCGCTACTGGTAGCTATTTTTCAGTATTTTGTACAATAACCTTATAAAAACGTATATTAATGAGGTAGGTTACACTATAGTTTAAAATGCCAGATCAAAATATTTTTCACATAACAATTTTTTGAGACTTTAATAATAACAAAAAAACCTATCGATTAGTACCTGTATGACGTTAGTATTATAATATCTGTGGTAACAGTAGAGCAGATAGTATAGTGTAATAATCATAAAGATTACTCCATTTTTTACGGCCCCATTTTTAAGGTGGTACTTACCCAAGAATTGAATCTAAACTAGATACCTGAATTTGTTAAAAAGTAAAAACCAAATTGGTCAGCAGATTCACCAACCATAATCATCATCAGCCGAAAGACTTCCACATCCACTGCTGAACAAAGGTCCCTTCGAAGGATAATTACCAATATGGTAACCTAATTAATTTCCACTGTGATATTAACAACGCAGAATTTGTTCAGTATCGTCAGCAGTTACACTGTATGATAATCTTATTCTAATGAGAAAATTACTGGCTGAAGTGGCAGTAGGCGGGGCACATAGCTCGTAGAACAGATGGCCGTTGGGGCAGTAAAGTTCTCGAGTGGCGACCGCGCACCGGAAAACGCAGTGAAGGCAGGCCTCCCACTCGGTGGGCCGATGACCTGGTAAAGGCTGCGGAAAGCAACTGGATGCGGGCAGCGCAGGACCAGGCCTTTGTCCTTTTGTGTTTTTCGGCTGATGACAAGAAAATTACACATTGTGTTCCTTGTTGATGTCTTTTCTATGAAGCGGTGAAGTTCATTCGTCGAAGTTGATGACTTTTTTTAAAGGGCTATCAGTGATAATTTATTAATGAAGTATCGTATGCGGACATACCTACATACAATAGACAATATTCGCAAACTATCTCCTCAATAGAAATAAAATAGAAAAATATACAGGACGTAACAAAAACTGGGGCTTACTGAAATAGTTCTCATACTGAACGACTTTGCTAAATTTCCAAAAATAATACAATATTGGCCATAAAGCTGATCGATTTTTATGGAGTGTCTAACAATTGTTGATATAAATCTAGTCGTGCGTCATATTTTAATCAGTGCTTCAACTCCTGATTTTGATCAACTTTCCCCAAGGAACCCATAGTCAAATCGCAAAAAAATTGTTTGACTCTTCATACTAATTTGGCCGCTTGGCTGATCGATTTGTATGAAGAGTCCAAAAATTTTTTATTTACGATTTGACTGTGGGTTCCTATGGGATAGAATCAGGAATAGAAGCACTGATTAAAATTTGACACAGGACTAGATTTACAGCTTGTATATGTATGTACTTATAGGATATATTATATTTGAAATTTTAATAATAATAAAAAAAATCGAATTGCTTTAGTTATTTTGTTTGTTTGTTTGTAAACTCTTTATGGCACGAATATGACAAAAATACATAAGCATAAATAACAAAACATGTACAAAGGCGGACTTATCCCACAAAGGGATCATTCAGGGGACATTTTATGACAAAACTATTGGATTCAATAAAATAAATAAATAAATAAAATCTTTATTGTAACAAAGAAAGGTACAAATCTTCGGCCTGATCTTCAATAATATACTTAAATAAACTTGTTTGGAAACCTTAAAGATAAAATGAAATAAGATTTTATAATAATATTACTTACAGATGAAAAGACTACCTATAGCAGCAATATGTATGCATTAAACTTGAGCACAAAGTTAACTTGAATTCATTATCTTAACTAAACTTTCCATTAGGATAGTCTGCTCTTGGAACATGAGAGGCTGGGTCAACAACATCGTTACACACGTGAACCTAATCAACGCAGCCCTTCAACTGAGCTAATCAAAAAAGACCCAATATCTCCTAGATTACACTATGAAACGTTCCGAATTTCACCTCATCTCGGGCCCCGACAAAATCAAGGCTCCGTATTACCAGCAATCTAACTTGGCTCGTTGTCGCGACGTTAGTGTTGCCAGCCGCGGGAAATTTCCCCCATCGAGAGGCGATAGGAGCGAATAGCGCGCGCCTCCTAAGGTCATCATTCGGGAAAGTTTTAATGAATTGGCGACGGTGTTTTGTTTCGGATTCCTTTCGCGCCGCGCGAGACGGGGGCGTTGCATTTTTGATGTCTTGTTAGGAATTCAGTGGCGCGAATGGGATTTTTGGGGTGTAAGATGGGAATGCGTACGAATATTAGATTGGATGGCTTAAAAGTCTGGTCCGAGAGGATTAGGTTAGAATTGTTTTTGCTTCGTCTTCTATCGTGCAGGCTACAATTTGATGACGTTGGTGTATTTTAGATAGCTTTCTAAATATAAATATCAATATTCTAGTACGATTCACACATAACCTTCTTTGTGTATCCAAAGACTGTTACTACTCGTATATGTTATTCTAGATTCACATAATACTCATTAACAAAACAGCGAGGTGATATACATACATACATTATATATACATACTTACATACATGGTGTTCAAAAAGTGCGTCTGTTTTAAGGGGTTACTCAGAATCAAGTATAGAACATAGAAAAAATATTGCAAAAATCTGATGTAAATTTTTTTTTTAGTTTCCCCTAATAAATCTAAACATTGAATCAAGAATTTGTATGGGATTTTTTTCAATATTTTCCAATATTCTATACTTGATTCTGAGTAACTCCTTAAATTTCAAACGCTCTTTTTCATTATATTTTTTTCTTAAAAAGGTTATTCTTATGCACACAGAATGTTGAAGGGGATATCAGAGCAGCAAATTGCTTTGCCCGTTGATGTCTTTAATATGAGGCTACGAATGACTATTGCATTCCTCGTTGATGTCCTTTGTATTGGGCGGGCTACGAATAAAATGACTTTTGCATTCCTCGTTGATGTCTTTTGCATAGGGCTACGAATAAAATGACATTTGCATTCCTTGTTGATGTCTTTTGTATAGGGCTACGAATAAAATGACTTCTGCATTCCTCGTTGATGTCTTTTGTATATATATCTATATATGTATGTATGTATTTAAATGTATATGTGTATGTATATCAGTCTCTGGTTCCCATAGCACAGGGAATCCTAGATTGGGGCCAGATAACCTTGTGTGATTTGTCCCGGATATTATTATTATTATGCAGAAATATAAATTTGGGCTACTCTGACCACTTCGCGCTAGGCGAAGCGACAGGAGCTACTCCAGCAGAAGCACAGTCGGCTGGAGGTCAGTGCGACGAGGAGAGAAAGCGTCGGACAATCCGGGCATTGTCGAGGAGGACTGCCTTTTGCATAGCCGCTATTATCGGTCTGCCTCGAAGTCCCAACCGTCTAAGGTTACGATCCAGGTCAGCAGGGATCAAACCATTAACGGACAGGACTACAGGAATGATTTCAGTGGATTGCACTTGCCACACATCCGTAACCTCGTGCACCAGGTTAAGGTACCGTAACCTCTTGTCGGCATCGGCTTGCACGAGGTTTTCATCGTGTGGAATAGTGATATCCACCAAAAACACCCTTGACTGCGCCCGATCCATCAACACAATATCAGGTCTATTATGATCAATAGACCTGTCCGTGACGATGTCTCGGTCCCAGTAGAGCTTGGCGCGGTCGTTTTCGAGAACCGACTCCGGCGTGTACTTGTAATACGGCAACCGGCGAGCTACGAAGCCATATTTTAGAGCGATCTCTTGATGCAGGATCCTGGCTGCTTGGTTATGTCTGTGCAGATACTCAGTATTACAAAGAATCGAACAACCGGAGGTTATATGGCGCAGGGTTTCACCTGGCTGTCGGCACGCAGGGTTTCACCTGGCTGTCGGCACCTGGTTATTATTATTATTATTATTATTATTATTATATAGGGCTACGAATAAAATATTGCATAATTGCATTCTTATCATGATGTATTGTATTTTTTATAAAATTAAAACACGTCTATATTTTAGCTTTTTCTAGATAACTAAAAGTGTGTTCTTGTCTTTATAGTATTACTACACTTAACCTTCTGCAAGTATTTTTTTCATAGTACCAAACATGTCGCACTTAAGAGGCACTTCTATGAAAAGCGGCGAAAAAATCTTGTGAGTTCCTGTTCAGGGTTCTGTTCAATTAACAGTTTTTAAAAATATATATATTACACGATTTTAGTCATTAATAAATGGGAAGTATTTGTTTCAGACCGAGGGCATAGAATTTACTATTTGTTGTTTTACATCTCAGTTCCCGCCACTCCATCGATTGACATTTCGCGATACTGTCACTGTCGCTGTCAGTCAGCCCAGTCGAGCGAGGCGAGGAATCAATCGACCGACTCCGATAGTGCTCAGTCGATGAGGGCCTTATCTCTCGCCGGACGACATAGTGACACCAGTGACAGTTCGCCGTGACACCTTGGTTTAAGACGTTTATACGTTTTATGTGAGTTTCTTGGAGTGAAAGCGATGCTTGGAATTGAAATGTTTGTGTGAAATTGAGGACTTTTTATGATTGATTATGATTTGAATTACTTTTTGATGAGGCTGGTATAGAATATAATAGTATCCAGTATATCTAAATAGATTCCTTTGTTGTTATCATATGAAATGGAAAATATACAACGCTGGACACAGGCATCTCCCATAGAATTTTCCTAAGCACGGTTTTGAGTCACTTGCATTCAGTCTGACAAGATAACAATCCATCTGCTTTTGCAGTCACCTTCAGTACTAACCTGCGATCGCTACTTGAGGATCTTTCTTCCCCATTAGTTACCTACCTATTAGTTCTGCCAGCTGTTTGGAGTATCTACCCATTATTTCGACTTGCTTATCTAAAGTCGATACATTTTTGACCTATTTTTTTTTTTGTATTGAGGAAGCCAAGTTTTGAATTAATTCATGAATTTTATGACTGGCCAATTTTATTACTTTGCCATTGTAAAAATTTCTATTTGTTGTGAAAGCTCTCTTGGCCTGCTATCCTAGATCTTATTCCCTTTTTCCTTCTTCCTTTCTCTTCAATGATGCTTCCCAGATACGTAAACGCCATTACCTGTTCAATTGTGTCTGAGTTTAATGTTATGTTAAGCTTAGGGTTCACTGAAATCTATTTTTTTATTGCCTACAAACACTTGCCTTTTTCTTTTACCCGCGACCTCTTGAGAAACTAGCCGGGTGGGGGTTGCGATCCACAGGTTGAAAAACTGCCCTATAGAACTAATAATTAATGCGCAAACTTAAACTAACTATGGCTAGTTCACTTTATTGACCACGGATATAATTTTTATGCGTTTCGGAAGGACCCGACATCTTGTGCTGGCGAAGATCCTTTTTAAGCAACGAAGACCCATTCGCGACAGAGCAGCAGATATGTAAATCCACAGACAGGAATGTGAATATGGCTACCGGAGTACAATGGCGCATCTCAGGCGCAAGCGCGATCAGAACAAAGTATAATGCGGTCAAATAAAAGAAAAGCGCCGATTGTAATGTGGATTTGGATGCCGCGAGATCGGAGGTTGCGCTGCGGCGCATGGCTTAGCTTGCCTGATGGTTGTAAGTATTGAGATACTTGAATCATCAGCGTAATAACTATTTTCCATGTTAAATGCAGAATGTGTATGAATAGTTCTTATCTTGGGATAGGATAAAGTATATTTTATAAAAAAAAGGTTGTAAATCGGTTGTTGCAAACGCGATTACATATGTATGTAAGTAGGCGAGTACTTGAACCATTGGTATGAGTTTACAATTACCTTTAATTCTATTTTTTATACGCAGTTTTGTAATATAATTTAAAAGTTTAGAGAAAAAATAAATTCAAAATAATCATTTAAACCATGAATGTATAGTTGCATGTACTTATGTATAATTGACCACACTGAATACGTTAAAAACAACCGACTTCAATCGCTACAACTCCAATTTTGCTATGTTTTTGTTGATTTTCTCAAAAACCGCTGAATCGATTTCGATAAAATTTATATGGGACCACCTGTGAAGTATACCCTTTAAAAAAAAAAAAATTTCGAAATCGGTTCAGGCGTCTTCGAGTAATCGGTGAACATACATAAAAAAAAAAGATTCCGACGAATTGAGAACCTCCTCCTTTTTTTGAAGTCGGTTGAAAATACCAATTTTCGGGCAACTGAATTGAAAACAACAACATTAATAATAATTTCGTTTTAAAAAAGTAAGTTAATTTTATTCTTCAGAACCATCTGTGCTAGTGAAGAAGATATCTTAGTAAAAGTGGTAAGAATACGAAACCTTATGTGAGAGTTATTTATTTCTATTCCAAGTACTTACCTATAATTGTAAATAAAATGTAAAATAACATAAAAATATTAATTTTATCAATAAAATGATTATGATAATGTACCCAGTGCTGTACTGGCTAGAAGTATTTGTGATGTATCAAACTACCATTTACCATTAATAAGATTAAAATTGACCTATCAGCTTCAAACTACTGCAACTAATTCCGGACGAACTACGCCAGCACCTACACGTTAAACTAAAACTTAATAGCCGATGGGCCACCTCTAATTAGGCTCGGCTTAAGAGCCCTTCAGCCGGCTTGAACATCCTTTAGTCGGCTAAACAGGCGTTTAGGCCGTTTTGCCCTATTACCGGCCTATTACTCGCCCTTAGAGGGCAGTTACACGGTGCTTTAGAACCATACGCGACCGTGTGATGTTATGAGGAACTTCCATGGAACTTGTTTTCAGAATTGATGGGAAATTGCGCAGGAATGCGGCAGGTGAGAATATAGTTGAAATTTTTATCGAGTAGGCAACACTCTAGAAAGGAAATTTCCAAACAAAGATTAAAAATATTATCACAACTTGAAGGTTTTGAGCTCTGACCTATATGTATAATATGAAAAAAGAGAGAGTTCACCGGTGATAAAAATTTGGAGTTAAAATTATTTGGGAAGAGATTGTTTACTGTGTAGTGAACTCTTTTTGCTTCGCTGTTTGCCTCCCGAAACGTTGAGTGTACAAGTTCCGCGTGGTAGGGACGGACGTTTAATACGATTTAAAATCATGTGTAAAGTATCTACTTAAACAAAAACATTTTGAGTTTGAGTTTAAAAACTAGTGGTATAGCCTTATTATGCAAGGGCCGACTGGGTGGATTCCACTACTGTACCTAATAATAATTCATAATTATTTATTGCAATCACAAGTACAAATTGTTGTTACATTTATGAAATACAGTCCCATTGTGATACCTTCATAGGCACAGCAATATAGTCGCCTGGTATTGTTAAATATCAACGTCAATACAATAATAATAATTTCCAAAGTCAATTTTCTTAGTACTTATTACAATTTTACGATAACTATGTTAGTATTACAATATAATTATGAAAATAAATAATAATAATATGTTACATTAAATTATAATAATATATGCCAATTTTAGGAACTTATTTGTACAAATATTATTTTCCAGTCAAAAAGTCATCTAAATTGTAATAAAATTTCTCTATTAATAATAATTTCAATTTATTTATAAATGTATCTATCTTAGTTTCATTTTTTATGTCTCAGGGTATTTTGTTGTACTGCCGCCAAGCAGCGCGCTATGTCCCAACCGGTGCGCAGGGGTGAAACAACCAGTGTAATTACCAGCATAAGAGGTATTCCATCCATCTTAGATCTCTAGCATCGGTGACTCTTTTCAAATTACAAATATCGGTGGTAGCCAATATCTGTCAGGTGGACCCTTAGCCTTCTGCAACTAACAAACGAATAAAAGGTCATGAAGGTACAATCGTTCGTAGCAGAAAGTACTAAATATTTCGTAGCAAGTAATTTAATAATTATGGAACGTCGTCGTATGTAAATAACGTTAATAATTATTTAAATATGAAAACTTATTCATAAATCATCAATTTTATTACTTCGTTTTGCAATTAGAATAGTCGTATCGAGTATTTTGAATTGCCTACATATGGTATGCTGCCGGTTTATTTCTTACATAGAGGTACTTTCAAAGCACCAACTACCTACCGAATAGGTCCTTAAACGTTTAATTAGCAATAAATTCCTTTTTCGACTGGCAACACTAATGCTTCTGACATTAATAACGTCTTATCGTTATAAAAGCTACAATATTTTACAAAATGTGAAACACCTGTAACCTGGAAATGCTGCAAAAAGTCTGAATATTTAATTTTGCTCTTATCAGAGACTATTAAGGAGGGTTTATTTTAATGGGTTTAACCAAGGAGATTTAATCGTTGAAAGACCAGCAAGAGACCAACACGGCGGCCTGGCCACTCGATGATAGATAGCGCTGTGTAGCGGGCGATTTTAAAATTGGAACAGGGATGCGTGCCCAGGCGCATGGTGGACGCAGTAATGAGCAGGTGAACGGTCAGAAGCAATGGCGTAAAACGTAATAATTAGTACTAATATTTCTGTAAATTCTTATCACTTTGTTGTAATTATGTTTAAGTTTATTAAAAAACACAGAAATACAAATTGTTATTTTTTATACTGCTAGTGGAAGTAAGTAAAACAGGCAGTTTGCATCTTCTAGTCGACACCTTTTCACATAGCAGTACTAAAAGAACGTGCAAGTATAAGGTTAGTATTAGGTTTGTAATATCTTATTTGATTATATTTCAATAACTAGCATCTCTTCTTTTCCTCACAAATCTAGACAAGGAACAAAGTCTAGACGAAGCATTCAGTGTTCACGTTACGTAAAATTCCATACACGATAAACTATAGAAGCGACCGGCTGTCCCAGAGATTAGCGTATGGACACAGTATACAACAAAACAGAGAATACACAAAAAAATGAAAAACAAAAATGTCCGCCGCCGCGCTATCTACAGCTCGCGATCCCGTCTCAAATAATAGAAGAGGGAATGGAAAAGAGAAGGCATTCTCTAAAATATTGCGATATTTTTACAATTTAAAATATTTTTTATACCCCAATCTTGCATGTATTGGTTGAAATAAATGAAATCTCTTTCGTAATGTTGCTACATCACCTGCAACTACAAAGCCTGAAAGAATTGTTGCAGTTATAACTTGCTACCTACGTTTAAAGTTTTTTTTTCAGTTTGTTGCTAATAAATTTGATGGGTAACAACCATCTATGTTGTTGAGAACAACATAGATGGTTGTTACCCATAAATTTATTACTTAATTATTAGGTAGTATATAATAAAATAAAATAAAAATTAAGTAGAGGCTCGAAAGTTCTGACACTAGAGCTGGTCACTAGCCCCACAACCTCCACTTATTCGAACTTGGTTCTTATGTGTGGAGTTTAGCCCGATCTTCCTGAGCTGTAGAAAGTGACCAGTTGTGGGGTTGCTAATTTAAGATTCTTTACATACCGTTATAAATTTTATTTTTTACGAAGTACTCTATTTCTACCCCACGAAACTTGAACTCAAAGTTTCGGGAAAAGTTGAGCTAAAAAGAACTTCAAGTTATAAGTATTTTTTTAAGTAACCATTGGTCCAAATCCCATTAGCTGTGTCCTTATGACTGAGCAAAAAAAATTCAACTCAAATTCGACTCCACGGCTCCCCTGTTCCAGGCAGGCCAGTAGAGCACTGCGTCCTGCCCCGCGTAAATCTGCATCAACACGCTGTCACAGTTTTGCTCCTGCTAGATTCCGCGCCCCTTATTAAGGCACCTGATTCTTTCACTGATATCGAGGAAAGGATGAAGCCGGCGTTTGACGTAGTGGCCAGCATTGAATCTCTTTGCTACAGAATCCCGAGAGTTAATCTTGTGGTATTAAGTTTGAGTTAAAGCTAGTTCAGCTTTTCAAAACTATCTAGATAGATATTATATTTTTAAATAAAAATTCTAACTGAAAAAGTGCGAACAAACGTAAAGGCAAGACACCATCTATTCCTTCTGACAGCACATTTAAAGCGTGTAAGAAGAAGAATAATAATTCTACGTTAAAAAAAAACTCGTATTTATTGCTGATTTAGGAGCATTTTATTACAATTTTTTTAATGATATATTGACTATACCGTAGGATTCTCCCTTTTTAGGAGATGCCTATCACAATCAGCTAATAGCGGTTGTCAAACGGTCGCTTTCAAACGCAAAATGCTCAAAAGAGATTGACAGTGACACGACATGGTTCTGTAACTTTTGAGACGTTACGTCACGCCGCTTTCAAATGAGCCGTATCAACGAATGAAAGGTTATTTCAGATGTTAAATAAGTATTTAAATTTCATAGATATTTTCAGTTTTGACTAACTACTAACTAACTAACTGGATGACAGACAATGCACAAAATTAGAACAGACGTTCTTTAGAGCACAGAGAAGCACTCTTTTCTCTCTCTCTCTTAGAGATCCTAGAAATAGAAAAGCACTAATGAACGATTATTCGTAGATTGTATTACAAAAAATACACCGGGTCCGAGGGGTCCTATATTTGATGTCTATGCGGATGAAGTAGCGGGCACTATACTACAATATGTTCCAATAAACAAATCAAAGATTATTCAGCGTGCAGCGTCTCCCCAAACGAATGAGCGTATTTTGTATATTTCGTCATTTCATCCCTATCCGATGGGAATGAAGTTCTGCAAGACAGAGGATAATGTTGTCATTTAACAAACGCCTAGATTCTTCTTGCTTCAACGAGACAAACAAAACAAGTGAAACGATTTTAGAAGCAATACCTTATAAATGAGAATTAATGTTAAATGTATTGATGTCATGACACCTGTTGTATTGCCTTATTCATTACTTTTAATAGTATAGTAAAGTTCTAGCAAGTAGAAAAGCGTACATTACAACTACCTCTGTTTAATATGAATAAGTATACATAATGCCTCTTAAACTTGTTTTGACATTTTGGGAATACATTCCATTCAGTTAACTCTACATTGACGCTTTAATCCTCTAAACCCAACAGATGCAAGGCAGCATTATTACAAAAATACGAAAGGTGTTAAAACGCTCAATTATTACTCAATTTTAAAAGATATCGGCAAAGGCCTGTTATCAGCCATATTTTATGACCACAGAGTCAATAAATTAAGAATTCAACTACTCCGTCATTTGAACAGGTGGGAATTAAAATGGCGTGCTAAATAAAATATAATAGTTATGCGAAGAAAAAATGACATAGATGTATTACAATATAATTAAGCTTTAACGAGGTTTGAGTGTAAGGGGGATAGGTTAAGTATGCCGTGCATCTAAGACTTCGGCAGACCAAGCCTAAAATGGAGGTATCGGTAAAAATACTTGCGGAACCCTAAGTTCCACTAAAATTTCAATCAGAAAAACCTCTTCTTTTTTTATGTGATAGGTGGCGAACGAGCAGACCAATCATCTGATGGTAAGCGATTACCGCCGCCCATAGACACCCGCAACACCAAAGGAGTCACAAGTGCGTTGCCGACTTTTGGAATGGGACGGGCGGATGGGGGGAATTGGGGGGGGGGGGAGTTAGGCCTCCGGTACCCTCACTCACTCGGCGAAACACAACGCAAGCGTTGCTTCACGCCGGTTTTCTGTGAGGCCGTGGTATCACTCCGGTCGAGCCGGCCCATTCGTGCCGAAGCATGGCTCTCCCACGGTCATGCAGGGGTAAAAAACAACTCGTCCTATGCTGCTGTCTTTGCTGTAGATGATAACAATGTAACACACATACGTACATACATGTTACCGGGGCATTAAAAAAAAGGATCGAATGTTCTTCCAAAAGAGACGAAAGTTGACTATTGAACTGTGAATACATTTTTTGTTTTAAGAAGGATTAGGTTAGGTTAAAAACATTTAAAATGGAGGAAATTCTTTATTTTCCCACAGCATGGTAGAAAATTGGGTGAGGGTGTTCAGATTTAGGCTGAAGACAGGGAAATCCGTTGGACATGATTGCTAAACTGCTAAACTGCTCTTATCTATCTACTTTTTATATTATATTCATAGTCGATTATTTTTATACCAACACTACGCTTTATTCATGAATTCAATATTGTATGCAGTTGACTTTGTAGCAGGTTAACTGCACATGGAAAGCTCCTTGCAGAGTTAGTGAGATTCGTTCATTTAATGGTAAAATCGAATCTAGTTTTTAACCGAGTTCAAAAAAAGAGGCGGTTCTCAATTCATCGGAATCATTTTTTTTATTTTTTTTTATGTATGTTTACCGATTACTTGAAGACGCCTGAACCGATTTGGAAAATTCTTTTTTATTTAAAATTTTTTATAACTTCACAGGTGGTCTCATATAAATTTTATCGAAATCGATTTAGCGGTTTGTGAGAAAATCAACAAAAATATAGCAAAATTGGAGTTGTTGCGATTGAAGTCGGTTGTTTTTAACGTATTCAGCGTGGTCAATTATATTTAACAACAACCTTAATTACTTATACTAAATGTTTCGCAGTATTTAATAAATTGCGTATAAACTATAAGCTTTGTATAGATGTTTTTATTATTATTAAATGCAACACATGGCATCACCTAACCTGATGTTAAGTGATGATACTGTACCACGCAAGCTCAAATATTACCTATGTGGATATGTTCATTTCTTCACCCTTTTGAGTCGAGCAGGAGGTTGTCTGGAAGAGATTACCTGTATGGAATAAGTATTACACTTAAAATAATTTGTATAGTGAAGTGTTTATAAACCAAAAACCTAATTCAATGTATCAAATTAACAGAACACAGTTAAATGTTTTTCAACACACTTGCTCATAAAGTGGCTCTATGGTCACCGCAATTAGGCACAGAATGACACCCATAATCAAACTGTGACTTTTTCATTGCTATAACTCACTAGTGAGTTATAGATTTTTTAAAAATTTTATTGGTTGAGTTGCTTTGTTCTTAAAAAAGTTTTTATTCAAAAAAAAAGATCGTGTTCAATAGAACAAATAAATTAATGTTCCTATTGCTTGCTCATTTCATGCAACTTCTTATTTAAATAGATAATTTTAACTCGTACGTGTTTAATAAATAAAACTTTCACTCAAATATAACTTTTGTTTTCTCTGTAATCAAAGAAAACTTTAAATTCCCCATTTTGTACGTGGCAGAATAGGCGCAAATCCTATGCGCCGAAAATAAAAAAGAAACCTCATCCCTTTAGTCTGTGGCCGATCGCAATGCGCGCGCATAGGAAAACTGATTAATTTTTCCCGCCATAGCGAAACATTTTTCACAACTCGTTTTCACTGTTGAAATGAGTTTTTATTATTATTTTATTCACAAGTGTGTTGAAAAACGTCGTATGATACTCGTGTGTATTGATGATTACCGTCCTTGGCTCTCTTAAGACCCTCGCCTACGGCTCGGGTCTCAATGGCGCCTCGACGGTAATCACCAATGTTACACACTAGTACCATAATGTACTATTGTATCGCTCAAGCAACCTGTTTTGGCAAGTGAGTGGTGAGACTACCACCTGGTTCCACGGCAGACTATTTTCCACTTGCCAATACATGTTACGCGATGGTCGTGTTTCCGCTTCAGTATCTCCGTTAGCCCCATTAGGCGCATCCACAGACGAGCGCGTTCGATCGACGTCGTCAATGTCAGTCAAACGTCGCAGGCGCAGGCGCAGGCTGTGTAGTATCGTAAATTACCAGTTTTTGCTGCGACCGCGCACGCTAATCTAATGAATGGAAGTGGGTCGTAGATGGGCAGTTAGTTATCTGCCTACACGGGGAAGATATACTTGCTTGTAATGTAGCATTTGTAATATAGTAATACACAACGTACGGATATGCATTTTTTGGTATAATCTTGTTAGCGTTTTTGCTGAAATAAAAATACAATTTTCTACGGCGGAATAATAAATTTGAAATTAATATTTTTTATGAACACTCTGTGTTCATATATCTACATATAATAAATAACAATAACAGTTTTAACAATAATATTTTTTATGAACACTCTGTGTTCATATATCTACATATAATAAATAACAATAACAGTTTTAACAATAATATTTTTTATGAACACTCTGTGTTCATATATCTACATATAATAAATAACAATAACAGCAACTTTTGGGATAAACACGTAAATAGGCTATAACGCAAACACTTCCCGAAACGTTGAGTGTACAAGTCCCGCGTGGTAGGGACTTTGTACTAGGTAGAAAAAAAAATATTGACGATTTAAAAGCATGTGTAAAGCATCTACTTAAATAAAAAACATTTTGAGTTTGAGTTTGAGTTTGAGTTTAAGCAATTTGTTCTAGGCAATCTTGAATTTTGGTATACTTATCCATTTTTACATACATTATTAGTGAGATTACAACACATCTAAATATCTGATGTTATATGCAATTATGTACAACATTTTCTATAATGTTTAGAAATTCCATCCAGCGATGACGATGAAATTTTTCGTTATAAACATAATTTCGAAATTCGAATGCTAAATTCAGCAATGAAGGCATGGGCAGATCTGCAGCCACAGCATAGTGCTTTTCAGTCTGGAGTATCTTCTTAGTCTATGCCCGGAGAATAGAATGCATCTCACGTCCGCAGGGGTGGGCAAGCTGACCATTAGCATATTAATTATCGAATCCCCACTCGATAGAGCACAGCGGTCGCGTGACTCCACAGCCATGTCGTTAGCTTTACAATTAAAACATATTTTTCTAGAAATTTCACTTATCTTTTGTATTTTGGTCTAGAATAGAATGCGTTTATTTATCTTCTACAGTATAGAACCCTTTAAGAAGGAACTGAAAAGGTTTTTGAAGGTTCACAAAAGCATTGATAGCACCCCGTGTTGCAAATGCCCATAGGCGGCGGTAATAACTTTCTCTCACAAAGTTCAGCTTTTTTGTACTCAGTATACAATAAAAATAAAAAGCTTTGATGAGACGTCTTAGTATTTGAAACACACTGAAGCTAGAGCTTATGTAGAATTTCGTAATGAAAAATGTATGGATTCTACTAAATCTGTATAACTTTGCTTTCATTGGTAAATATTATGGTAACTTGAAGAAACTGCTGCAATAGAAGGAATCTATACACTACAGGTGTAACAAAAACGATGTAGGATCCGTTAACTGCAGCTTTTAGACCACATACTAAACAAGTTAAGTTCTCAGAATTGACTGAACTCACAAGAAAAAATTTGGACTCTTCATACAAATCTGTTTGGGCAACTTTATATGAAGAGAGCAACTTTTTTAGATTATATTTAGGAGTAAAGTTTTTGCTTACTTTCTTAAACCCAAACTGAAACTCAAAATGTTTTTTATTTAAGTAGATGCTTTACACATGCTTTTAAATCTTCAATATTTTTTATTTTAAAGATTACATTGCTAAACTATATTCAGTAAATGAACACTAACAGATTTTTGACACTAACCATTTAGCCTGCACTTAAGGTCTCAAGCCCACAATCATTAAAAATATTACGAGTATGTATCAGGATATAAACGATTGTAGCTCTTTTCACCAAGCTCTATGGAATTGTATAAGGACAGTAAGCTCAGTGAATGCAGAAGCGTGTTTTACCGTACCTAATGAGAGCACCAGAAACAAAGCAACCAGAAGGGGCACATTGTGCGAAAGACAACATTATGAATAGCAAATAGGTGTGAAGAAAAGTAATGACATTATACCTAAGAGTCATGGGTGCAAAGTTTGCACTGCAAACAAAATATGGAGTCTTGAAAAACGTATATTGTCAGTATTTGATTTTTTCCCCCAAGCAACACATATGTAATTCATATTTCCTGGATTCCCTGGATTCTCACTGATAGGTGTACGCCACGTGCTTGCCAATATTATTTATCATCGATTTGTTTTTGATACTTTTTTTTGGAGTTAATGTACCTTGATTGCCTTTGCTGAAATATATAAGTTCCATTTAAGTCGTTGCCTTCAGTGAAGTACGTCTAAACAAAGAGCAACAAAGCCGCGGCGATGGGCCCTCGATGGGCACTGGCTAATAAATTAGATAGTCCTCGTAAACATGCGCCGGCGCGGCGGCGCTGCGGTTCTAACTCCGTCATCTGATACCTCGGACAATGTCGAGCGAGAGTCCATTATGTCACGCGATACGATGCAGATGCCTTTTGAATTTAATAATTGCAGTCATCATCATATACGTAGTTTTTTTCCCTCAATTGGTAAGCCCTTGGCATCATTTCACCTGATGGTAAGTGATGATGATGCCGAAGATGGAAGCGGGCTTACCAAGATTCCCCAACGCAATGGGGAACTGGCTATCTTATCTTCACGCCGGAACACAGCAATGTCGTTAACATTGATGTTTTGCGGCAAGACTTACATAAGATGGCTCAAGAAATGCCCGATCACCAACACCAACCAAACCGAGTCCTACAAGTACAGTAGTATTCGAAATGAAAGCGTTTTTGATTCGACTGCTTCTGGTAGGTAAAATAAACTGAGATACGATTAACTTATTAGAAAATACGTAGGTATCATCGGTACCTCTAAATATGTCATTACATAGTAGATCTGGTCTATTTAACCCACAATGATTTAACTCTTAGTATTATCACACTGAATTATGGAAGCGAGTTGGCCTAGCTAATGGAATGGGAAAATAATGTAGATATTTCACTGATGTTTGGCTGCAAGACATTCTAGAGCGGCCTGAAAATTATTTCAAGCTTTTTCCTTCCAACGGTCTGTTATGTTTCCATATGGATTGCCGACAACTAGTTACTATGGAAACGCGTCCCTACCTGCAGAAGCACCGACAGGAGCCAAGTAGCACTCGGTGGCTACCCCGTAACTCGGCTGTCCATCGCTCCAGTTCGCTTCAAGCGAGCTAGTAATGGCGGGCGTGCCTATTAATCAGTCAAAGGTATGAGTAATGTATGCTGAGGTGGGTTGGGAGAGCATAACTATGTTTTAAGATCGCAGTCTGAAAGGATCAGTTAGGAATCTATATGAAGAGTGAACGCTGCTTGTAACAGACTCTACTCTTTGTTCTAACAATAAGTCATATAAATTCCAAAACTAATAATAATAATAGTTTATTTTCAAAAATGGATTAAGAACAATTAATTAGTAATCATAATTACAAAATGTGGCTTATTCTAAGTTCTTCAGAAATGCATGCAACACGTACCCATACTAAGTATAGTAATATACTTGTGTCATGGGCACGAGTTACACCGGCACACCCTATCCAGAACAAACAAGTATGTATAGCAGTAGATATTGATCCATAAGGCCAGTGATTTACCTTAACTGATCGTCCACAGGGTTAAGCCATATCTCTGAAAGTACATTTTAAAAGAGAATTAAAAAATAACTTAACATATGACAATTAATACCGAATCTTCATAAGACGATTCAAATAAAACTCAGAATCCACCCATAAATCTTTCTGCCATAACACACCACGAAAAAGGCGAGTCAATTACATTCCTAAAGAAACACAATTATACCGTACGCCAATATAAAATCAATCAACTAATTCGTATCGATTCTGCGCGAACGCAGCCTGAATCGATCAGGCGGACAGGTTCTATTACTTATTGACGCCGGCCATGCCTACGCGCAGGCTAATTACAGCTTTTAATTGGATAACACTATAGAAACAAATGCGCATTGATGCCGGGCGTGATAAGTTTCGGAATGAGGCGGGATGGAAAGCTGTTTATGATCGTGGACCGGTGAACGGAGGATTATTGGAGAGGAAGAAATAAGATTAGATAGAACAAGTCCTAGGGAAGCGTATGATCATCAGACAAAGTTTTTGACATTTTATTTGACATTACGTTCTATTCTTTTGACATTGTAAAATATTAAATATTTTTAATGAAAAAATTTGCATGCTTTTATAAATTAAGTGAAAACACTGTGTACGCTATATTCAATAAGAACTATATTTTTACTGTTTTCTAGGAAATAAAGTTATTTGTATTTGTATTTCCACTGTGCTGATGGTTTCAACATGATGAAGAAGATTAAAAATACTGTATAGTAGAATAGAAAAATTATTTTGCAGGAATTTTCAATTAGTACATAGAGTAGTGGATAAATGAAGACAGTTGATAAAAAAGGTCTCCACTCAGCATCTGGCACCACTTTGAAGGTGGACGCTGATTTTCAGTGGAATCACACTCGACATGTGAAACATTGCAGCGCATAGATAGATACTGATACGACATTCAATAGGGATATAGTCAAGTTAATATGGTTTTGAAATCAAATGTATTAAAGATCAGAAATCATAGGAATATAGCAAACTCTTTAATAAATAGTGAGTATTAAGAGAACTTTCGACCTTAGTTTCCATTTTTGATTTTAATGAAGCCTCGCTTCCTTCATTGATACTTTTACATAAGTGTACCAGTATATGTAACGCAAAGTATGATATAAATCATCAACTTCATCATCTTACTGTGTAGTGATGAATTTCCAAACGGAGCCCCCTCCAAGTAACCTCCTCACGCACGAACCAGCTAGGAGCATGCATAATTTGAATAAAATTATTGAAAGGAAATGGATATAATTTATTGATTCGCCCTTTTAATTGCACAGACAAAATTTATAGCATTCAATTACGTTGCCAAGCAAGATGTCTTCGCGAAATGTCACTTCGGCAACGGGTAACACGTGGTATTGAGTTAAATTAGTAATATTGACTTCACTGTGATCGATAATCATTAAATATATTTTTATTGGAAATACAAGTGTATGTAGTTTTCCTAATAATTTCAGGAGAGATCACACAAAATGCTTTGGCCACAATAAAGGATTTAGTGTGCTGTGGAAACCAGAGTTGAGTGGAGTTAGATGAGGAACTTTGGGCTTGTAACTATACAGGATGTAACAAAAAGGTGCAGTAATACTTCAAGGTGGGCTTCTACTTATCAAACTAAACAACTTTTGTTCTACAACTCTGTTGAAATCACAAAAAAATGTTTGGACTTTTCATACAAATCGATCAGCTGACGAGCCGAGTTTGTATGATAAGTCCAAAATTTTATGAGTAGAAGCCCACCTTGAAGTATTACTGCACCTTTTTGTTACACCCTGTCTAATGCTTCGAGATTGTTGGAGCTAGTGGGGTTGTAGGAAAAAAATCTTTCTAATAACAAGTAAAAAAAATCCAAAAAATTTTATTTTATAAACTTAAGTTCTTATTTCGTGATCTTAAGTAAATAATGTTGTTGAAATGCACCGTATGTATGTATGTAGGTACCTGATCGTACTTCGTAACACTTTGTAGTAAAGTTGAAGAGCTAGAAAATAAAAAGTAAAAGTAAATACTTACATTGAAACAAGATCAAAGGCCCGCTAATGTTCGTAACCTTTACAACTTTTTATGAGTTTTCTTCTTTGCACATTTTTTATAATTCACTAGCTCGTATCTGTGGTAAGGGTGCCTAGTGCACCTGTTGTATTGTTGAGAGTCTAGACTTCTAGAAGACCACATGCGGTGCGGAATTTGAGCGATGTAAATGTGTAAAATGAGTAACGTTTTTGAATATAGAGTGTTAAAAAAAGTGCGTTTGAAATCTTAAGGGCTTACTCAGAATGAAGTACAGAATACAGGAAAAATGTTGAAAAAATCCGCTCTGCATTTTTTTCACTTATTCAGATTAAGTATATAAAAAAAAAAAAAAAAGGACTTTTTCAATATTTTTCCTGCATTCTGTGCTTGATTCATGATTTTATAAGCCTCGGTGGCTCTGCGGTTAGTGACTCCGTCCTCCTAACCAGAGGTCATGGGTTCAAATCCTGGCCAGTGCACCAATGAGTTTTTCGAAACTTACGTGTATATTCATACCGACTGCTTTAACGTGAAGGAAAACATCGTGAGGAAACCTGCACATCTGATTTCTAGTTGTGTATGATGGTTGCGTTGCACACGTCCGTAGGTGTAAATCTTAAATGCCCTACATGTGACCAAGGGTGATGATAAGTTCAACACCAGGCAACCGCCGCCTATATCTTGCGGATAGGACGGATAAATTGTGCCACACGATAAGAGAAGAGAGAGAGATGATTTTATCATGAAGTTTTATTTTTTAACTAAGTTAACCACTTCAGACATGTAGTTTTAAGACAAGTAGCTTATACAAATGTACATACATACATACATACACATCAATTGTTTTTTCAAGTCAGTTAAATAAAAGTTACTTTACCTGGAGAGGACGATCGCTGATTCACTGGGCTAAGTCAAAACTTTCACACAATGTGACGTCCAGTACGTCACACACATTGTGTGAAAGTTTTGACTTAGCCCTGAATGCAAAGATTGTTGACACTTTCACGAAATTACTTTCAGATGGAATAAAAACAAAACCTATAGATGAGTGGATCGGTTATATCAAATTGAAAGCGTTCAATGAACCACTCGTGACTGATTGAAATGTTACTTATACATTAATTAATTCAACAAACGTCTAATTATTATTTTTTAACAGAATAATCATAGAGGAAGTTGTTAACTTGCAATGAGCAAACAAAATGAAATATGCATGCGATGTTGATGCCTCGCATATGAAGAGGATTGATTTATTTGTAAGAGTCCGAACAAAAGGCTAGAGATCCCACACCGACGCCGTTACTCCGTCTAATCTATAAACTATTATAGACATTTTCACACAAGCTCCGATCAAAACTAGGGCTGTCTCGGATTGGTTACGTCTATAAGGAAAAGATGAGTGACAAGCAACGATTTCAAAACCATATTTACCAAAGTAGTATAGAGCACTATGAAATACAATTTTGATAACAAAGTGCCATTTTCTTTTAGATTCTTCAACCAAGTATTTTAGAAAAGTGAGACAGTACCATATTCTATTACACTATGTATTTGTTTTCGACCGGTATCGCATAAAAGTGTATCATATTAGAACTTTTTTACATTAAAAACTTCAAAATACAGTATTTATTAAAATACGCTTCTGCAAAGAAGCGTGGATTCAATCATAATAATGAATCAAACATCAAAGTAGGTACAACAAGTCCACAAATTCATCTATGTACTTTATTTTCCATTAATTTCTTTCTCTTTCTTATGCGCCTTTTTATAATCAGTGTTTTTCTAACATTTAACTGAATTGCTCATTGTTCATTTCGATGTGTTATTTGGCAGCCCTAGAATAAAACAATGTACAGGTTGATTTACGAGTGATTCTGTCGACTGCGCTAAAAACATTGCGATTATACGCTATCGGCGCGGGCGCGCTTGCTGGATGGATGTCTGACTGATGGACGACGCATGATTGCTGGCTTCATTCATTTTTATATTTCACATGCTTGCAAAAAACCTTAATACGTAATACTTCAATGTTTTAAAAGATCGACTGTCAAGTGTGTGAAGTATTTAAAGTATTGGTCCAAAAAGGTGCCTTGGGCACGCCTTATTTTATGTATACATTTGTTTAGGCCAATGGTTTTCAACCTGTGGGTCGCGTCGCGACCCCCCGGGGGGTCGCGAAGCCTTTCTCAAGGGGTTGCGAGTAAAAGAAAAAGTCAGTATTTGTAGGTCCCACACTGCAATGAAAAAAATTTACGATTTCAGTGAGAAGTCTGGACCCGTTTATATTTAAGAATTTGTCAAAACGTGCCCATACAACCATTTCGGTCGCAGTGTAGACAATGATACTTGCTTCTATTACGACGCAAGAGTAGCATTGTCTACACTGCGACCAAAATAGTTGAATGGGTGGTTCTATTTTGGAGACATTAATAACTAAATCATTTTCTAACTGAAGAAAATTATAAAAGTAGTCTTTCAAATCACTAACACTTTGTATGTTTATGGCCCTAGGGGGGTCGCAAGAATTTTTTTAACTATAAAGGGGTCGTGTATCAAAAAAGGTTGAAAACACTGGTTTAGGCGAAGCTACTAAATGATAGTGAATAAAATTCAAATAGTCAAATATTTACCGTGTATTAATTTTCTAAAGATTTTGTGAATCACTCTAGTTCCATGGACCATGACCTATCCATTTAAAATGGCTGACCTAGTTGCAGACTTTAAAACGTAGTTGCCCATTGGGTCGGGCTATTGGAAAACAATACTGCACGACAACGCCCCTTTAGTTATTGCTTCGATTCAACCGAAGATACGCTGTCTAAAAGAAAAACGGGATAATGATGCATCTTACTTTGTCACAGTTCCATTGATGTTAATTGTAAACAGATATGTCGGAATAAATCAAATCAATGAAACTTAATTTATGAAACACTCAACTTATTTTACTGTTCAAAATAATAACTTTGAAACGTTTAAGTTTATACTATACATTTTATTAATTTGTGTTTCAGATAAAAAGAGGGTTAAAATAAACTAATAGTGGATAAAAAAAAGATAATTACTCTATTGGACCGTAAAGTACGTGGAAAATAATTCTCTTACACAGTTGCATTAAATGATAATGCATTAAATAACCTATCAAGTAACAACGATTGATCTCCAATCATAGCGTCATACCTTTCGTTTCCCATCTACAGTTTACACGCAAGCGCTGTTTATAGCAGTGATAGTATAGTGAGTGGTATTGGATCAGACAGCGCAGGCACTGATTGACGGCTAAATGATGCAGTATTCACTGGCGGGGTTCCGCTCTGCGAATGTCGAGAGCTTCCGGGTGCAGGTGCTATCGCATGGCACGTCTTTACATCGATGTCTTGTTGATTACCTACATCTTTGGAAGTTATAGCTTTGTATACAGTGTGACTTGTTTATCTACAAACGGCAAATGTTACGTGTTACTCATGAAACAGATCAATTTTCACCGAGAAATTCATAGAATTGGAGCAAAAAATGTATATTTGTCTAAGACTACTGCTACGAGGTAGTTATTGTAATATATAAAAAAGTTGATGATGTAATATAGAGATACTCGTTTTAATTACTCCATACTATAAAGTAATTATTTTATAGTATGCATAGTCTAATTCACTTTTTAAATAATTTTTTTAAGCATTTGTGTTTAAAATTTTAAGAGTTTTTTTTAAATATTTTCTTGTATGTACCGAGTGTTAATTTTGTAGGGTGTTGAAATACAGAACACGCAAATACTGTGTATGTATTAAGTGAAATGCTACCAGATTTATTCTTATATCTTTATGGTCATTATTTTAATTTTCACTGTGTAACAATGAAAATCAAAATACGTCAGAAAGTTATGTTGGTTTTATTTAAATGAGCATTTAATATCGAGTAAAACCACTTTTCTTTTATACTTAATACTTTCCCTCATTCTTTATTAGTCTTTCTACCATGCCAAACATGCTAACATAATCTCGAGCGAGTGAAGTGAAGCAGGCAGCTAGCGGTGCGCTCGCGCAGCCCGCAGGCGCGTCACGCGAACTGATATGACGTGACTCCTCATCAATCTACCCACTTACTTCTAGGATGTCGGAGAAGAGGTTGAGGTGGTATATGAAGCATATATTCTTTAACTCAATATACTTTGAGAGTCTGGTGCATAAAGGGTGTTCAGGTTCTTAAAAATTTCCGTTTTCAGAATCAAAATTTACACAAAAATTTTCACTGTTACTTTTAGCCTTTACTGACAAAATGACGTTTTGTTGAACAGTAATGACGTAAAACTATAGAAATAATTTTGAAAAATAATACTTTATTTTTGCCTATATTTTTTAAGAAAATATATCGCGTGGCGCGTGTAGGTGGGACTTGCGTTTAGTACTGCGCAAATGAATGCGCAGTAGCTCTGTTAAAATCACTATTAAATAGGCTTCAAAGCCTTTACATATTATGATTTCCGTTTCGTTGAGGAATACCTGCTCAATCTATCCCACGGTAACGCAGATTATCCTACCGAGTGTTATAAAACCGCTGAAACTTATTTAAAAAAATTAATCGACTGACGAATGACGAATCTATCTGGCAGACAACTTGCTAACTATAAATTTCGTAACGACCAATCCAACAAACGGTACCACATCAACCATCCTCTAGCTTCCTCGACCATTTCCATCCACCGAGGCACAGTTAATTAATGAACGGCCGCGGATCTGATTGGAGCGACCCCCTGACCTGCGCAAGAGTGCTGGACACTGCACTACCTGAGACGAGGAAAGTTAGATTAGAACTGTTTACTATAGTCGCACTTAAAGCTGCTTTTATTTGGCGTTAAGAGTTGCCAGCTTTAAGACTGTTTCTTTTATAATGTGGATTCTGTGGATGTAGTTTAGCAGTTTAAGACATCAACTACTTATCATCATGTCAGCCGGAAGACGTCCTCTGCTAAACATAACCCTACCTCATATTAGCCTAAATACTCTGTACGTTCCCTCCAAATTAGTCCAACAGTTTTTGTACAGCATGAGATTGTGTCTTAAAACATAACAGTTTACGTTATTACACATTATTCGACGATGGAAGTATTATTTAATCTGTGGTAGGATAAGATAGGTAGAAACTATAGATAATTTAAAGTACATATAGCGCCCTTTTAAACATTTTGGCGTCAAAAAGAAAAGTGTGGTAAAATGAATAGACGTGCGCTTACCTTATAACAACTCTTACTTATTAGTTCTAAAGTAACAATCTTAAAAACAAACATTTTCTCTTTTGAATGTCAGACAGGTCATCCAGCTTTAGAGAAAAACACATTCGCCAATGCTGTAGGCAAAGGGCAAACAAATGTATCTCTACCATTCAACAAAATGAAAAGCCAACTCCACTACACATTGGACTGCGCCAATAAGCTGAAACAAAACAGCAACTGTCATTTACCGCGAACCCAATATGAAATAACCCGAAAAATTCAGAAGGAAAAACGAAGAAATATCCCCCAAGTTCGTCAATAAAGAAACGCGTGAGGAGGCGGGGGATGAGTGGAGCACATCGGAGCACATTTTATACAAACGATGACGTAAATACTCATTTGCAAGAACAATATCGGATATTGAGTGAGGCCTGTCTCTCGAGCCTTCGGTTGAGTACACCTCCGGACAAAAGGCGAACAGTTTTCTTACAGAAAGGTACGTTTTACGTTTTAGACACAATTTTTTAGATACAATTTTGAGACTGGTTATAAAGTTGACTTTTTTAAAATTAGGATTATTTATTTGTTTGAAACAAAATATTTTAAAGCACAAAAACTTGTACATATTTTTTATAAAGTTATTCTCCATTTCTCAGTTAGTAATTTTGAATAATCCAGTCTTATTTTACACTAAAATAAATGATTTGTGTAACTTTCTTCCATTAACTGCATTCATAATCCTTTTTAAACATAACCGATATATTGATGTAATGTCAATTTTGAATCTGTCGCCCAAAGGATATAATTTAATTCAAAAGTTTCCACGAATTATTTGAAATCTCTTTTTGCTACCTTTGTCCGCTAGTGTACCTCAACATTCATGTTTATTCACTGGCCTCTTCTACGTTTATTTATCGGTTTGCACCCAGCCCCTCCTCGCCCCACTCCCCTCAGCTCATCTATACGTGGAATCCTCTATGCGGGCACTACTTACTCAAAATTTGTCTTACACTTTACAGCGGCATGCAGATGAGCAGTCGAATTTTACTGCACAGATGCGGAATTTTTAGAATTGAAAAGTGGGAAATACTGTATGCAACTACAGAGGTACATTCAGCTCGTTTGTTGAAATTATCATGCTTTATATGAGTTTACAAGCTTAATCGAGTTCAGACAAAAATTCTAATGTTTCAATTTAAAAAAGGTAAATGGCACTTAAGCATTTTTGCCTTTACACTAACGAGTACATAACAATATTTTATTTAAAATTTAAGAATGTAATAATTAGTAATTAATATAATTATTATTTTAAAAAAATACGTTAGGATACATAAAGCTTTTTGAAACCATATCGTTAAAGTGTTTTAGTAAAATATATTTTTAATATCTTTCTAAAAGTTGTAATTGTAATGTTTCCCAAGAAAATTGTTTTCGTTGGCGGTTAAGAACCTGAGAACGGGTATATCTGCCATTAGCTCAGTAATTGTCGTCCGTCAATCGGGCAGACTGCGGGTTCGAGGTTCGGAACTCGGATATTCAACTTTTTATGTCCGATATATGTTAGCAGCTAATGGACACTATAACTCGACTTAGGGTATGATTGCACGTTTTTGTCGAATTTTATTTTCCCGAATCATTAGATCTTTTGGATCGTATTGGAAAAAAACACTTTTTTTGTGACACTATTACACTGACAGTCCTGGTAGTGTGAACTGGCCTGCTCTTGTCATTGGTTTTTTGAAATTATTAGTCATTAGCTACAAATAACTTTTATTTTTATCTCTTTTGAATCCTTTCTTTCTTTATTCTTATTTTTTTATATTTTATTTACAGATATGACATTGTATAATTCATTTATTGATCTAGCATTAACATGTAATAGAACAAAAGACTTTTTTCAAAAAAAGGAAGTTTCTTTAGGCCCGTCGTTTCTTCTCACTCCGCAAACACTTCCCGAAACGGCGGGTATACGAGTTCCGAGTGGTAGGAACCTCGTATTAGGTAGATAAAAGAATGACGTTCGAGGAGTGTACACCGCTACCTACTTCGAATAAAACAATATTTTCATTTTCATATGTGGGGCTGGCTACTAGCCCTACAACCTTAACCAATTCGGACTTGACCCTAGTGTGACGAGCATGACCTTCCCTAGGCACTTCCCTAGGATACCTAGGTACGGGATGAGACCCGTGCTCCAGCTGTGAGGACGAAATAGGACCCAAGTTTAATTATAATTTTATTAGTATTATTATTTAAGCTCATAGTCGTTGTAGGTTTCAAAATGCAAAATTATCGGAATCGATTGCTCGATAACCCCCCATATTTTTTTATCGTGTATATGTATATCAATAAATAAATAAATAAATAAATAAATAAATGTACTACTTTGGTGAACACCCAAAACACAAGTTTTTAAACTCAGTATGGGTGTAAACCGCAGTTTAAATAATAAGTATAATTATAAGAGCAAACCGGTCTAATGTAAGTGTATAAAAGTGTTTTTTTTTTATGAATGCCCCTGAAAACAACACGCTGTATATCTGGTGCCTTTATCCGATGGCCGCAAGTTGTAATGTAGATAAACTGATGGGCTCAACCCTGCGTCGAATTAATTTACGGCAATACGTCCCGACCGCGATGCAGTAATACGTCCCGACCGCGATATCGGACGAGTTACGAGTCGAATTCGAGAAACCTTTATGTGAAACCACCTTATTTTTGATTTTGTTCGAATTTACCTCTGATGTTTTTTTTTATCTGGTAATAAAGTTGTATTGAAATGAAAATACTGGTAATTTTTTTTTAAAATATGTATTTGTCTGTTTTAAATTTATTTTTGATTTTTTATTAAACTTAATTGTTCGTAAGCACTTGTTAGCTTACTTGTTTGTTAGTTAATCTTGTACCAACAAATTATGGAATTTAAATTGTCCGAAATAAATGATATTATTATTATTGCTTGTTTATTTTAAAAATATCTATCTTGATTTAGGTATATTTCATACGTAGGAGTAGGAAGGAATGGCGGTTGCTCCACTGACCGACAAGAAGAATTTAAAAGATAAAGAGAGAGCTTTTATTTCTTATATTTATCATGTGATCCGTCTGCTCGTTTGCCACCTGTGCCTTAAAAAAAGTACTTAGTAATTACTTTTTGATTTAGATAAGATATTAGGCCTAGTATTAATAGTCAATTTTAAAAATAAGACAAAATAATATTACCCATTAATTAATGAAGAAATAAATAATTAAATCCTTACCTATGTAATCTGCGACCGATCTCATAAAGACATACCTATTAAAGTTTAATCTAATTCTAAAAATAAAGAACAAGTTTACTTGAAAAGTTCCAATGTTGCCAGTAATAAAATGCGTTATTAAGGAGTGTTTAGTTTAGTTGGCCTTGACATTTGGGGGCGGGTGAACGAACTTTCGCGGCCCGCAGGCTGCGGCGCGATTCATTCATAAATCGCGCTAAAGGACGCAAGTAACGCACCTACACCACAAAATACATAGATACAGAAGGTCCGCTCAATATGCTCACTAAAATCCTAAGCATATACATGCTTATAGACGTATACGGTCGTTGTAGGCAAGATCACGTACCTACTGTGCGATCGTGACCTTGCTCGAAACGACCGTATATTTCTATAAGCATGTATATATGCTAACGATTTTTGTGGTTTGTATTGAGTGGACCTTCTGTGTCTATTTTGTGCCTACACACACACACTCATATACTACTGGCCACAAATGTTGATGAAATCAAAGATTACCTAGTCAAAATATATTACCATCTCATACTGAATAATCGCATATCAACTATTGTTTAACCAGAGAATACCTGTAAGTTTTAGGTCGATTAGTGATTAAACTTAAGACTGTGTTCCGAAATAGATAGATGGATAAATTATGTATTTTATTTCATTTTTTTATGGCAGAGATGGCAATCGAGCAGACGGATCACTTGATGAATAGCAATAAAATGTAATGGTAAGCGATTGCTGCCGCCCATAGACACCCGCAACACCAGAGGAGACACAAGTGCGTTGCCGGCCTTTGATATGGGAGTACGCTCTTTTCTTGAAGGTTTGAATGTCGTATCGGTCCGGAAATACCGCAGGCGACAATTGATTCCTCAGTTTGGTTGTACGGGGCAGAAAGTTTCTAGTGAAACGCACAGTTGTGGACTGCCAACCAACTAAGTGATGGGGATGAAAATGTCGATGCTTCATCAAAACTGTAATCAAATTCTGTCGTTAATTCTGGTTTTTGAGAATGTATGTTTATCATATAATTTTCCGAATTAATAAACAGAACTTAGTAATGTAAGTTTAAGTTTAAGATGTAAGTTTTTAATGTTACTAACAAATTATATGGATCCCTGGGTCTGAAATAAAAAGATTTATTTTTATTTTTTTATTATTATTATTTTTTAATAAAGCCAATACTCCACCAGATTCTATGTAAAGTATCATCTTAAATTTACAGAGAAAATATTTTTTTTAGCGTATTCAGTTCATTCAAAGAGAAGATCATTCTACCGCATTCGGAGTTTTTTCAAAACGAGTGATTTTAAAACTATTGTAGCATTGAGAAAGTAAATATGAGCGTTGTCTGTGACCAGCCTTAGTGCAATTGTAGTTGAGTGAGACTGCAAGTGCTTTTGGTGATGCGAAATAAGGAAACAAATGGACCACTCAAACTCGTAAACAGCTAAGCTTATTTTCTGATGTTGAACGTAAGCATTTTATTGCTATTAACAGCAAATAAAATCGTTAATATTTTATTTACAAAATTAACTTTTATAGCAATGCTTAAATAGAAAGGGCCAGTGTGTGTGCAATCAGATGTAGGCGATATGGAGTTCTGTGGATGACGGAGCGCTTGCTTAGTAGTAGCAGAGACAAGAGTTCTCCTTTTCTCTGGTAGTAGGTACGAATATGAATAAATACTCTAAAAATAAGTGAAGTTTATGATTAGATTAGATTAGATTCACTTATTTCACATTATCAATTTCAAATTACAATAATATCTTATTAAAAATGTCAAAGTATAATGTGATCTTCAAAATAATTAAAATTAAAAATTGAATAGTACAAATAGTCATTAATATAAAATTCAATGTCAATATTAAAAAATAATAATAATAATCACAAAATGGATAAATACAAAATAAAAAATAAAAATGTCACAATTACACAATGGTAAAGATCACAAATGCCTATAAGAAATTAAAATATTTTATTAATATGTTCATTTACTGAATAAAATTCATTATCCAACAAAAGGTTTCTCACAGTTGGCGACTAAACGTTTCGTCATTTTCCTCGTCTTTGATGACTGCGGGTTGTCGCTCATACAATGTCGGACCGACAACACGAGGGTTTTTGGTGGCGAGAGCTGTTCGTCGCGGGACTACCTGCAACCTCCCAGTGTTGCGCAAATGTCTACTTCCAGTAGTGCGTCGGTCGAAAGTCGAGATATTACGGCGGACGAACATTAGTAGGTCGTACAGATACAGTGAGTAGAGTGGCATTATTCGTAGCTTTTTAAACTACGGTTCAACGACTACGGTACTACGGACAAACTATGGTTCAACGATACATACTTACTGTTGCTGAAGTTAGCACAAAACATCCTAAAATTGAAAATCAGGCAATTCAAATAAATATATGGGGAGGTTATAATGAAGGCATCGATAGTAATTATAATGTACAAAATAAAATGCAGAATACAATCTGACTCAGTGATGTTTTAAAGTTTCTTCTTGGACACAAACGGTGCTAACTTCCGACATAATGCAGTGCTATAAACAGGCTCCCTGTGATGTAGGGTGCTGGCTCAACCAGTAACAGTCGTGATAGAGATCGCTGGCTTATTCAGTTTTAAGTAGCTTTCGAGAGACTATGTCTTTTGAGAAGTAATTTAAAAAAAGGTACAAACCCAGTCTTGGTCCCCGTGTGTGGGGTATGATCTAACTCACCATGACCTTAAAGTGTGAGAAAGAGACCCGTGCCGTGCGCTAGCAATAGGAACGTTGTTTATGGGTTGTTAACTAATTAACATAATATAAAATACAGGATTCGAATAAAACTCGATATAAAATAAAAACTGAAAATTTATAGTTCAACTAAATATTTCGCCACTTGTAGTATCTTCTAGATTTGCAATACAGTATTCTTTATCAATGCAGGATAAGTATAGTTCATTCCAATCAAAAAAAAAAAAGCAAAAGATAAACAAACATAGAATGCATCTGACGTTGACATGTGTCGGTTCCATAGTAAGTTTGTTTATCTAGTGCTTTTTTTTGATTGGAATGAACTATAAGTAATATTATTTCAGTAGCAAATACGGGAAAAGTTGTTCGCTTTTATTATACAAAAATGATAAAATATATGACAATGATATTTAAAGTTACGGTATGAGAATCTGATACAGCATCGACCAGACCATAAATGCAAAACTACTTATCCACCAATACGACATTTAGTCCTCATGATCGTAAACTCCAGCAATAACAACTCGAGGCATTTTTGCTTAACCGCCTACAGTATAACAGACACGTCAAACATTTCCTACAGATAATAAATAGACAATATTAATGGTCGGCAAGTTGGATGCGCTGTTGAACAGTTGCGAAGTTGCGTTGCACACGGTGCACACGACCCGTCGCGCCGTAAAAGGAAGCATCCATCGGAAGGGTGAGCGCAAAGTTGCATGTGCTCGCGTTTTAATTACTCTTCATACCTATCTTAAGCAGGGTTGCTAGCTACTTATTGTATTTCTCGAAATGTAAGGATGTTTATTAAATAAATAAACAAAAATATAGAAACTAAAAATTACTGCAAAAATACATCCTTTGTCAATTTATGAATCAGATTCGAATTCAAACATGGTCAGAATCTTAAATCCAAGAAGAATCTAATAACACCTTGGACTTCAAAATCCATTAAACTCGTTTAGGCTAACGACGACGTGGCTGTAGCGATGAAACGGACATACATAAATCACCCAAAAATAATTACTTTTCCTTAGACAGTCGGTTTAAAAGTCTAAGTCGCAGCAACTGTCCATTACGGCATCTAAAAATTTCTTACAATATTGTTGTTTTCATACATAGTATATATTTAATAGAATATTTTTATTATCATATTATTTTACTTATTTTATTTGTGAGGACCTAGCGTCGATAGCTGGTCAGAACAGCCGCGGCGGTGTTCCTGTGAGCCGGCGACCGCGGAGCCCCTCCCCGCTGGAGAACTGATAATAAATACGGTCTTCTCACGCACTCATACAGGTTGCGACGAACTGTAATTGACCGTTTTTGAACTAGCGATTCTCAAAGTGTAACAAAAAGTAACAAAACATAAAAATAATCATTACACAATTTAAGTACAAATACTACTAACTAGTTGTACAAACTACAAAGTATAAGTAATCAACAATGAGTACAAACGAGAATATTTTTTAACATAATGTGTGTTTTGTGAAAATTGTTTTAGGAAGTAGCTTAAAAAAATCTCATTATAAGTTTATAGGGAGAAATTTGTATTTACTGTCAAAACAAGTGACATATACATAATTATATTGCTCATAAAACTGAAAAACTTTGAAGAAGAACAATTTAACTTACCTATAAGATTTTTGCAAAGAAAAAAATACTTTCCATGCGACGATTTCAAAATTGATCAATTATTGGCAATTAAGTAGATGAAAAGTCCGATTTTTTGCTAAATTAATGTTTGGTTGGCCACTTACGTACCTATATTTATAGTTTAGGAACCACTAACCAATAACATAACACTCCGGCCGGCCATGGCACGGGCGTGATTGTCTACTCATTGCAAACGGTGGACGATACAGAAAAGTGTTTGCTGTAATTACATTGTTAACAACCCATTATATCCCCACTGCAGGAGCACGAGTCTCTTTTCATACATCGGGAAGGTTAGGCCATACTCCACACACGTGGGCCAAGTCCGGATTGATGGAGGTTGTGGGTTCAGTGGCCAACCCCAGTGTCAGAAGTTTTCATGCCGCTTAATGCGAAATGTCTTAATGACTGCCAACTAGCGATACCAGCCGGCACCAACGGCTTAACGTGCCTTGCAAAGCACGGAAACAGTCGAGATAATGCCACTAATAGTCAAACCCATCCAGGTTACGACCGTGTCTGTAGTCGGTTAACTTGAATATTAATTACATATTAGGTATCAAAAATGCATAGCTCTGTTAGATGCAGAAACAATCGGTGATATGACTATCTGTGATTTGTCTCAAACCACGGTTATTATGAAAACCTAAAACATTCTTCCCCGCAGAAACAAACTGTGGCATGAATTGTCGCCTATGGTATTTTCGGACCGATACGACCTACAAACCTTTAAAAAAAGAGCGTACTCCCGTTTCAAAGGCCGGCAACGCACTTGTGACTCCTCTGGTGTTGCGGGTGTCTATGGGCGGCGGTAATCGCTTACCATAAGGTGATCCGTCTGCTCGTTTGCCTCCTGTTCAATAAAAAAAAAAAAGTATATAATACCACGGCTTCTGCTACTGAAATTAAACAAATCTTCTGAGTCCACCAGGTTAGCTATCACTATAATATCTAAGTCTTGCTGCCAAAATATCCATGTTAATAGCAGTGATGTGTTCCGGCATGAAGATAAGATGGCTGTTTCCCATTGCGTTGGGGAATCTTGGTAAGCCCGCTCCCATCTTTCGGCATCCCCATCACTTCCCATCGGGTGAGATGATGCTAAGGGCTTGCCAGTTGTGGATAAAACACTTTTAAAAGAACAAAATTTCATATATTTTTTATTTGACCTCAAGTACAAAGTTCATGAATCACGAATGATATACGTATATTATTGTAAGTGGTAGGTTTTTTTGCGAATTTAGATCTATTTCCTTCGAAAAACTTTTTCAGTGACATGTGGAAAGTGGAACTGAATTTTTTTTCATGTATTTCAGAAGGGCATTATTTATTATTTATTTGTAGTAAAATATGTTTTAAATAATAAAACATCATTTTCAATAAGTACTTACATAAGGATCTACTATAGTCGCCTTATTCGTCCGTGCAAATACAAAAAGTCTTAAGCGACAAATCGATAAATTCTTCGGTTATTGCCAATATTTTATTGATAAATATTATATTCTTACATTGTTACTTTGAAATATAGATATATAAATTATGTAACTTGAGATATCTCGTATATGGGTATTAGATATGTTATAATACGTGTTTTTATTATTATTATTATTTGTTGTTGTAAAGCTTCGTTAAACTGTAATTGAGGCGGTTAATAACAACCCCAAGTATTTCTTGTTAATTTATAAATTTTACTGTTCCTAATTCTTACGCTGGATATGTGCATTTCTTCAAAAACTGCGATAAATTTTTATGGCAGCAATCACAACCAAATTTCCCGTCGATTGATTGACAGAGACGTATATTTATTAGGATTTGTGTATAAAAAATGAGAAAAGTTTTTTAGACTTTTACTGAAGGGGTTCTGTTTTGTCTTAAAAAAAATGGATTTGCAAGTAAGTAGAACAACATAATAAAATAATATGAAGTATTTACCTACCTAAACGTTTCAGATGTCTGTTGTTTCCTAAATTATCATAAAATAATTCAAAATAATCGACGAATTATAAAATTAATGTAATAATTAAATAATTGGCAATCCATGTAAGTATATAACATAATATTAATTAATTTAAAGGTGATTATTTAACTTGACAGAATACATTTTTATTAGGAACTTCTAGATTTTTTATGTCATATTTTACATTCTGATCTGAGGAACCCTAAAACATTTAGCCAGCTTCAAGGTATCCTTGCCGCGACTACAGCATGCGCCGATCAACCGCGCATCGCGCAGTGCGAGAAAAACGGTGCGCGCGCGCAGCCCTATGTAATTTGGCGCCATAAAGCGACCCGCGTGATGACAGATCCATCACGCTCGCGAAAATTACCAATTTTATGATCCAAAATTACATATAACCTTCCAATTATTTTGCCATCATTTCAAAACTTTTCAAACTATTTTGAAGCTTATCCCATAGGAGTACAGATAAGGTGCTGCAAAGTAGTAGGAACGTTTATTTGGTGGAGGATGCGAGTTTTGAAAGACAGCTGATGGACGGTTGATGGATAAGTCTTGTTTGTTTATTTGGTGTCTAGATAGTTGGATGTGATCATTAGCAGAGCACGGACAATTTGGAGAATAAAATAAAAAGAATATGCCTTAACAGTGAACATAAATGAAATAAGTAAGTAACACTGATACTTAAAATTATAACAGGGCAAAAATATAAGTCATAAAAGTTTTAGTCAAAAGATCATTTAAAATACAGCACTACTAACGACAATACGTGTTTTATAAATGGCGTTTCAAAACATGTATTTGTACTTGGGCAAAATATTGAACTCTTCATACTTACAAACCGATAGTCTAAAGATTTTCGGTGATTTCAGAGTAGAAAGTTGTAAGGCTAAAATTGTTCATGGTGATAAGGAAGATGCCCCAGTTATCGGTCCTATACCTATATTATTATATATTTTTTTACAAAACACACCTACGCCCAATAAAATGAGATCTGCATCGATTTTATATAAAGAATGCAACCGACTTCAATGGAATGCATCAAACTGATTCCTTCGTATAAAATGTACCTTGATGCAATTAAATACACCCTGACACCTGTCACGCTGTCACATAAACTGACTACATAACGTTCACCGGATTTTTATAAAAGCCAGCCGAGTATTAATGCGGCCATAAAACTTTTTTGCCTCGATTTGCCTATAAAAAGTGCAGTTTATTGTTAATCGGGTATCTGATGTGATATGAATTAGGATTTGTTTGATGCAGCTTGGGATGATAAAAAAGTTGAAAAGGCAAAAATCAAATTACAGGTTATATTTCAGTATTAAATTCCTATAATTTTTTTATTTGTTTACGTGAAAAATAAATAGGTATCTATAAGCTAAAGGAAAATAAGCGAATCATACTAGTGCATAAATAAATCTTTTAACGTTTTTGTTGTGCTAGCTTAAGCATCGTGTAACTGTTTATATTAGAAAAATTATCAATAAAAAAATACATATTATAATTTTTATTGCAAATAAGTAGTTAAAATCTGAAAATATCAAAAAATGCATTCACTTACTGTTTTATTCAACTTACCTACTATTTTATATTCATTTACAAGATACAACATTTTTTGGTGTAAAAATTGAAAATAATTGTCAAATAGATAGCTTTTTGATAATGCTATTATAAGTAATTAAAATATAATGACAAAATATCTATTTTAAATTTTTAAATCCAGTGACTTAACTATTATTTGCTTCAAAATTAACAATAACATCTGTAAGTACAATAGTCAAAACGAAAGTGAGTTAGTACAAGCAAGGCAAAAAAGGTAAAAAGCGGGAGGTGCGGTGGGCGGGGGGCGGGGCCAGACGCGCCGCCCCGCGCGTGCGAGCGGGACGGAGTGACTGCACGCCGCTGCAAGGTCACGTCACCGCACCGGCCGGCCGCAGCGACGACACCGGCCGAGTGTGCAGACCTTTACTTTTTGCATATGTTTTGATTGGATATGTATTAAATTTAAAATAATGTTTTTTAAAATATTTTATTTCTTATCATATGTATGATACCTGATATTCTATTTTTATTTTTAATCAATTTATCTAATTCATTTTGTGTTCAAATCTCGAAAAAAGAAATTTTTGATTTTTTTGTAAAAGCTTATTCAAAATCTTATAAGAGAAAAGTATTGATTTGATTGTATATGTTAATAGGTATGTATGAATAAAATAGATTTTGTGTATTAAACAAACTGAAAATGATATATGTATGTAAGTATATACTGAGATTCAACTATGCTTGTACTTACATTTTTAAATAATGCCCCTGTGCTACCTAGGTATCGTTTTTTCTGCAAAGCTTAAAAGAATAAAAACAAAACAATACTGCATTGCAAAAAAAGACTGCACACTGCACCTTATCACAGCGGCAGACGTTTGATTGAGTACTTAGTTCTTTGTCCGTCTACGCGGCGCTGCTGTCGCACGGTGGCGCTGGCCGCGTCATTCCCGCCGCGGCGCGCGACGCAACCGGATCGCGACCGCGCTTGCCCGCCCGCGTAAACAAACCACGCGCGCGAAAGGTCTGACCACACACGTGTAGTGCCTAAATAACTAGTGCTAAACTCCAACAAAAGTCTATCCAGTGAAGTGACCGTTCCAAATATAACTTTGCAGTCGCAAATAAATGAAGTACTCATAAAAAGTGGTCTGTACAAATAAGGTTTTGTTTAAGTTACCTATTGATGGATTGGAAAGAGGTTCAACGACACACATGGTGTTTGATGTGTTGAGGAATTCGTTTCACGTATGTTAAAAACAAACAGAAGTTTGGAAAACAAAGGATACCGGAGAGGTTTCGGAGTGGCATTGCTTGCTTAGGTGTACGTGGTGACAGGTGAAACGGTGTTTTCGTAAGCTGTCAACGGATAGAATATTCATACTGGTACACAGGTGAGCATAAATTAAGAAAATATGCATGATGAATCGAGTTAAATTACGAATTTAATTCATAACTTATTTATATTTATATTTTAAATGACGCCACGACGTGCTTGAAGAGAACTGCATGCGAGACATCTTTTGTATTTTACAAAATTTAGAAAGTAAATGTCCAAATTCTTACGAATTTTATCAGTTTGTAAAAAAGAAAAGTTGTTTCCAAAGTTTCCAAAGCTCGAGAGACTCGCGAAACTTAGTTAAAACGCTGCCGTTGTTGTGTAGTAGAGCGGCGGCCGGCGCTGATACAGTGCTAAACTTTTTGCATGAATTTTGTTGTAAGCAATGGTAAATAAATAGAAAAGAAAACTGGTATTTATTATTTATTTAGTTAGTTAGACTATATTTTTACGCCAACGAAGTAGAAAAAAAATACTAAAATACAAATATGATTTTATTCACTTTCCTATATTAATCCTTGAAATCAAAACCCTTGCATGTCCTTTGTTTGCTTTTAGTAGCTTTTTAACCATTTTTTAAATATTTATTAATACAATAATTGAATGTTGTTTATTAAATGAATGCTCAAAGAATTAGCATGCATGTTGAAAAGTTATGTTTATTCAATTTTAAAATCCGTAAAATATTATTCAAATAAGTATTATGTTTTTCTTTGATTGTACGGAAATGCCATCCGCCATCTTTAGTTTTGCAAAGCAGTGCACTTAGTTGTCAGTTCAAAAGAGTGGGTCCCCCTGTGCCCCTGGTGTCTGCCGCGCGTCTATCGCGCGGGGGCGGGGCGTAGACGCGGCGAGAGGGATGGCGCTTATAAACATTACTATCCCCTTGTCGAATTTAATGTCTAGCAGATTTTAGAAACATACCTACTGCCAATCAGTAAAATCAACTGACATTTCAATTTTCAGTATACATGATTAGTTAATTTAAGAATGTATTTAAATTTTTAAAGTAAAAAATACGATGAGTACGTATTAGATTTAATTATTATTCAAATCTGGTTTCATTATTTAAATCATGATATGTAAGATAGGCATATAACTTAATTATGATGGATTAAATGAATGGAAAAATTAAAACAAACTTAATTGACTACATACAGTTTTGTCATATAATTATATTCAGCAACTTGTAGTTAGGAGATCCTCTATTATAATATGTATATTTAGAATTCATTAATTAAAGTTGAACATAAAGTTAATTAAATATATTGTATTTAGTATTTTTCAAGAAATACAAAATAATAACGTTATAAAATGAGTAAATAAAATAAAAATAACCAAATAAAGTCAAGGTGTGAACATCAACTATTGACGTTACAGCCAGCTGTCACGTCATATGGAGTCAATAAATTTGCGTTTACCCTAACGACGCCATCTTGAAAATATACGTCATAAATATGTCCACATTCATATGACATAAATAAAGAGAACGTTTCAAATATGATGCCACACTATAGATTAATATGAAACACGTGTAGAATATTCAAAAGAAACATGAATCAAACGTTTTGATGTTTAATTTAAAAGTTTTGAAACATCATATCATTCACTGCTTGTGGTCATAATCATTTTTTAAATCCACATTAGTTTAGAAATAATATGTTATGTTCAAAACGTGCATTTCTTCTGGGCTCTGGACTTATTTATATATTTTCAGGGAAATATTTTATGTAATTTTTTATTGAGAAAAGTGTTTGCTGCTCTTATTTTGACTTTTACAACGTGATGGCAACATTATGGAACAAAAGTTAAAGTACTTCCATAGTTGCGATTCCAAATTCCTTCCATTCCCCCATCCCATTTCAAAGGTCGGCAACGCACTTGTGACTCCTCTGGTGTTGCGGGTGTCTATGGGTGGCGGTAATCGCTTACCATCAGGTGATCCATCTGCTCGTTTGCCACCTATCACATAAAAAAGGTTGCCATTATTTTTAGGACAGGTTATTTTAATGACATAAAAATCATATTATTATTTGAGATATAGTGACCATTTTTGAGTTGATATACCTTTTACGTATGGTTTCTCATTTTTTTACAGTGAAACATAAGTATTTTTAGAACTTTATTTTGAAACGCAATTTTTTTCAGAAAAGTCTTCTTAATTAGTTAAAGTTTTTTTAGGCAATAAAAACTCAAACCAAAAAGCTCCAAAACCGATTGAAAGAGTACTTTCCTTAGGTCACTTCACCTTAAAGGTTAAAATAATTAAATTTCATAACATGATCTTAATCTTAAGGGATACAGGGATACCATTCGATTGAAAATTCTTTCACTTTTTATATTATCAGTAAAAAAAACATTAAATAAATAATAGTTGAAGAAAACAAATGATCAAGAGTCACACACTCGTCGATATTCTATTGAAGCGTGACTGATTTAATGACCATAAACTGGCAATTTGCAAATACAAGATGGCTGCGTGCGCCTGCGCAACCAATGTCAATAATGCCATAAATCATGCGCCATATTTTGTAACTCTTTTTATTTACAGTATTTAATATTATGTTAATAGCATTGATGTGTTCCGGAATGGAGATAAAGATGGCCAGTTTCCCATTGTTAGCCTCCATATTAGGCGTCATCATCTCTTACCACCAGGTGAGATACCAAGGGCTAACCAATTGCGGATAAAAAACAAAAATAAATTTTGTGTTTTGCTCCACAGTCCACAGGCAAAGCAAATTAGTAGTAAGTTAAATAAATAAATATAACTGTTTTTCATAGTCAAATTTTATCACATAGAGGTATCTTGAGTGTTACTTGTAGTCTCTGAAAAAATACTTGTACAATTACGATAGTATATACAAATTATGCATTAGATGCATTAACATTTTTGAACTACTTTATACCTCGCTTAACCTTAAAACCCTATTAAGTCCATTATACTTAAATAGTTGACCATTAATTGTATATGGTGATACAGTAAATGAATAATTTTAATTATGCCTTATAATATTAAAATAAATACCTATGACATGGGCGCAATTATGTCGCTTAAGAACAATTTAAACCTTCTTAAATAATACAGAATAAGTCATTTATATGATAGCTGCAAGTAAAATGTGTCAAATATAGAGCACGTAAGTAAAATAAATATTATTTATATGTACCTGGAAAAATGTGTTGCTTAAGTAAGAAAAATCTACTGAATCGAATATTAAATAAATGTCGCTTAAGTACATTTGCCCGTAAGGTGTCGATTAATTCTACTAACTACAATAAAATACAGGTAATAAAATTTTCACCTTACTTATCATCTACTTAAAGAATCTATGGTACTTTGCTTACATGATGTTTAATTATTGTATTTTAATACTTATTAATGTTATTTGTTAAACGTTACTGTAAGTATGTGAAATTCAGGTTATTTAAGTGTAAGTATTATTCAATCTTCTTATATTTTTGTTGGAAAGATTGCATTAAGCAAGGGAATTTAATTTAAATATTACCTGGAAAGGGCTTAAAAGGAGGCACTAGCTATAATAACCAAACAACTGAAGGAATGGGATAAAGAACAGAGTAAGTTAGTATGTGCAAGGTTTGCAGAAACGGTGTACCGATTTTGTCTCGAAGAACAGGAAACATCTTTTCACCTATACCTCGTGGCTACGAGCCGCGCGCGCCGGTCAGGCTGAATGGCCAACTTTATATGAGAAATCAGAAATTTTATTTGTCCATTGTCTATGAGTTTCTTAAGAAAAGTTGTCTAGATTTCGTACTTTTTGAATAAATTAAATTAGAAAATATTCTGAAGACTAATTTTAAAATAAAAATATTATAATGGTTACGAAATATATTAATTTTGAATCCTATTTTTGATAACCTGTAACATTGTGAAACATGCATTTATTTACTCATATTTTTACCATAAAATATCAGAAACAATTTAATATTGTTTTCCGTCAATTGATTTCATACATGAACATGACTGACTCGGTGGCTAAGTGGTTAGCAATCCTGACCTCTGATCCAATGGGTTCGATCCCCACACAGGGCAAACTTTTCTGTGTTGAGCAGAATTGTTTGCTCTGTGTCTGGGTGTATTATATGTATGTATTTAAAAGTATATGTGTATGTATATCACTCTCTGGTTCCCAAGATACAGGGAATCCTAGCTTGGGGCCAGATGACCATGTGTGATTTGTCCCAGATATTATTATTATTATTATTACATACGAGTATTTTAATTTAATTAAGTATTTACGGATTTGTCTGACTTTTTCCCCATGTGTCGACAATCAATAAATAAAGGTTTTTGTTATTTTATTTATTAATCTTTCTGAAACTTCAACATTGCAAATATTTACAAACAAGCTTGTAATTCTGTAAATCTGGTGAAACTTTATATAAAGGTTCCATAACAATCAAACTTATTTTGTTAAATGTACCTACGCACGGTAGAGAGACTCGATCGATATACAGGTTATTTTTGGACCCCACCAAAACTTCATAATGGCTTCTATTCATGAAAATGAACAACTTTTCCCAAGAATCAATGGTCAATTCGCAAAAAAATTTTGCCCATCTCCATGCAAAGAAGGTCCGTCACGTGATCAAATTAGTATGAACAATTCAAAAATTTTTTTGCGAGCTGACCATTCGTTCGTAGGAAAAGTTGTTCAGTTTCATGAATAAAAGCCACTGTGAAGTTTTGGTGGGGGGGGGGGTCCAAAAATAATCCTGTAGAAGCCACTCGATGTGCGGAGACGCATTGTAAAGAGACTCGATATGAAGGGACGCTATATAGGGGAAAGTCTACGTTCCGAAGTGGCCGTATTCCTGCTGACATGTATTTTTTTACCCTCAGTTAAAAAATTTAAGTAAGTACTCAAGTAAGGATAAAATGTGGTATACTTGTTCAAAGTAATAATAATATCTGGGACAAATCACACGGTCATCTGGCCCCAAACTAGGATTCCCTGTATCTTGGGAACCAGAGACTGATATACATACACATATCCTTTTTTAAATACATACATATATAGATATAATACACCCAGACTCAGAGGAAACAATTCTGCTCATCACAGAAAAGTTTGCCCTTTGTGGGGATCGAACCCACGACTCCTGGATCAGAGGTCAGGATTGCAGACCACTTAGCCACCGAGTCAGTCAAGGAAGTATAAACGACCTTGATCCGAGTTGTTCTTACCAGAACCACAGATTAAATAATAGGAACTACGTGACTCTAACACATTAGTACGATTGGTGCGGACCATAAAAAACCCAATTTGAAAATAAGATAAGTGAACAAACATAAATCGGTCTTAATCACGTCTTTAGTTCATAATGAATATTTACCTAGCGACTAGTAGAATATATAGATGTTGTATATGTTACATTTTATTCTATCTCGATTGACATTTGAAAAACGCACGATTTATCTAAACACGCTGCGGTCAAACGAACCTTTTTGTCTTCGCTCCAAATGTCCGTCACCGGGCAATTTACATAAATACTACATTATACTTGAGTTAATTGACACATTTCACGATTTATACTCTTAGCTACACGGCGCGGAGGTGAAATCACTCGGAATTTTTAGAAGCGTCCCATATCGTGTCGTTACTTGGAATTAGAAACTAGTTTTTGTATTTTTTCTGACGATAAATTCTGTTGTGGCCTGTCAAAATTTATTGACGAGTCTCCTATTCACAGACAGTCACATAATTGACTTAAATAATTTGATAGCATTTAAATTATTTTTCAAATTTATATTAAATTACAGTTTTTTAGTTTTGTGAAAATAGTCTACATATAGATATTTTAATTACAATATAAATATTTATAAATAATCAATTTTCAAATTTATATTAAATTACAGTTTTTTAGTTTTGTGAAAATAGTCTACATATAGATATTTTAATTACAATATAAATATTTATAAATAATCAAGTGTGTTTAGTCTTGAAGGTGAATGGTATATGTACATATACTTGCAACCCTCTTGACTGGTGAATCTCCTCATATAACTAGGTAATATTATACCTTTAGCTATACCTTTTTTATGTTCTTCCTCACAATGTCTGTTTGCAGTGAAATGTCATATGTTTGTCTCTTTTCTGTGTACAAAAAAATGTAAATAAATAAATAATAAATAATTATTTCTATTAGAAATAAGCATGACCCTTTGTGTATGTGATCCGTCTGCTCGTTTGCCACCTTTGCCATAAAATAATAATAATAATAATATCTGGGACAAATCACACATGGTCATCTGGCCCCAAACTAGGATTCCCTGTATCTTGGGAACCAGAGACTGATATACATACACATATACATTTAAATACATACATATATAGATATAATACACCCAGACTCAGAGCAAAAATTCTGCTCATCACAGAAAAGATTGCCCTGTGTGGGGATCGAACCCACGACTCTCGGATCAGAGGTCAGGATCGCTAACCACTTAGCCACGGAGTCAGTCAAACCTGTTGTGTTTATTTTGTAATATAAATGTATGTATATGTATATGTTTATGTGTCTGTACATAATAAATTGTAAAATAAATGAATTTGTAAATTATTTTTGGCCTTTTCGTACAAATCAATCAGCTTGTGAGTCAAGTTTGTATGAAAAGTCAATTTGTTTTTGCTATCTCAGCAAAGTTGCAGAACAAAGTGTTTAGTTTTATAAGTAAGTATAGAGTCATAACATCAGTTAAAAGCTTTGCAACAATGCTGATATCGCAAGTTTTTTTACTGGGTTTTTATTTAATTTATTTGCTCTAATGGTAAAGACCATGTGCTCAGTATTTATGTGATTCAATATATTTTTAATATAATTACTCGAGCCCAAATCTAAGTTTATCTGCACAACGGAAACTAGAGATACCTACGTATAATGCTATTTAAATACATACTGAATATCATCAAACCTGCTGATCATACAAATGCTTGAACTGAGTACGGATCGAACACAAAAAGTCCGTTTAGAAGACAGAAGCGCTGTTCACTATGCCACGATCAAAAATAATAATAATAAAAAAAATGTTTATTTCGGTAACAAAATTTAACAATTTTACAAACATGGATATGGGACCTTCCTTTTAAGTATACAAATACTTATACCAGGAGGTCCCATATAATTGTCACAGAACTAGATATACCCATGTAATCTATTAAAATTTAAAATTGCTAACACAAAACGTTCTTAAAAGTCAAGTTTCTCTGAATTATATCTAAATATGTTGATAAATTATCACTTTACATATCTAGAAATAAATGTAGTTTACTCAACACATTTAATTCCGCTAAATTATTGTATTAACAATCTTTGATCAGGAATCAACGAATCAGAACTTCCTTATTTTACGCCACAGTGTGTTTAAAAAACAAAAAGCGGCGCGTCATGCCATGAATGAATAGCATCAACTCGATTGTTCGCGCGGAAACTAAAAAAAACATGGTCGTCATATAATTTTCATTCGCGCGCATCGTTTCCATCTCTCATCCGAATCTACGTCCTATCATCGAAATTCAAAGGTTGCACCATCAAGATTTGATTGGATAGCATATTTTTGTTCTACGAAAGCTTTTTTGATGTCTGATCGTAAATTTGTACGGTAATGTTTGCCGGATCTCGCCGCTGCGCGGGATCGTGTTTGAGAATGGCAAAGTGTTTGCTCTGTATCACTCGGTGGGCGAGTGTTGTTCGATTGGGCCAGTTAGCGTTGTTTTGACAGACTCCGTCGTTTGGTTCGGCAATAATGCTGTCTTCGCCTCGTCCAGCGGTGGTGGATGGGCTAAATTAGATCATTACACGCACACATGAAGCGAATCGTTCAGATGGTCACGTGGGGCCGGCAGTGCATGTGTTGTCCTATATTTCGATTGTATCATAAATTTCCAAGCAGTTGCTACTAATATGCTATCTTATTATAAGAGAAATGTTATAAAATATTGCTAGTGATCATTTATTTTGCAAAATTGTATAACCAAATTAACTTTTACTGCCGTCGTGGTTCAGTGCGACATGCGTGGTCGCCTCCCTCGCGCAGGTTGTCATAATCTAGATGGGTTTGACTATTGAATCATATTTTATATCAATCATTTCTTTACTTTACACAGCACATTAAACTGGTGTTTATATTGCTGTCAATAGATGGCAGTCGTTAAGCTATATCAGAGGCCTTATAGGCGGATTGAAAACTTTTGAAACTGCGGTTGGCTACTTACCCTACAGTCTCCATAAATTCCAACTTGGCCCCGGGTATTGTAAGAGACTTGTGCCCCAGCAATGGCGGTGCTATGGGTTGTTAGTAAACTTTATATTTACACTTGCTTCCGCCCGCGACTTCGTCCGCATGGACTTCAGAATTGGGTCCAGAGAGAAATAAAATGTTAAGGCAGCGGCATCTAGTGAGAAAGTAAAAAAAAAAACAGTTTTAGGCTATTCCTCCGGGAACCCTCGAGTTTTCCGGGATAAAAAGTATCCAATGTGTTAGCCCAGTGCTTTATCTATGTACCTACCAAATTTCATACAAATCCATTCATTAGTTTTGGCGTGAAAGTGGAACAAACAAACAAATAAATAAACAAACATACAAACATCCATACTTACGCATTTATAAAATTAGCCAGATCAGATTTAAATATTTTACTTTGTACTTTAACTCTGTTATAGTACGTAGGGTCTAATTACAAAGTACACGAGGAGTAATAGATACAGTAACTAGCTTTACTAAACCAATCCAGGGATACCTTCCAAAACTTCCGCTTCCTACCATCCCTAACACAATAACTACCATCAATCGCGAACAATTTTAATTTTTCCACCCCCAACTCGGGAAGGCGCGGCGCCCGGGACTAAATCAATATGATATGACAGTTACGGTCGATTTATGGCCTCGGGTTAATTACAAACGGGTGCTGGGGGGGGGGGGCGCCCCCGTCTAATGACTTGTAAAGATGCTGTTGTGATGTGGGCTCTACGTGTTGTGTTGTGGGCTCTTGCCCAGGAATTGGTTGCTAGTTGCTAGACTAGAAATCTGACGGTCTAGGATATGAATGGACATTCAGTATGCAAGTATATGAACGCGAGCAAATTTTTAAGGTTATATTGTTGAGTACGTTTCATAAGAAAATCAGTTCCAAAGTATGACACTTTCGATTCTTAAAACTTTTTGAACGGAGAGATTACAATATATGTATTTTTCGTCAATCCCTTTTTAAATGATATTTCGTTTCCTTTAGCCCTTCATAATTTTTCTTTTTGCGGAAAAGCTTTATCTGATTCGCAATTTTTATGCTCCACCAAAATGTACACCAATTGTGCGTGAAATGAAATGAAATGGGGGTGTTGCAGGTGTCTATGGGCAGTGGATCACCACTGCCCATAGACGAGCAAGTGGGTCACCTGATGGTAAGTGATCACACTTACCATCAGGTGACCCACTTGCTCGTTTGCCTTCCTTATCACATAAAAAAAAAACGAAATGAAATGAAATAATATTTATTCGAAGTAGGTATCTCTGTACACTTTTCGAACGTCATATTTTTTCTACCTAATACGAAGTTCCTACCACTCGGAACTCGTATACCCAACGTTTCGGGAAGTGTTTGCGGAGAGAGAAGAAACGTCGGGCCCTAAAGAAACTCCCTCCAACACATTTTTTAAAATAAAATTCTTATATGCTATTACATAATTCAGGTAAACAACAAAGATATAGTTAGCTTAGTTGCGTACATCTAGAATATTACCAAAGATCATTCATTTGTTTTATTTCCAAAAATGCACACTTCTGCAGCATATCTCTCAAAAAAAAAATAACCCAATCCATATGGCAAAGTAAAGTACTGTTGTCGCTCATCACATTTATGCTACACTGCAGTGTTATCTCTATGTTAGTGTCAACGCCTGAAATTTCCAAGTATATTGTTATACATCCAAACTGACCTACGTCGAGTACAGCACTATTGTGCATGTGTGGGTGAGTGTGTTTGTCTGTGTCAGCTGTCAGCTGTCAATCAATCATCGTATCAATCAGCTGCGATCGATAGCAGCAGACACGAAGTAAGTACAGTTAGCAACAAAATTCAAAGATAAACATGACAAAACAACAAAAATTTCACTATTCAGTAATTCTCCGTTTTTTTCTAAGGGCTCAGTTTACTGAAACAAAACAGTACAAAAACATATGACCTTTTAAAATAGGATGATGTAGCCTCTCAGTCACCTGTCAGTCTTAGAATTGCATATAAATTGCAATGATTTGAAGTTGCAGCTATATTAAAGTTGGTTTACCTTTTGAGATTGGCCTCCAACGAGCAGACTTTTTGGGTGCAAAATCTTTTTGTCCCTGCCGTACTGTTGAGTAAAATTTTAATCATTGTCATTTCTACTGACGAAAGTAACCAACTATCCCTAGAGATTTTTCGAACAAAAAATTGCAATCAGTTGACTAACTTTCATTCAGTACATATGGAAAGGAAGCTAACTTTAAAACATTAATTAATATAGATAATTTGGTTTTCAAATAAGAGGAAAAGTGATCAGAATAAAGAATAAACATAATCATTTTCACCATGTATTTTTTAAAATAAAGTTGCGTTATTCTACCTATGTACAATCTACTTGAAAAACTTGAGCGGATTTTGTCAAAATCAAAATACGTATATCAAGCAAGTATTCCCACAAAAGTATTCATCTCAAGCAAAACAGATTGACAGTGACATAACGATAGTAATATCTGCCTGTCACATAGAGTTGTCTAGATATTTGCACATCGCTGATTTAGGTCTTCACTGAATTGATGTAATATGATTTAGTCATCTTTCCTTATCGATATATCTTCGAGAATCTTACGACTGTCAAAAAATCTAGTGCTTAAGATAGAACTTATTTCTGTCACTCCTTATGATGCTTGTGTCCTATCAAAAGTTTCTTAATTAGATGCTCTATCAGATAATGTTCAATAATTTAGATCCTTACCTCACCAACAATAACACAAACTATTCTTCTGGCAACACTGTTATTTCAGCACCACGCTTGTTTTGTTTTGAATACAAAAATGCGTTTCGTACTTCTAATTTCCGACCAAGATCCTTTGAGATAGGGTGTTATAGTCGGCAAATGAGAGCATTGTGTGCCCGATAAAATATGCATTGTAATTATAGTCAATCAGAGTGGTTGTCAGTCAGTGCGTCAATCACCGGTCATCGGCGCGGCGCAGGCGACCGACGCATGTTGGGAGCAGACGCGATCTGGATCGATGATCGACGGATCGATTGTGCGCAAAAAATAGGTCAAGTTGATCTTTGTTTAGTTTTCGTTTATAGTCTATATTATTAGGAAGTGGTGGTCAGCTAATATTAAAGTTATTCTCTCGTATACCATACTATAGGCTTAAAATGGTATCAATGCTGACTACCATAACAGTGCGGACTGTAATCTAAAATGGAATTGTATAAAGTACCTACTGTTCTATAGTACCGACTGAATTCATTATTAGCATAGATAATTCATACACGCTCTTACTTTTTACCTGACTTACTGAAGTGGAGAGTTATGTTTTTCGAGTATATGTCAGTATTTATGTAATGTATGTCTGTTTACTCCCGCCTGCAGGTAATTAAACGGTTTGATGGATGAACGAAGTGTCGCTATATGCATTTTGATCTCCGGATTGACACAGGTTTCATGCGTGATGTTTTTATGAAGTACATTTTTTTGTGAAATTGGTATTTAATTATGTTTTGTTATATCGAAGCTGATTATTTCTCAATCATTTCGCTTATTTTTTGTACACTATTTTCTGCTTTTGCAAGAAAAAGCAGAAAATAATGCAGTGTAGAGCAAATCTGAAACCTCACATTAAAACACATCGCTTGTCTGATTCGGATCTCAAAGGAATAGGATGGCTTTGAAATCCTTATTCAATATTTTTTGACTAAGATTTTGTAATAAGTACCCCCGATAGTAACCCCGATAGTTCCCGAAAAGAAATATCTACGATCTACAGCTACAACTTTTTTAATCACAAAATACAGCCCATCAAGGTTTATTTTATGTTTGGTATTTTAATGTCAAATGACCAAATCAGTTCACAACTTAAATATAGTATATTGGTCTATTTGTTTCCTAATTAAATTAATTTAAATATTAGTTGCTACCGTGGCCGTGTTGATCCTACAGTAACATGTTTGACCTTTTCGTCGATTGCAGTCTTAAGAAGGTCAATTATTGCTCTAAAAAACTGAGGAAGATAAATTTGATTCGAGATTGAAAGGTTGACATTTAGTAATCGGATGCGTTGGCTACTCTGAATTTATCTTAGGTGATTTAATATCTAAATATGATAAAATTATGATGATTTCATAGAAGGCAATTTTATTTAGCAATGTTTTTTTAAGTGTCTGCGAAACGCTAGTTACAAGATTGGAGGAAATAATGAATAATGCAACTACAAGGTGTAAATCTACAGGTGCGTCGATTTTTATGAGGATTTCTACTCCTGATTCTGATCAACTTTCCACAAGGACCCAATAGTCAAATCGCAAAAAACTTTTGGACTTTTCATACAAATCGATCAGCCGAGCGGCCAAATTAGTATGAAGAGTCAACATTTTTTTTTGCGATTTGACTATGGGTTTCTTGGGGAAAGTTGATCAGAATTAGGGGTAAAAGCTCTGATTAAAATTTTACGCACCTGTAGATTTACATCCTGTATAGTGCGAACTGACTATGTATGGGTTCTTCAGCGAAATTTGTTAAGTTTCAGTAAAGAAGATTTACATTTCATAAAAGTTTCAGTTTATTTTGTTAGAACTTACTTATATTTTGTAATGTGAAATAATTTATGTAGGTAACTTCTTTAAAATGTAAATATACGAACCAAGGTCAAAGAAATATAAATTCTTCCACTGTCAATATTAATGAAAATTTATGATTAAACCGAAATTTTATAATTACTGTTTTTATGTTGATCTATACAAATATTTATGTTATGATATCTGTCTATCTGTGAATCTATAAAATAATCGATAAATTATGTAAATGTACCAAATTCTATAAATACTATTTATTGGACTGATCAATAGATTAATATGTCATCAATAGTAGTATTACATGTTTGGTAAGATTCTAGCAGTTTTATGTAAGTAAATATTGCCTTGTTTAACCTTTTTTCCTTAATTAATCTCCAGTCTTTTCTAGTGTACCGAACTCCTTGAAATCATTAAAAAAACGAATTATTAATCACTCCGGTGAATCAAATTAAAATAAAGTTCCTACCCTCGAATGCGCCCAGCTGTAGGAACACTTGTGCAGTAACATCTGCACGCTACCGCGGTGTGACTCAGCACATTCCGCGCGTCTGTACCGACAGGACCTCCCCATTGTTTTGTGAGTGGCAAATAACTTGAGACTTGCTCTTTAAGATAATGGAAATGGTTTTTATAACAATGTGTTGTCTCAGGTTTTTCTATTAATCAGTCTATAATTCATTTATCTATTTTTTTAAACTGCCATTAATATTTTTTCTACAATATTTTTGTCCCAAAAGGAATTGTTCTTTTGGGTATATGTATATCTTTTAGTTTTACTGAGCATGTTGTCTTTAATTTTGAAGTGCGAGGTGTCATTAGAATAGCCTTAACTCCCTGAATATCTTACATATGTTATAAGTAGTTTAAGCAGTTAAGTACCTATTATTATTATTGTCCTTAGTTTGGTATAAACAAGTGTAATAAATCTATCAACAAATAGTTTGGATCACTTCAAACATGCTTTGCTCCACATTATTTTGACGCTGAATATCAAAACCCCTCACCTTTCCTTTGAATGGCCCACTCCAGATGTTGTCTAGCGAAAAATCACAGCATTCAGTCAACATTCTGCCACGTCAGCGCCGTCAAAGGAGTCTGATCTGCCGCCATACATCACGGCCTAGCGCCGAGAGTCGCCCATTTCAGCCCATTCTCGCCCTTTCACCCCGCTTCAGGGATCCCCATTCTTGCGAACAACATCATTTGTTACATTCATTCAATGTTATTTTTTATCAGGCTGATGAAAGCTTGTGTTAATAAAATTGCACTTCATCCCTTTTTGTCGATCACCGTCACTTAGCTGGGTAGGGTGGGTATGGCTTCAGTGCTTAATTGGACAATATATTTTAATTACATCCCACAACATTGATTTCAGTGCTCTAAAGCGCGACGTTTCAAGGGCGAGGACGGCCTGCCCGGGTTCTAAAAACGATGTTCTAACACTTACTTATGTGTGTATATAGTTCTGTAAGTTCCGGAAGTACAAGCAGACAGTACGTTTAACCATACGCTAACCTAAGTATGTTATTCCCTATAATACTGCAGTGCATGATTAACATCTTAGTTCATTCACATCTTAAGATATAACTACATTTTCCTTCTTTCTCCCCAAATCATAGTCGCTCGGATTCAATAGGTAGGCTGCATGCAAGTTAAGGCGGATCAGCGGAGCAGTCTACAACTCACTCGAGAGTCAGCAATTGTCACTGTCCTTTTTCAAAGAAGTCGTGTGGACATACAATCTTAGCTTATTAATTCTGTTCAATGCCTGAGTTTGGAGCTTACCTCAAATATGATGATTTAAAAGTATGTGTAAAGCATCTACTTAAATAAAAAAGATTTTTGGTTTTGATTTTGATTCGTTTAGTAAATATTAATTACTGATTTCAATAGTGCTACGTAACTTATTTTTCTTTACATCAAAATGTTGACATTGAAGGGGATGGGATAGCTGCGAGCAAGAGATATGATCTTATTTATTTTGAAATCTACTGTACTAATTTACAAGTAGTCAGGGCCAAATCATATCGCAGATACATATATTTAAATAAATAATGATTAGAACAATATTAAACTTATTTTTATAACAAGTAATTGCCCACCCCTTTTTGTACACCCTTTAAAATTTACTAAGTCCAACAAAATACAGCATCATTAATATCGATTCCAAAATCGATTATCTCTGTACACCATCACAATCGTAATGACAAAGCGATGAAGTGATCGTCTGACGGACAGACGGACCATCTGTCCCGATTGTTAGATATTGCCAATAGAACGGCGGTGACTCGGCGGTTTTGTGACAGTGACGTTTGACGGTTGAGCCACCAAGAAGTTATTTGTATTTTTGGGGTCTTGTCTATGATTAAAAAAGAAATAGGGTTAGATCAGGCCCTGAGGTTTGATGACAGAAACACTTATAGGGCTGATGTATACTTCATTCCAATCAAAAAAGTAAAAGTTAAACAAACTTGCTATGGAACTAAGACATGTCAATGTCAGTTGCATACTAACTTTGTTTACCTTTTGCTTTTTTTTGATTGGAATGAACTATAGCAGTTCGAATTTCTGACATTTAATATCGTATGTTACATTTGCTGTAACTATGATTGAACTGTATGTTATCGTAAGAACAGGTCCGTAGTACAATAATAATGATTTAAGCAATGTTTCTGGTTTCATAGCCACATATTATTAGAAATTGGTAAATTTCTACGCTCAGTCTCCACAAATTTTGTGTGTGAAATCACTTTTTTGACGCCACTTTTTGCGTTTTTCTAGAGTGACCTATCGCCTGCGCACACCTAAAACCCTCAATATGGCGACTTGTTTTAAGGCTTTTCACCCAATTCGAAGCACCCTTAGCTTCGTTGTCTCCCCAAAGCAGTGTCGCGTCGCGCGCGCACTGTAGTTGCAAGTCATCGCGTCGATCATGCGCCTCTACAGTCGACAGCGCTTGTCGGGGCGCTACGACGGCAAACACCGCCGGTTTACGCCACTTGGGCCTGTTGATTGTTACCGTCAGTGCTTCGTGAGTAACTGGATGAAAAAATATGTATTATATACTCTTTCAAATACAAAATAGGTCGTACTTCTAGGTATACATATAAAATTTCCCAGGTTAGTTAGTTGATATCACTCTCTAAAGTCTGTGATTGAAATTTTGGAAAGAAGTCAATTTAAAGATAATTGCGTGAAAATATAGTTATTTCATGAACACTTCCGTATTTGAATTGCATCCGAGACTGAACTCCATTAATTCTCAACTTATGTCCGTTTATCTCCAATATTCAATTCCTTATTCGCACTCAAATTAAGAGCAGAAAGTTCCCAATTTAATATTTGGAGTAATAACTTAGACAGGGCATGAACTAGTCCTGGTTCAAACCAATAAGCCCCTAGTAGAACCCACTCATAGCAATGACAAGCGCGCCGACAAAGCAACCGCCAAACTATACAAGCGATCATTTCTAATTGTGTGATTTGATACGAAAACGTTTTGTTCGCCAGAAATCTCTATCGACTCATAAATCGTAATCGATAGATGCGTACAACAAATTCGTCTTTTGTGTGCGCCCGCGCTGCGTTTCACGACTTTAGGCGGTTTAATTAAGTAGAACGGAACGGAGCGGTTCTTTTCTTAAATTACGATAAAATTAAGTTGGAACTTGATAATTTGATAATTATGTTATGGGCACTTTTGCGTCAGGTTTGGCTTTGGGTGGGTTTTTTGACCAGTAGTTATATTTTTTGACAACACATTTTTTTGTGTATTACATATTATTTAAACAATTTAGTCTTTAATATCATACAATGTAATATTTAATGTTAAATTTCCCAAAATATACTATTTGATAATGGAAACATTGTGGATTTCGATATTGTTCGATTGTTTCTGTCCTGATTGCGGATTTGGTGAAATAATAAGTTAAAATCGATGAGACCGTACGAGTAAAATTGGTTTGGACTCTTCATACAAATTGTTCGATTATTTGAGCATTTTCGTATGGAATGCTTATTTTTGCGAATTCAGTGATGTCGTAGAACACAAGTTTTTTATTATGGAAAGTAGAATTTTCAGTTAACGGGTCCTACACCAATTTTGGTATACCTGTATACGCAATAAAATGATTTGTTGCCCCATCAACTCATACCTTATAGGCAGCTTGAAAACTTCTGACACTGGGGTTGGCCACTAGCCCCACAACCTCCACCAATCCGGACTTGGTGTGGAGTATGGCCGAACTTTCCCGAGGTAAGGGAAGATATCCGTGCCCCTGCATTGGGGATGATATGGGTCTCCCTGTGTGGCGCATCGTAGTGTCTCATGCGCCCGGCGCACCTTGGGCAACAGTCTGCGAGGACAGCAAGTCGATAACGCAGACAGGCTGATCCTTTCACCACGATCCATGGTGAACCAAAAATGGTATCGACTTGCTAAGAAGAAGAAGAACAACACATTCAGTACCATAGATACATGTAGGTAATATAAGAATTTCGTACCTTTAGTTGACCATAGGTTGAAACTGTAAAGTTCTAACAACTCTATATTTGAGACCTTAAAATATCAAAGATTAGACAAGATGAGACTACCCTCGGCTAGTTCAAGCGCACCCATAAATATCACCAGCTTTATAGCGCTTTTTATAGCGGCTGCCGGCGCCGGCGCACCGTCCCGCAGAAATCAATTAAATCCGCAATTTCAGCCAATCCGGCGCTTTAATTAGCGCCTTGTCTTCTGTCCAGCTATGAGTTATGGCAGATTGAATATTATATTACCCCGATCATTCATTGACAAGCACTAAATTACATTTAAACAAATGTTTGTTTCGTTATTGGTTATTTGTGATGTTAATGGTGCAGTTAAGATGGGTCTGGACTCTGGAAACAATTTTTTTTTATGGCAGAGGTGGCAAACGATCAGACGGATTACCTGATGGTAAGCGATTACCGCCGCCCATAGACACCCGTAGAGGAGTCACAAGTGCGTTGCCGGCCTTTGATATGGGAGTACGCTCTTTTCTTGAAGGTTTGAATGTCGTAAACATTTCAACTTTCAATTCATTTTGTCTTCAAAATTTAAAAGATAGAAACTGACACGAATTATCTAGGTAAAGAATAGCCCTGTATAACTAAATAACCTCATAAGACTGTATCTTATAACTCAGTACGTTCGCTATTTAAAATTTTAAAAAAGTTTAGTAATTTTACATTTTACACAATATTAATTATATTATAAATAACATTATCATAACTTTATTAATTTTAGCCTTTCCATATTAAATTAACGTCAGTAAGTAGGAGTTTTTTTTTTGCGAAATTAACATTGGTTAGTTGGGGTCAATGATGGTCATGTCATGAGTAGATGCTTCAGGTATTTCAAAAATTTCCTATAATACTATGTTAAGAACATCCTCATTCAATATGTCTGTCAGTTTGTATTAGCCAGTGTCTTACAGACTACAGTTACCCAGTTCTAGAGTTGAAGAGGCGTGCCGGCCGTCCCCACAGCCGGGTACCGTCGCGCCGCCTTATTGACACAAGTCACGCGAACATCAACTAAATCTGCCTCTATCGCCCGCTCATAAACTATTCACTCTAGCGATTCTTGCGCTGTGAATGTAAAGAAAATGTACCTGTATAAGTAAAAAATTAAAAAAGAATCCGCAACTGACAGTAAATTTTGAATTACTCTGATACCACTAAAACGAATTTTCATCTAACATAGCTAAGAACCTTGTCGACCTTCAAGAAAAGGGCGTACTTAAAGCGTAACGCACTTGTGACTCCTCTGGTGTTGCGAGTGTCTATGGGCGGCGGTAATCGCTTACCATCAGGTGATCCGTCTGCTCGTTTGCCAGCTATGCCATAAAAAAAAAGAACCACCGCACCGTGATGAAATCTCCTTTCAAGTGAAAAGAACCGCATTCAAAACGCTTGATCCGTTTGAGAGCTATGCTGTCATAGATACATGCACAGGCAGACAGATACACAATCACACATAAGCTTCTGAAAGTTAGAGCATCCCTTTGGGTAGAGTGAAAATACTTAGACATTTCAAGCACAGTAATACAATTTAAGGTTTAATTGTCATCGGTAGTTTTTGTTAAACCTTGTATAATCTTCATTAATTAACGAGAGGTAATTGTTAATGTATTTTATTTTTCCTCTTTTGCAGATACAAATGCTGTGATAGTTATGGAGTAATAATATGTGCAACGTAAGTTTGATTTCACTTTTACGTTCACTTATATTATATATAATTTTTGTATCATCTTAACTTTAAAGACCAAAATAGGAAACCAAGTTACAACTCTTTATTTAATTGGCGAGAGAAACAAGAAGATTGGTTGTTTTTGTCTAGTGTCGATATGCCAAAAAACTTGACGGTCTTTTTTAATTTTATGCAATAGCTATTTGCTTTAATTTAAGCAAATTCTCATAATTACCATAAATGTTAATTCAGTTACGTTCAGCTATGATTCAACTAAACATAATGCTACTCGTACAAAATATACTCATGGACAAAAAAATCGACTCAAAGTTTCATGCACGACTTTTGGAAAATTAACTCAATCTAGCAAAATAAAAACTAACCAAAAGTTCAAAAACTGTATGTTTACTGTTTATGATTTTAGTTTGATGGTTTTCTAGTTTTTTGCTTTAAGCTTTTAGCAGTTTTGTAGACTGAGTTATTTTTTCAAAAGTCGAGCAACAAATCTTGAGTCGATTTTTTAGTCCACTAGTGTAGATACCTGAGCCGGCAACAAAGACACTATACTCATCATACTTTCCATGTAAAACTAGCCATAAGAACTTTACTTTTGTATGAAAAGTCCCTATTAAAAAAAAAAAAGACGCAGAATAAATATTATTTCGATTTTAAGTATCAGGTAAAAAAACACAACGTAAGTATCAGGTAAAGGTGTTTTACAACACAAATTTTCTTACAACCTGTATTAAATCTATGATTTCTCACTCTATTCTATTTCACTGCTAAAACCACCAAAAATAGACGTAACAGCTTCATAATGAGTCTGTTAATTCCAAGAAGTATAAACTATATGAGCATAAGCAGTTGTTGAAACGTAGCTCATTACGGAGATGCGACGGACAGACGTCACCGCGTAGCGTGATGACAGTAGCTATCAGGAGTCTAGATATAGCCACAAAATACACAGATACAGAAGGTCCGCTCAATATGCTCACTAAAATCCTAAGCATATACATGCTTATAGACGTATACGGTCGTTAAAGGCAAGGTCACGATACTGTTGTGATACTTTGCCGCGTGACCTTGCCTCGAACGACCTTATATTTCTATAAGCATGTATATGCTTACGATTTTAGTGGTTTGTATTGAGCGGACCTTCTGTGTCTATTTTGTGAGACACCTTCCTGCATACCGACATGGACTAAATTTGGAGTCAACCCTAGGGCAGCCTACTGACTGCAGTGCACGGCCTAAGTTTATATTTGTGCTCGTAGAGTGTGAAGGCTTTCATTTATAACAGTAATAAAATCATAGAATGTTGCTCGCGTTGATGTCTTTTATATAACTGTTTCAGTATACGTACTTGCTGGTCACAAAATTAAAGTGAATTTTATATTTGATGCACACGTTGATGTTTCCTGAAACATGTTATTGTACACAAGTTGACGACCAAAACTGCAACTCTAATAGTCGAATTGCCGAACAATTATTCAACTGTAGCTACATTACAACTCTCCCATGGACCGGCCGGCATCGTTTGTTATAATATAATAAATCAAACGACACAGACCTAGCCAGCGGACACGACAGCACTGGAATAGCTCCGTGATCTGAACAGACTACAGCCTACAGTCGGCTGGTACATGTCCTCTGAATAATTGAACATATTTGTCCCTCAAAGTGGTCTGCACACTGTGTTAGACAGAGGTGGATTCTACAATCATTCAAGACTTTAAAATGAAATGAAAATATTTTATTCGATGTAGGCAGCAGTGTACACTTTTCGAACGTCATTCTTTTATCTACCTAATACGAGGTTCCTACCACTCGGAACTCGTATACCCACCGTTTCCGGAAGTGTTTGCGGAGTGAGAAGAAACGGCGGGCCCTAAAGAAACTTCCTCCAACACATTTTTTTGAAAAAAGTCTTATATTCTATTACATCTTAATGCTAGATCAATAAATAGTACATATATCCATAAGTGCATTAGAATGGAATTTGAAAAACATAAACAATTTAAAAAACTTGACTGCGTAAAATGTATATTCATGTCAAGTTGGAGATTACGATTAATCTAACTACACCTCGCAGTCCGGAATTCAATTAGCCTCTTTGGCTACAGGCGCTAACAACGAAATGAACATATACATATGACGGTCCAAGAGGCTGGAAACAAAGTATATAGTCACTAATACACTAACTTTTAATACTGATCTTCATTCATTACACAGTAAAAGTTTTATATAGTCTAATTATCTTAATTAACCACTTTAATTACTATTATTAATATCTAATCGAATAAACGTAACTTAGTACTGAGAGACGGAGGTGCAGTTTCTCACTTTAGTGGCACGTCATACACGCACCGCGTCCCAGCGAGACTCTGCTGAAGCGACCTGCCTGCTAGTCGCCTGCGTCTTCAGGTATTGATATAGGTACTCTATATCACACACATACATAAAAACACTACCCTCCGCTTAAGTAGTTTAGTAATTGAAAATGTGTTTTTACAGCGAATAATACCGTAAGTTCTCGCTACATATTACATATTGAAGACAAAGGTTTACGTCTTTTCGTATTTTTCCCCCTATTTTTTTAATATAACTTATTATTATCTATTATTACAGCATATTGCACATGCACACCCACACATAATATGGTACGCGCACATAGTCACAGATATTACGTGTAATTTTTTCATGATTTTTTCTGCGGACATAGAAATGCAATCCACCTCTGAAGTTACTCATTTCAGCTTGTCCCCTCCAGGGTGAGTACTCTAGCGATGTCATAGTATGGTGGACAGTTGACAAACATCGTGGAGATCTGACCTGCGCGGGCGCCCTTAGGAGAAAGCTACGAGGCCAGTGAGGTATTAATAGCTTGTGCGGTTTCTCTAGATTCCTTTTACTGTTTGCGAGTTATGGATATCTGTAAGGAATTATTAAAAACAAAGGGTATTCGTAGGTTTTTCTTTCTATCGCCAACGTTCAAATTCAACGCCATACAGAAAACATCAACGAGACTTAGAAGCCTTTACTTAGAAGACTTAGAAGATCAAAAATATTGAAAAATTCTGCCTTAAATTTCAAAAATCTAGAACTTTGTCCATATTATGTCTATAAGACAGTTTCCAATATTTTTTTGTTATAAATAAACTACTAAATATTTTGAAATTTAGATTCCCCGTACCCCCAGTTTTATATAGGTTGATAAAAAAATGTCGGGCAATATTTTAACTGTGGCTTCTGCTTATCAAACTGAACAGTTTTCCCAAGAAACTCATGGTCAAAAAGAAAACAAACTGGACTTCCTATACTAAGTTCATCAACCAGCTGGCGGATTTGTATGAAGAGTCCAAAAACTTTTTTGCTGTTTGAGTATGACTTTCATGGGGAAAGTTGTTCAGTTTGAAGCCACTAATAAAATATTGCCATACAGGATAGGGTTTCGCTAATAGTCTTATAAAAGGCTGAATAAAACTGATCACTTTAAGAGCACACGGACATCACACAGAATTGAATTAAGGAAAACCACGTTAATTTTTAAGAGACTTTCAAGCAACTTTCCCCATAAAATTGTAAGACAAATATTAGCACACGTCTTGTAACTAAATTAGCGGTCGCAGGGACAAATAGGGAGTATTTCCTATCGCTAACTCCAAGATATTTAACTTGTGAACAGCACAGTTCGTCGACCCTTCTATCGCTTTGTTAGCTATTGACTGATTGTGATCGCGGGCCGACTGTTGTCGTCCAGCTACGTTTACTCAGAAAACGAAATGGTTGACCAAACATTGCTGGTTGATTAGACTTTGGTTATTAGGGTAACGTATATGAGGCAGTTTGTATTGCAGATTAAGCAATTTTTATTTACTTCTTCATACTTCTTATAGTGTGGTACAATTTAACGGCACTATCACAAGGACTAGACGGCAATTGCCTGATGTTGCACTTAGCATCACCCACGGTCACGTCCAGGGAAAGATTAACACTTATGCTAGTGACTATTTTTTACATGATTTATGCGATGTTAATTTAGATGTTAATTAAGTATTTTTACCGATTAGTTCCATCTGCATTTCGTGAGCTGGAAACTAGTGTTGCTTGAAGGATACCACTGGATGCAAGTGAAGTGGTGAATTCTTAATTGCACAAAATGTCAGTTAATGTATGGGAGAGGTCTACATTCAACAGAAGCCGAGTTGTGGTAACTAAGAGATGACACTACACATTAAATAACTTTCTTCTTACCACACGATAAGAAAAAAAACTTTCCAGTGAGAACTCACATTTTCTATTGATACAGAAAAAGTACTTAAATTGCAAGTAAAACACTTAAGACTTATTTAACTCAACATAGGTACGTAAGAGCAATACCTAGTAATTACCAGCATAGCACCAAACGACAGACCAGGAAACATTAGTGTGCGCGGGCGCACTCGCGTAAATCACACGTGATTTAAACCCACTTCAGAGGACTCCGTTTTACGATTACGCCGAACGGAACGCGACTGAGGAGACGCTGTCAGATAAATCAGTTTTGGCGGGAAAGACAATGAGCTGGTATGACGACTGGGACTAGTGCTGGGATAAGTAGGGTTATCAATTTCAGTTGCATTACTACATCATTCAGTAAAAGGCAGCTTCAGCGGTTAAGAAATTACGATGAGCTGGTATGACGCCTAGGAGGGCTAGTGTTGGGATAAGTAGTTTAAGTTGCATCACTATTACTATTTGTTGTATCAGGAACGCAGCTTCAGGGCTGAGGAGGCTACTGAAACTGAATTTTATTTTTTATTTTAATTTATTTTATTAGGAAAACCAACAGCTTATAAATATAATACATATAGATTTTATAGAAACATAGAGCCAATTATAGGTCTTCACAAATAGAAATTGGATACATAAAATAGCAGTACAAAATAGATAGACATTAAATATAGAAACGAGTATCAATAAACTACGCAAGAGGAAGAAATACTTTACAAAAATTAAGTCGACAAGCGCATCACTATGGAACAGATCCACGAGGACTTTTAGAACTTAAATAAATGATGACAGACTATGAGGTTCGAAGATTGGTAATGATTTTTAAGTGAAAAATTATATTAGGTCAGAACGCGTTGAGACTCTAAACGCTTCACGTTCTGCCGTAGATAAAAGTCTTGCTTTACCTAGATTTGTATACTCCCGGTAACTTAAACGGTTGGTTTCACTCATTAAAGACTTAACAAGCATACTGAACTCTCAAAAATTATTTGGATACAGAATTGATTGATTAGCCGATCAATTTGTATGAAATTTCCATTTTTATTTTGCAAATTCACTATTCCACAGGAAAAGTTGCTCAGTTCCATAATTAGTTAAAGTTTTTGGGTGCGGTCTTATTACTCTCTGTATTAGTTTTAAATCAATACTTCAATGTGCACTATGAATGTACAATTGTACAATATTTAGTTCTTTACATGGAAGTTGAAAATATACTAGGAAACCCATTACAAATGCAACTTGAATCCGCATCCCTAACGACAGGAATCGGTCCGCCGACAAATAATCGTCGTTGTAAACATAGCTCAGTTATGATGGCAGGAATGTCCCGAATGGATCAAAATAGCTGTCTCTGTGTTCCGAGTCCTGTTGAGTAATGCGCAGGCGCAGGATGGCGACACCGTGTAATTGTGCGGCGGGTTTTATTGTTTGTTCCAGTGTTGGTAAATCGAAGAAGGAATTAAAGTTTTTTTAATAAACATTTTTGCTCTCTCTTGCAAACTTGAAGAAAACTGTGAATTTGACAATTTCGCTTTCTCTGTTACCGTGTGGCATAATTTAAAAAACGTGATAATACTTATGAGTTAAGGAGCTCAGAATGTTGCCAATTTCATTCAAAATTGGAAACCAAAATTGTTTTTTTCAGTCTCTTCTCGTACTTCAATATGCACCAAGTCGTTTTGGCTACAGTTGTTAACGATAAAACGGTCATACATATAAAACAGACGAAACATTGTAGCATCGGTTAGGTCATTCGAGTAAAATATTTAAAAATTTGAAATGTTTACAAACTTTCTGGAAAATATTGTCGAATCGCATATATTTTTCATCAGTTTTCACATATTCTAAATTGCATATACAAGCTACTACCTTGATATATAAGGTGCTACTTTATTAGTGCCCGATATTTTAGTCAGTGCTTCTACTCCTGATTCTGACCAACTTTCCCCAGGAAACCCATAGTCAAATCGCAAAAAAATTTTTGGACTCTTCATACATATCGATCAGCCGAGCGCCCAAATTAGTATGAAGAGCCCAAAAATTTTTTTGCGATTTGACTATGGGTTTCTTGGGGAAAGTTGATCAGAATCAGGAGTAGAAGCACTGACTAAAATATCGGGCACTACTAAAGTAGCACCTTATATAATAACATGATAAATGGTGGTGCAGAAAATCTACGCGTCCCAGCAAGAAAACTTCAAAATTCACACTCCTTCGTATTTCCTTAATCACAACAATGGAACGTTTCACCAAATTCATTCAAAATTCGAGAACGGTTCAAAAGCAGTAATGAGTTTCGCCGCGATCTGAATCTCCTTGGACAATAGCCCTCGTCGAGACTCGAACCTACTATGTCCGATTAACGCTTCTTTGTTAGTTTACAATGAGACTAGGGGTGTTCCCTGATATCGAAATCTGTGATTGACCTCTAAGTTGACGATTGAGGGGAATTTAAGGATAACAAAACATTTGAATTGATTGAATGAGAACAATATAAAATGAGATTTTTCTTGAGCTTTTGTTGTTTTATTTTAGTTTTATTTTAGATGAGATCAAAAATTTAACTATAGATGTAAGTACAACGTTAGGTTCAGATATAATAGTCATATTTTTGCACATTAAATTTTTTGAAAAAATATTTATTGTCTATATATACGACATGTTTATATAAACCTCAGTACAATGCAGAATACTGTACAATTTAATCATCAAATACTTTTTAAGTACCGTATGAATATGAATTTTCTTCCAGCGTAAACGAAAGTTTTTGCTTTTTTTTCTTTAAACATTTTTTATTTGCCGATGTAATTAACATTTCAATTGGTAAATCTTTTGACTCGTGGGACATTCATTTGAGTGTCTGCGAAATTCTATATAATTTTTGTACAGCGTATATCTCTTTTGGTTACCAAATGACCAACCGTTACATATTTTATCACTACCCTGGACAAAAATATTGTTTGTCGGGCCTCCTGATCAATATGTCTATATTCAGTCAGGCCGGCGTTGGCGTGTTAATTAGGGCGGTGAGCGACATACGGACAGACAGACAGACAGACGTATTTTTGTATCAGTTGCACTATATTTGGGGCCTAACTCAGATGTTATGGAGGTTCTGGTCACTATCGAATGTAGAATGTTTCTGACCGTGGGAGAGCCATGCTTCGGCACGAATGGGCCGGCTCGACCGGAGTGATATCACGGCCTCACAGAAAACCGGTGTGAAGCAACGCAACAGAAAGCTTGCGTTGTGTTTCACCGAGTGAGTGAGGGTACTAGAGGCCCAACCCCCCCCCCCCCCAATTTCCCCCATCCCCCCATCACCCCATCCCATTTCAAAGGTCGGCAACGCACTTGTGACTCCTCTGGTGTTGCGGGTGTCTATGGGCAGCGGTAATCGCTTACCATCAGGTGATCCGTCTGCTCGTTTGCCACCTATCACATAAAAAAAAGACTAGTGGTAAACGTTTGAATCTAAAATCCTTTATATTTTTGAAGAAAGTGTATGTAAAGGGCAATTTTTTTGAGTGTACGTATGGCCTGTTCATTGTTACTGCGTTTAGCGAAAACTGCTTGATTTTCGATGTACGAGGTGTGAAATAGCGTGGATTTTTATAGACGGTTTTTTTGGGAAATTGCTTATGTTATTACTGATTTAATGCTAATGGCAGAACAGGCTGGTGGACTCGAAGAGCGTCCCCACACCAACGATTTTTGCCATCGTTACTTTAACCCATTCTGCCGTCATAAGAAAAAAGGCGGCAAAGTGTATGGGCACTACATATAATTAGCCGCCTTCTTTCCTATGACTGACGGCAGCATTTGTGTCTGCGCCTACTACGCACTACCACTGTGACTACGGCGTAGAAGAGATAAAATGTTTTGTTTTATTTTATTGTGCAACAGCCAAATTCGCTCACTGATGATAAGTGAAATGACAAATAAACGGATGTCGAAAATAATGCGAGTCAGGGGCCTGACATACTATAGTTATGTATTGTACTTACTATTGTACATATTTCACTTAAATGCAAAAGTATGGATATTTGTTAGTTGGTTTAACTTTCACGCCGAAACTGTTAAACGGATTTGGAAGAAAGGTAGTAAGATAGATCAAGCACTGATTTACTTAGTCGATGTTGCTGTATTACAGCACATAGCTAAAGCGAAGGCCGGGGAACACAGTATGGAGTATCTGAGAAATCCATTTCAAGGACTGCTACAAAACAATACCTATGCAGCAGGCAGAGTCCCTTACAGCTAGTATGTTATATGCATTTATATTTTTTGTGTGTGAATATGGCCATACTTTCCCTGGGAAGACCCCCGTGACCCTACAGTGGGGACGATATGGGTTGTTAACGGAAATATTATTGTATTTATACCACAAACCTATCAACCCATTTACTCAGTGCACACGTCCTATCCTCACGTCTCGATGCAGATCTAATATCGCTATGCAGTGACGGCTGCAGACGCGACGTCGACGGCAAGGGACGTCACGTCGACGTCACGCGACGTCTAATAACGTACGTCGGATGCAGTTTTCATTCCGAGAGTATATTGTGACGTGCGTTCTGCTCTGCAGCGCTGCGTGATGTGTATTGAGTTAGAATTATTTTCATTTTATATTGTAAAAGTGTGTCAGTGCTGATATTTATATGTACAATAGTTGAGACAAGAAATTCTACGATTATCAGTCTTAACGGCTTATTTACTAGGTTCAATTCCTATTACTCAAAAAGTGGAGGTTATTATCTTCCATGATTCATGTAGGCTATACGAATACAATTAGTAAGGTAGACAAAAATAAATATAGAATTTAAGGTATAAAATTAAAATAATAGTTTAAGTAAGAAATGTTACTAATCGTTCATGATAATGTTATTTACATTACTTCATGCTTCAAATACTAACTAATATTTTTCATTTCTGTTTTAATTTATAGCTAAATATACCTACAATACAATTATACCTCTAAAAATATAGCAATGATTCTAAGATAAAAATATAAGGTGCTACTTTATTAGTGCCCGATATTTTAGTCAGCGCTTCTACTCCTGATTCTGATCAACTTTCCCCAAGGAACCCATAGTTAAATCGCAAAAAATTTTTTGGGCTCTTCATACTAATTTGGCCGCTTGCTCGCCTGATCGATTTGTATGAAGAGTCCAAAAATATTTTTTCGATTTGACTATGGGTTTCTTGGGGAAAGTTGATCAGAATCAGGAGTAGAAGCACTGACTAAAATATCGGGCACTAATAAAGTAGCACCTTATATAAATCAGCATATTCATAGTTCGGATTTAAAAAACAAGGCATTTTAATATATTCTGTACTCTATAGTAACAATATAATTTTGTAACTAACAACAGTCCTTATATTTTATTTTAAACAATGAACAAATTAATCTGACGTGTCTATGAGCAGAAGCCAGGCATCGTTGAGTAGTTACAAGCATCGGAGCAGACAGACAGACGAACAGGTCGACAGCGGATTACGGTGGCCGCGGCGTGTTGTATCAAAACAGATTATGCTACGTTGTCTATGGCTGAGGTAGTTTCTGTGTGGTGCAAGCGAAGAGCTTAGAGCTGTTAAATATTTTTGTTACATATTTTTATTGTTTCAAGTAAAAAAACAAATTCAAAGTAAACAATAAGGGTTCCGTTAAAAAAAACAATAAAATGTAATTTTCTTGATACGGCATGCAATTTTTTTTTTCAAGAGAATACTAATTGGCATTCACTACATTACAAAAATATCTGTCATTTACTTATTATGGCTGCTACTCTCTTGCTCCTATATCGTGTGGCACAATTTAACCATGCTATTTACTAATGAAACTGATCAACATTCCCTAAGCAGTTTATACCTATTATTGGAGCAAAAAAAGATTGGCTAAAAAGTATAGACCTAGTATACATTATAATTCATGGCATTATTGAAATTCATGTTTATCATAGTTTTAATAAGAAAGCGAATATTGAGTTCTCATCTCTATGCTGATGACTTAACATGATATCGAAATGTAAACTGAAAAAAAAAACAAGTTGTTCCTATTTGTCCATTGGACATGCCTGTCGTGACTGTATGACGCATTTATTATAATAGGCCAGATCGAAATTAAATAATAAATTCTAAGAATTCTTTCATTTTAACAATTAACATGATCGCAATCGCTTATGAATTGAACTATATTTTAGAACGGTGTTATCCGCCGACGCATTTAAGAAGTGTACTTCCGACCACATTTCTGATCGCCAGAATAAATTGAACCATATAATCACGGCTTAAGGTTTTATTTTCTGAGTGTAAGTGTGTCACATTTTTATTAAGGCGCTAACTTTTTTGTGCGCATTGCCTAATAAGTGTGAACATGTTTGCATTGCTTTTGAAGCGACTGCTTAGCGATCAAACATCTGTCATTTATATTATTCCCTTACTATTCACACCATAGCTTAGGCATAAATATCATATCACAACATCTGATTGACGAAAAAAATTTTTTTTTTACTCAATACGGTCTCTTGTTAGATCCGTACAGATGTATGTAGTGATAAATGATGTACTCTTGATATGAGAAAATAAGTTTTATTTCCAGTTAATACAATGGACGCGAGCACACACAACCTTGTCGTTATGTGAACTGAATAAATATATACAAAATCAAAAATCAAAATAAAAAATCTTTTTTATTTAAGTAGATGCTTTACACATACTTTTAAATCGTCATATTTTTCTACCTAGTACAAAGTTCCTACCACTCGTAACTGTACACTCAACGTTTCGGGAACTGTTAGCGGAGCGAGAAGAAACGTCGAGCCCAAAAGAAACTCGCCCCAACACATTTTTTGAAATAAAAACTTAATAGCTATTACAATTGATGTTATTATTAAAGCTATGAGCTGGAGGACATAAAAATAAAATCGCTGACGCGGTACCATGTACAATATGATGAGGCTGTACATACTTAAAACTTCATAAAGAGTGCGCCTAAAGCTGTTTGAAAATTTGTGTGAGCCAATTTTTTCAAAATTAATTATTAAGCTAACACAACACCTACCTTATTGATTAATTAATAACATTTTTTTTTAACTGGTAATTCCTTTGACTTCAGATGATTTACTTTCATGAGCCTTCTTAGTAAAAGACTAGTAGTAATAACTCATCACTAGACTAGGCCTGTTTCATGATGGCAAAAGAAAACAGGCTTTTATTAAATAAAAGCCTGTTGTGTTTGTTGATTTTTCTATAAATAAACAAATTTTGTTTATTTATAGAAAAATCAACAGCTTATGAGATAATACAAAGTTGAGCTTAATCTATAAAATACAATAAAGAAAGCCAATTACTTACAGGTTTTTCAAATGTTAAATTAGTAAAGGACACAGCAAGAGTGACAGCATGATTGACTCGGTGGCTAAGTGGTTTGCGATCCTGACCTCTGATCCGAGAGTCGTGGGTTCGATTCCCATACAGGGCAAACTTTTCTGTGATGAGCAGAATTGTTTACTCTGAGTCTGGGTGTATTATGTATTATATATATATGTATGTATTTAAAAGTGTATGTGTATGTATATCTGTCTCAGGTTCCCAAGATACAGGGAATCCTAGTTTGGGGCCAGATGACCGTGTGTGATTTGTCCCAGATAGATATTACAGATATTATAAAGCTATTATAAAAATGGTGTGTAGATTTGTACGTATGTGTGTGAATGAGTGAATGTGTGCGTGTTTATGTGTGCATAAAAACCCTTGGCATTATCTCACCTGGTGGTAAGTGATGATGATGCCGAAGATGGATGTGAGCGAAGACGGTAGCAGATTTAACAGTCAGCGGATAAATAAAATCATCCAAATTCTTGGTATTATGAATGATTACACAGTGTACAATGGACTTCGTGACATAAAACTTCATAATTTAAAAAATCATGTTGAATTAAAATTACTATCGATTATTGAATCCTCTGTATCCCTTCATTAGTTTATTATGGTCAGTTAAATGTGCCACACGATAAGAGAATATTAAAATCAAACTAAAAAAATCCTACAAGAAATACAATTTACATTTAATTTTGGACTATCAAACATCCAATATAACATATGATAGCGACTTGAACAAACCCTAAATTCAGTACATTTCCCCGCGCGTGGTTCAAGCCAACTGGACTGAAGACCGCTAGACTGGCTCTATCTTGCAGCAACGTGGCCGGCTATCGCGGGCCATCTGACTGCATCAGACGAGGGATCTCCGATATGTCGGCTGCAATGCGGACTTAGAGACATACCTCGTATCGGCTGTCCTCCACTGCGATACCCCTTTCTGTAGTGAAATGTTGAAATGTACATTTTTCAGACATGCTAGTTAATTTTAAATGATAAATCTTTGAGGTAATATTGAGGGTATCTATTGCAGTTAATGTGGCAATAAATATAATGGTACGGTAAAGCCAGTAGTAGAAATGTTTCTTTTCAGTAAATGGCCTTTTAAGTATTTTAAAATAAAAAGTTAACTAAAGTGCTAGACATAGTTATACGGGGTGTAAATGTATCTCTTTTAAATCCTTTTTTTATTATACATATACAGACATGACATTATAATAGGCCTTAACTCTGTACCTATGTAGTTTGAATATAGGTACAATAAAAAATATAAATGGTAGGAATTTTAATTTATATTTTTAGAAACTACAGTATGTAGTTAGAAATGGACTATGGACATTGTGGCAGTGTGTGCTACCTTAGAACATAGAGGTAAGTCAGCAATTCAGCAGGCAGCGTCATCAAAGTACTTAAAATGTACCGTTAGTATTTTTTTCGCGCTAATGAATCTGCACTGGAAAATAACGAAGTCCTTAGCGAAACGCAAATTTTCTAAGATACATTCATGTTGTAAAAAAAACTACACACTCTTTTCATAGTATAGGACATTTTCATAAGTATAACCACCGTCTGTACATAGATGTCTCTCTATACTATATTATTTATATTCACTTGAACTTCATCAACCTCCTGCCGGCTGCAAAATAAATAGACACAATTAGTATACAACCGGTAGCCTGGACATTGTTCGTCAGCTTCAGACGCGCCGCTTATATGCGTGGGCGCAGCGATTTGCATAGCTTCATTAGGCCGAGCTCACACTATCGCTCCATGCGTTATCACCTTTATTTTTTTTGTCTTAAACCAACTTTATTTATTTTTGTTTTTAGAAGACGTTTAATTAACGCAGTCGTGTGAGGTCCAACGCCTTAATTGTAATTGCGAGTTAAAGTTTAGTTGGTGGTCACTTGTGGGATCTGATAGTGAGAGTTATCGCTTTGGCAGGTGAAGGTTGGTTTATCAGTGATGTGATGTGGGTTTATAAAAAACCTGAAGTAGTAACTAAAGGTTATAGTGACCGGGATAATATTATAAATGCAGGAGTACTTATATGAAATAACTGGTTGACTCGGAGACGTAGTGGCTATTGCTTCTGGCCAAGCTGCTAATTTTATGTTTTATTTATTCATTTATTTCAGGCAACGAGGCCCGTACAATAATATGCATTTAATACTTAAAATACTATACCTTCATTAATACTTAATATTAACTAACTAACTGAAATATTAATATTATTTAGCACAAGGTGTCGGTACTATTTCAGTGGCAGTAGTCGGCAAACTCCCTCGGAATCTCTGAAACACTGCACCCTTCGATCAAAATTCCGCCGTTGTAAAGGACTCCAGATGTTCAGTCGCGGCTTTTAGGACACATGATTTTAAGTTTTCGCTGTGGCTTGACTCCAACGGCTAAGCAGGATGAAGTAGTAGCGTCGTCTGTTCAGTTCCAACCCAGATTCTGCCTTTAACTTTTAGGCTGTTCTTTGTCTGTCAGTCAGTGAGTATCAATCACTTCATCAGTCCTTCAGTCTATATCAGTCTTTCGTACTTATAGTATAGGGAACGTATTGTTTGAGGCTAGGCGATCGTGTATAATTCTCCTTGAATATTTATTTTATTACTCTTTATTTTTATGAATCTTAGACCATACAATGCAATTCATAATGCATTGTCTTCATACATTTCAGAATTAGGATAATTTAGAGTTTAAACCAACATGTATCTATGCAATATTTTTTTCTAGAATTAAAACTATTCTATCAACTAAGCCAGCAACACTTACTGAGAAGGTACACGTATGCGCGGGCGCAAACATTCGGTTTGCGTGCGCGCATGCAAATGTAGACCACCCCGCGCACGCTTAACCGTTTTCAGAGTCGACGCAAATATCCATTCTACCCCTTTCAAATAAAGTTCTTTATCCCAAATCGTGAATTTCCATTAGCTGCTTATAAAAAACAATAGAAAATGATCCCTATCGCTCGATATTATAGCTCATAATCGTAAATCTAATTGTGTGCTCATCGTAAAAACCTTTATATTTTATTACGATCACGTATCGGTACATGGTTGACTAATGAATTGTGAAAAGTAACGAGCCAGTGTACTACAATTAAGATATTTAAGTAAAGCAAGGCTACTACAATCATAATTATTTAAGTTAAATTATAAAAAATGTTTTCGTGAATATTTTTACTGTCAAATAAATAGATTTTCTCTCATTCATTTATTTGGCTTGGGTAAAACAGTAGTTTGACATTACAAGATTTACAAGTGACTACGCCAAATCCAGTGTCCAAAAACGTGTAAATAATTTCCAAAGAGTTGAATTTTAAAACTTCACACTTTTCTTCCCAATTTTGTTTAAATACAATCTTTTTCCTCAAGTGATGACCCTTATTTCAATCAAAATCCGATTGTGCAATAATCGTACAGTTTCTAATAAAACATTGATTTTACGCCTATCAAAGGTATGCAGAGACAAGACAACTTTTCCAACTATTTTCTCAAAACTCCGTACACCGGCGCCGCTTTCATCGCCCACTTCGCCTTTTTATTCCCTTTTTTGCGACCAGCCTCAGGACAGATAAACCGTGTGCAGCACTCGCGACAATGTTCTGAACGCACCCCCCTGTCAAGGCTTGCGTCTCTTGATAAAGGTTTTCGAACGCAGCCGCTTATTGTGATTGTGTGTTTTACTAGTTTATCCTAAATGAGGCGTTGAAGGGAGGCTTCCTTCATGCATCTTCAGGATGATCGAAAGAGTTAATAAGATTACAGTTTTTACCATAGTAGTAGGTTCACATTTACGAATTACTATATTTCACCTCAGGCACTGCTCTTTGCTAAATATCAGGTAAATCCGTTCAGTAATTTCAGCGTTAAGGGCTATATCGACTGATAGACTGTCACACTTTTCAATTTATATCATTAGTAAAGATGGGTTAAAAAGTAAATGACCTAATTTAGGGTGCCTTTTAAAATTAGCTCTCAGAAGTGTGTTCGTGGTTATGCTGATAGTGAGGGGTTGTTACTGTCTCCGTCTACACAACTATCCCTGTTGGCTACATAATTGTAACTGTTGCAAATTTTTCACCTGGCTTTATTGCTACCATTACCGGTGTGCCAAGGAAAACTGAAAAATATTACGAGATTCATCCCACTGTACTCCACAATCCTCTTAAGATGTCTGATGAATTCTACGAATTCATTTCTCGAGTTAGGTCTGGGTCTGTGCTTTGAGTCTAAAACCATAGAGTAACTAAGACAATCTCTCTTTTTATGATAAGAATATTAGAATCCACAGCGGTTTCATGCATCCACCTTTTCCGGATACAAAGTTACTGAACGCTTACAGCACAACACTGCACTGAGTTCGAAAAGGGACCGCCATACGCCTGCCGCTCGCTCGAGTAATATTATTGTTTTTGCACTTTTTTTCTATTTACCGTTTTCCCATTTTATCAAATTTAGTCGTTTCTGTCGATTCTGATTCTGTGTTTTGTGTGATCTGATGTTCGGTTCCGTCGATTCTGATTCTACAATATGTTCTGTAATATCTGTCAGTGGGATAATTGGTTGTATCATTTCTTTACACGCAAGTTCCCAATCTGTGGCTAGCGTTTTTCTATTGTATTGTTTTAGTAGATATTGTTACGTATGTCGTTTTATTGCTATTGCCTGTAGCTAAAATATCTTTATGGGTATTGGAGGAGGAGATGTAGTAATTGACGTAGAATACATTTTATGCAGTCGGGGTTTATTATTTTGTTTTGGTTTATTTAAATTAAACGTAAAAGAGGCGTTCCCATCGCACTGTGTTTCAGTCCATTTTTGTTAGTTCAATGGCTGTCCTTGGTTTGTTTCAACTTGTTTAGTTTCAACTTAGTGCAAACATTTCTGTAACGATAAGGTTCATTTGTTTCTGGGTTTGTTCATTTGTTTCATCTATAAAATTTAAATAATCTAACCTTATCATCAATCTCATGTGGAAAATATATTAAATTTTAAAATCTAATCATTACTGTCACCCACCACCAGTTTTAACATAGTCTTAAACCTATATCGATTTTATAATATTGTAGGACATCGATTAACAGAAGTCGTTTCTTAACTCGTAAATCGAAATATCGATATTATACGACGTATCCAGTAATGTAAGCAAATGATAGAATAAAAATAAATGTTTCCCATGTTGGACCCCGATACATAAACAGTAAAGTTATGTGTCGGTGTCAATTCCTTGCATTATCTCATGAGATGGCAATAAAAATTTTATTGTCGTATAATTTAGTGCGTGAGAGTGTGAGTGTGTTGTGCGTGTGTGCTGTCCGTCCAATCAGGTGAGACTGTCAGAGGTCTGACATTAGCGGCTAAGTTATGATTGAGTCGCGGCGCTTTTCGCATTACCGTATTTTAAGCCCCGATAAAATCACTCGATGTTTATAACGTTAAAGATTATTTTCTTTTATTGCATCGCCAAAGGTTGGTGATCGCTGGAATTCTAGACTTTGATGTCGATACCTGAGTTTTAGTTGCCCGTAAGGAAATAAAGTTGAACGTGTGTAGAAATAAAATGAATATTAATTTGATGGTTCTTATAATATTGAGTAAGTCCACCTGTTGATTACCTGGGCACCTTCCCCTGTAGTAGCAGGTTCTACAAGTATCTTACGGTTCGTGCCAAAAATTAAAAGATTATAGGTACTAACTAAGCAGAAAACTTAAAAACCACCTTTTGCTTATGCAAAATAATTTATCTGTCTTATTTTTAATAACTGCCTTTATTACGACAATACTTTGATATGTGTAGAATCATTCACCTTATTAACAATAAACAAATAAAGATCAAGAAACAGATGCGCCATATCTTGTAGAAAACTCATTATTCTGCCTACGCGATGGATATCGTGGGTGCGAGTGCAAATACCTTTAACGCCTTGCCGGTACCGACTGACTATGTAAAACATGTCATAAAAACAAGCCAAGCAAGAGCGGTCATTGCTTACTATAGGTTTCGCACATTACAGTTGAATAAATTAAAATGTTGCAATAATGTGAGCTTCTTATGGCTTTCATTCTTAGATCAGCATTATAGTCGTCACAAAGAGTGGAATTATGATGCTTATACCGTGTTAGTCAATTCCGGGATTTCCGATAACTTGACATTTCTCAAAGTTTCCCGCACTGGTTGTGATTCTTGGCCCAGTCATTTGTTAAACCTCATTTGTTCAGATAACTTCTCTCACTCTTGGACTACGCCGACATAGACATGACGTACGGTAAATTAAATTTCAGGATTCTGACTACTTACCCAAATAAACTTTAAAAGCGTTCCTTTCTCTTATTCATGGGATTTTTAGTTACCAATCACAGAACAAGTTTACTTTTGATGCCAAAGTGACACACTTTATGCAACAGAAGGCAAACCCTACGTCTGAGGATCTCTAAAATACCAGTGTCCAGTACCAGCTGAATGTTTAATTACTACTTTCAGTGCGCAAGTAATTAAAAATTGGAACATAAATTTATGTTTTCATTGGCCGATACTGTCAGTTTGAGTTTTAAATTATTGAAATTTTAAATATCATAGCATTCGTGCAATTGCAATGGTATCTTGTAGAAAAAGGTACTTAAGTATGATTTAAACATAAAATTAAGTATATATTTTTGCGAACAAGACAATGATTTTTGAGCGTTTTTGCATTAAGCTCTATTATAGATAACAATAACACTATTTTAATAAAAAGCAAATATAAAGACAGTGATGAATTTTTAAATATTACGGCTTACAAAATAATGATGGAAAAAGTAAGCTCGTGATATTTTCAAGTTCAGAGGATTAATAAGGAGACATGCAAAACAATGAAGACTATCTGACGGTCTGAAGTCAAAATGCCCATCAATACAGCGAGACAGACCCCGCAACGGGCGTTTATTAGCCGCTGCATGAATCACGCATCTTGACAGCCATGAATCTCAATTGATCACATTCATTGGCTGATGACAGTCCGCATCGTAGTCACTCTAAAGACGAAGACCCAGCGATGATGTTGATGGCTTCAGGCAGAAATGACCGCAGTTGCTTCAATTGATATGTTTCTCCAAAAGTATCTTTGAAATTATAACATAATTGGTCTTAAGACAAAGAACTTAAATGTATTTATGATATCTGTCAATATAGTTATCCAATGAATGAATGAAAACACTTTATTGCACAAAATAAAGCAGGAAAATATAAACAATATACGTGAAAAAAAGTTATAAAAGTTCAAATTCAAATCATTCAAATTCATTTTTGAAATCTTTATTTGCATACATACAAATAGAAGAGACAATGCAAATAGAATTTATATTTATACATTTATGAGTAACAGTGCATTCAACCATACTATTTTCATAGCTTTAATCATACTATGCGTAATTTTTCTAATATCAGCACTTCACTTCAATCTTCAAAGAGTATTGAAAACAAAGAGCGACCACACGTTGTCAAAAATAACAACAAGATTGCTTGACAAAGAGGCGCAGAAACAAAATGTTGCAGCTAGATCCTATTTATAAATTGAGCCAACCTAATTTCTCCAATCGCCACAAAATAAAGAGAGCAAACAAGAGTGTGATGTAACTCATTCACAATTCGATTCACAAATAACACGGCGCGCGCCCCGCGGCCGCGGCCAAGTGTCGCGCGATTTGTCAGCTGCTGCGATTTGCATCCAGGAGACGTGTAGGCATTTTAATTGCGATTGATGCCGATTGGCACGTCTGTGGGTAGACTATTCTATACAACACTACGATATTCGTTCGTTCTCATTGTTTGCTGGTGATCATTATAAAGTGCAGGTTATTTGATTGATAAATTACTTGTTTATTACTGTCTCTTTAATTTGGCTGGCTAGTCGAACAGGCATTCTATAACAGTAAGCTGTTTTTGGGATCATAAGTAACATAGGTTTTAATAGTGTTTAAATACTTTATTTTAATTTTAATAATTGATCACACAATTATGTTTCATCATATCTATTATAAGATACTTATATTATGTATGTATCAATAAATTATGACTTTATCTTCAATGGACGGACGATGGGCGACGGATGTGGCTTTTGAATAAAACCTACATTTAAGTATCACGTCTATTTTATTGCATTTAAATGCTAAAATATTGTAGATTGATACCTGTAGGAGTTATTTCTGCAGTTACAGTTCCTGACAAAGACTGCTCTATGACATAAACAAACACAAAGAGCTCCAAATAATCTATTTCATGATTGACCTGCTCCCTAGTGGCTGACAATTTAATTATTGTTGAATCACAGTGTGCTGTTTCTAGACCGACCTGTGCTGAGGCTCACACGCTTCCCTTGCTTATTACTCGGTAATAAGCTAGGAAAGCGTGTTACCATATTATATGCCAAACCAGGATTTATTTTTAAAATATGGAATAGAATACAATAGAAGAGGAAAGATGATCGGCCCTCTCATAAGACATGACGACTTCATCGAAAACATAATGGAAGGAAAGATTGAAGGGAAGCGTGGAACGGGAAGACCAAGGATGAATTATATGAACCAAATTAAGAAAAAAGTTGATATGATGTCGTAACTATAATAGGGAGGTCAAAGAGAAGGCCCTAAATAGGAGTGAATGGTGTGAGCTACACCGACCAGAGCCCAGCTCTTAAATTGAAGAAGAAGAAGAAGAAGAAGATCGATTCGTAAGTGGCTGAAAAGGGATGTTCAATTTCTTTAGTAAAATGTATTTCCAACGTATTCGGGGGCGTGTTTACATCTGAACTCTACACGAACGAAGTCGCGGGTCACACTAGTATAGTTTAATACATACCATGATATAATACTTTCCACATAAGACGCCATTCTCTAAAGTTCACATTTCCCCCTCACTAACAGCATCTGAGTTATAATAGAAATATATGACATTCCGTGCGCGTATCTTTAGAATAACTGTCCGGCCCATTCATTACTCGATTCTAAATGATGCGCGGGCGCACTGCAGAGCGCAGACGTCCGCGATGCTCATACCTTGCGTGCCCGGTTGCAAGTGATCTGATTGAGTGTAATTTGTATGACGGCTTATTATGAAATATGCGCGTCGGTTGCACTATGGACTACTATAAAATATTTCCTTTGTTGCGTAGTTTTTGAAGATAACGTGTCTCTATCTACATAATATTGAGAGTAAAAGTCGATAAAACTGTTTAGATTTAATGTGAGCTTATAATGTATTTCAAACTCCAGTAACTTTTGTGTTATCTGTGGTGTAAGGGTCTTTGCATTTTGTGGCAAGCGAGGATGCTCCATATCTTACAAAATAATTAAATGTTTTTAACCATATCGCGCCCCCTATTAGAGAGCAATGTGGCTTCATACATACACGCAAGTATACAAACTTATATTATAAAACCTCTATTTTACGTCAGAGGTTAAAAAAACCGGCCAAGTGCGAGTCGGACTCGCGCACCGAGGGTTCCGTATAAATTAATAATCACACATGTGACACTTTCAAAGTTGTTAAATGTGTCCCCCCCCCTGTAACTTCTAAAATAAGAGAATGATAAAACTAAAAAATATATATGACGTACATTACCATGCAAATATCCACCGAAAATTGGTTTGAACGAGATCTAGTAAGTAGTTTTTTTTTATACGTCATAAATCGTAAACCGCAATTTACCTACAACGAACTACAAGAACTTTTATATTATGTATGTTACTTGCTGTTACGGAGCCCTTCATGGGCGAGTCCGACTCGCACTTGGCCGCTTTTTATATTTGAGTTGATTGAATGAAAGGTAATTTGCGGTTTACGATTTATGACGTATTAAAAAAAAACTACTTACTAGATCTCGTTCAAACCAATTTTTGGTGGAAATTTGCATGGTAATGTACATCATATATTTTTTATAGTTTTATCATTCTCTTATTTTAGAAGTTACAGGGGGGACACACACATTTTACCACTTTGGAAGTGTCTCTCGCGCAAACTATTCGGTTTAGAAAAAAATGATATTAGAAACTTCAATATCATTTTTGAAGACCTATCCATAGATACCCCACACGTATAGGTTTAATGAAAAAAAATTTTGAGTTTCAGGTCTAAGTTTGGGGAACCCCCGATTTTTTTTTTCTATTTTTGTATGAAAATCTTAATGCGGTTAACAGAAAAGGTACATCTACTTACCAAGTTTCAACAGTATAGTTCTTATAGTTTCGGAAAAAAGTGGCTGTGATATACGGACGGACAGACAGACAGACAGACATGACGAATCCATAAGGGTTCCGTTTTTTGCCATTTGGCTACGGAACCCTAAAAATGGTCATTTTCCGAAATAGGCAGGAATTAATCTCAGATTGTCCCTTTCAAAAAAAATCTTTATCTAACCAGGCATCAACTTTGCAAATGATCACTATCTTAAAATGTCTCTTTGTGTAGATTTTGTGGAGTTTAGCAAAAAACGAAGTTGCCTTTCAGTTCTTTGTTTTGCTGCATAACTCTTACGAAAATATTCCTTCAGAAATATTGTCCAGTTATCGAGACAGCGCATTGCAGGCGCGCACAATGCCGCTGCAACTCCACGCAGAACCTCGTCTTATTAACTGCGGGGCAAGCATCAGCATCCATCATAATTTCGCCTCATTCTGTAATGTTGCAGCGATACTATATTTTCATATGCAACTGCAAAATTACTTTTTGCGCTTGTTGCAACAGATGCCGACGAACGCTTTGTTCGGGGAAAGAGTTTGTAGAAGTGCAAAGATAAGTTTGTTTTATAAATGTGTGGGTTTGACGCCGGACGGGTGCGGTCGGCGGGAAAGTTGAGCTGATGCACTTTGAGTTTTATTTCACTAATCCGCCATTGCTGTTTCTAGGAGGAAATTAAATTTCTGCGTTCGGAGTGTGAGAGGGAACAAGTTTAGCATTCGTCACGCCATATAAGCCTGTCGGCTGTTGGCGAGAAATCACAGTTTTATTGACTGAATCAGTTTTCGTTGAATCTATTTTATGTTATTAGTCTTTCCTTCTGAGAATTCAAAGGTGACTGGGAGAAAATGTGTTTTAGCGGCAATATTGCTTATTAAACACCTTCCTTCTTCAACATTTACGTTAATATTTATAATGGCCTCTACCTTTTTGGCAATTTCGCCAACGTAGATGCATTGTATTGTTAAAATACAAGTAATAATGTAAATAAACAGAGCTACTCGTAACAAATAAGACAAAACAAAACATTAGTAATCTACAGTTTTCCTTAATGTATATTCCAAATTTGAATAAATAGCATCACCATAATAAATCGAATAATGTTTATACTAATTCTCTTCACAGAATTCAACCAAAGAGTCGGTATATAAGTGAATAGATCTGGCAAAAAAACAATGAAATTAATTAAAAACGTACAGATATATTGATTAAAATAATCGCGCGGTGCCATAATGATGTCTGTCAGTGACGTCCGCGGTTGATATCGCGATGAGATGACTATTGTTCTCAATGTCATCAATATTTATGTAATGTTTGTTTAACGTGGTAGATATTATCACTTGCAGTCGTTTTACAACAGGTGGCAAAAAGATGTAGCAATAATCTGAGATAGGCTTCTACCTGTTAAACTGAACACCTTTTTGACTGACTCGGTGGCTAAGTGGTTAGCGATTCTGACCTCTGATCCGAGAGTCGTGGGTTCGATCCCCACACAGGGCAAACTTTTCTGTGATGAGCAGAATTGTTTGCTCTGAGTCTGGGTGTATTATATCTATATATGTATGCATTTAAATGTATATGTGTATGTATATTAGTGTCTGGTTACCAAGATACAGGGAATCCTAGTTTGGGGCCAGATGACCGTGTGTGATTTGTCCCGGATATTATTATTATTATATTATTATTTTGTCTAATTGTTAGACTTTGCTGAAATAACAAAAAAAAAACTTGCTCTTCTATTGCAATGTTGCTTGCTCATACGGTAGGTCTGATCCATGCGCTGAGAATTCAGCGCTGAATGCAGCAATGAAACCAAAGTATTGTGTTCTTGCAACATTTTCATATTCAGTAATTTTGTCATTTCATAGCCAAATACAGTTTTTTTATATACAATAGACAAGATATATACAATAATATGACACAGATCTGTTTAGGAAGTGGAAACGATTTGAAATTAGCTTTATTGAGCTTCCTTTTGAACTGGTTTTCTCCCACGTTCCAAACAAATTCCTGGCGACATTATAAAAAAAATCGTATCGCATATATATGAGTACCTTTTGAGTTTGAGTTTGAGAGTTTGTGTGAACAAAAAAAAATACCTCCTTAGTAATCTATGATCTTTAACCAAGTAGCTTAGTTTGCAATGTTGTAATAAGTACATTAAGATTAAAATAAACTTTTATTTATTTCACAGTGCAACGGTAAAAATAAATCATCAGATAAATTTCCAATGAGCAGTGACATTTTCAAAAAAAGAAAAAAAAAACAATTAATTGCAAAACGACACCTTTAATATAAAACCAATGACAAATTTCGATATTCAATTTAAGTATAATATTTTCAGTCAAAGTTTCGCGGTCGCATCGCGCCGGGGCTGCTTTGACATATTAATCCGCCATTTTACCTGACGACGAGTCACGTTAATCGCAGCGACACGTGATATCTTAATTAAGGCTGTATTAATAAATAGCTTTCACTCGTATAAAGTGCACATTTTTGACGAAAACGTATTTTGATTATGAGATGTCTTTTACAGGTTACGACTTTGGTTGAATCGTCACGAGAGTAACGGGGAATCATTACCGTATCGTACTCTCCGTATGTGTTGGGTTGGTAAAGTTTATTTGCGCTAAGCAACATTTCTTGACACAAGAAAGATCAGATGATCTTTTCAACAACTAAGATTAGTTGTTGAGGTTCATAGGTTAGATCAAGAAAGTCTGGGCGTAAATCCCAGAAAATCATATTGTATTAAAGTCACTCTTTTATACCAAGAACTCAATAAAGTATTATTTTATCCTAAGTCGTATTTTCCAAAAACATTTAAGGGAATTTGAACTTTGTTAAAACACATATACATATTTTGTAACCCAATCTTCTGTAGCCTATCTTTAGTCTTACCTACATTTGTACGTCAATAATAGTAAGAAACATAAAAGTGGAGTTAATAAGCTAGTTTCGATTGTATTTGCGAAATTTCAGGAAGCATCTAGTAGGTTGCAGTCGTGTCGTATCGGGATATTTAAACAAGCTTGTATCAATATCCCGCCAATGTCCAGGTAATGAGAGGTCGGTAATTAAATGTCGTCTGTCAAAGCGATGCGTCAAATTATAGCAAAAATTGCGGCGATGACATCACGCGAGCCGCCATGTTGGCTATCGACAGTCTACTTAATTTCAATAGAGTTTGTGGACTGCGTTTCAGTCAAATTGAATAATGAGGAAGTTGGCTGAATTTATTGTTATAAAATACATCTAATACTTACTTTACTGCCTCCGTAGCCTTGTGACTTGTCCTCTCGCCTCACATCAGGAGGTCGCGGGTTCGATTCCCGGTGGGGTCCAACTTTGTAGGACTCGGTTTGGTTAGTGGTAGGGCATTTTCTGAGACCGCCTGGCTAGTTACCACCGTCTTATCTAAGTCTTGCCGCCAAACATCAATGTTAACAGCGTTGATGTGTTGCGGCGTGAAGATAGCATAGCCAGTTCCCCATTGCGTTGAGGAATCTTGGTAAGCCCGCTTCCATCTTCGGCATCATCATCACCATCAGGTGAGATGATGCCAAGGGCTTGCCAATTAAGGGTAAAAAATATACATATATCCACGGGAGTTCAACTCATATTTGGTTGGTTTTTGGCAATTATATGTATTTAATAGATTCGGTAATACTTGCTTGTAATTGCTCAATATGACAAGTTAACACATTTAAAATACGTCGAAAACAAAAACTATTTTATAATTCTTGCACATCACACCCAACAAGAGCTTTGTTTTACTTCTCTTTCTTTTGTAAATAGAATCTCTGGCCTTTCACCGGTTCCTGGTAGCTAGCTCTATTCTTGAGGCCGTTATTTTTTGCGCAAGCGCTGCGTCCCTCACAAATCACTCAATATGGCGGGCATATTTTAACATGGCGCGTCAAATTTGACAGATTTATGACACTTCTTTCATGAGCCCGTGAAGTCTGCAGAAAGGACAAAGTGGAGCGTGACTTACAGCTTATACAATGTTGCGATGTCGTGAGAGTATGGGTATTTATTTTCTAGTCCCAAAAGCCCAGTTTGTAACAAAAATTCCAATTTATGGTCATGCTTTTTGGCACAGCTAAGAAATCGAAAAACATTTGCGTCAACTTTTAATCATAAGGTAGTTAGTAGAAGCAAAATTACGAAATTTTACTATAAAAAAATTGAAATCAGATATAGGTAGGATATTCATGTCTTGCTTCGTGCCACAAATTAGTGATTTAAAAGAACTTAAGAATTTAAATTAAAAAATATAGATTTTAACTGAACATGGTTAATATCTTGATATTAACCAAGAGAAGGGTAACACCACAAAATACACAGATACAGAAGATCCGCTCAATACGCTCACTAAAATCCTAAGCATATACATGCTTATAGACGTATACGGTCGTACGATACTGTTGTGATACTTTTCCGCGTGACCTTGTCTCGAACGACCGAATATTTCTATAAGTATGTAGATGCTTACGATTTTAGTGGTTTGTATTCAGCGGACCTTCTGTGTCTATTTTGTGGTATCACCAAGAGAATTCCTTGTAGGACTTGCAATGTAGTGTTATATTTTTGTCTGTTTATAAGTACAAAATGTAAATTGTTACTTAATTTTTTTCATATTGGGAAGGTTATAACCATAGCGACTTATCAAGCCACCGAAAGAAGTACCTTGCAGACCTAAAATAAAGTTTAAAATCGTTCTTCACCCACTTTAAATTGTCCATTCCATTTATCCCATACTTGGACTATGACATCGTTGATACTTGAGTACGCTAAAACCAATACCCGTAAGTACGTCGTCGATAATTACAGCCGCCCCCCGGCCAGCCAACCGCCCGTCACACGATGGCCGTAAATCACCCCCGAAATAGTAGATAATAATTAAAAGTATGACGAGGTTATTTATAGGGCAATAAATATGTCACTCAGGGTCTTGATACAGCGCCCCTTAATAACTCGCGAGTGTATCGCCGGCTCGTTTTTAGGATACAAATATTGATTGTGTTGTGTGGTCGGTGCTGATAGTGAATGAGAAATATTGAGGTGAAGTTTATCATTTATGGTAAGAAATAATAATGTGAGTTTCAGTTTTATATAACGTTTAGTACATAAAAGTAGTTTTTAAGAAGAGTTTGTGTTAACTTCATTAATAATGACAACGTCAAGAATAGAGACTGCAATTATGGTGTTGTTACGTAATTACTAGGTAAAATAGTAAATATTTTAAGAGTTTGATTCCATGAAAACAACTCTGATTTGATTACTCATTTTACCAGACGTTATCAAAAACAATAAGGAAAAGTCTTTGTAAGTTCAGTAGCTTCATGGTATTCGTATATTAAACATAGGCTTAATTCATAAAGGCTAACAAAGTATATCGTCAACGAACTTAATCAAACATTTCACTTTTTTACCCCAAAATAACTCCAGCTAGACCCGCACACCGGATCCGTCCAAAGGGTACCAACGCAACTGTTATCTCCCCGCACAGTGGTCCCGCCGCATCTGCCCAGACATAAATCTGTCGCATATGAAAAGAATTAAAACGTTCCCATTGTAGACACGGGTATAAATCTTATAGATATCTTTCTGAGGGACGCGACGCCCGACGCTGTGCCCGCGGCTCTCGACGAGACTTGGCGATATTTTACAAGTTTTTGACAGCCGATATGACTTTCCCAAACGGCACCTGCCCACTGTGCACTCCACGATGATCGGCGTTGGTGAACACAGGGAAATCTTTATCGAAGTGCCTTTTCTTGGTGATGCGACAATAACTTTGAATAAACGAAGGAAGTATCTCTTATCTGAGATTTTAAAAAGTAACTACAACTGGTAAAGAATCTATTTTATAAAAATAAAATTACATTAAATCAATTACGAATAAATATTAAGTACTTTAATTAAGTTTATGGTAGCTATTGATCAAAGCAGGCATATTAAATAAATGAATAACATAGGTACATAATATGTGTATTGTGTACACAAGCTTCTTGATGTAGGCTAACGTTTAATAGTTCATTCAACGATTTTAAACCTCCATACATCGTAACGGACGTAACTGATTAAGTGATATTTACAAACATATTTACTGCTAAAGACAAGTAAGTGAAAATGCAGTAAGTATATAAGTTTATTTACTCACCTACTTATTTCGCTGACTAAGCGATTTAAAATGGATCTTGGCCTCCGACATCAAAGTGCACCAATCTTTCCTGTTTTGTGCCAACTTTGACCAGTAGAACGCTTCTAGCTATTTCAGATCTTTGACAACTTCGTCTTTCCAGCTCATTTTATTTGAAGTTGATTTACGCACTAAAAACTTATATCAAATCTGAATAAAAATCTACAATCTAAACCATCCGGTCTCATTTAACTGCCTTCAATTACAACTTAGAAACCTTGTACAGAATGGAAACCAGTTTACGTCGTATTAATGCCTGCTTAAATCTCACAAATCACACAATTTTAATCAAAGTCAAGCGGAAAAGGAAAAAAAACGATCGGTCTCAGGGACCACTTAATAAATTGTCAGGAGGCTTGTATGGGAAAAAAGTTAAAAAGTATGAATAAATCGGCGTTTGACCAATAACAGTATAGTGGGGAGTTTATGATGATGCCCTTGGAGCTTCGTATCGGCGACGATTCTTTATTGAGACTATAACATGGAAACATACGGGGCATAATATCTTGAACATATACCATATTACAAATCCAAGCAATTCCTTACGCTTTAAATTGTGCACCATGTTATTAAAAGATAAAGAATATTTGTATTTGTTATTAAAAATCACAATTAAAAAGAGCAAAGAAAAAGAGAGTTGATAGAATACCAAAAGAGTACATCCTAGAAAACTGAAGCATCATAATAATATAAGAGACACTCTAGGACTCTAGGACTCAAGATACAAATATACCAGATAGCTACAGTACCAAAAAGCGTGTGAAAAGTGTTTTCATTAATTCATTCAAAAAACTAATATTACTGTCTCCATAAATAAAAGCGCATTTCTTTTTGTAATATATGGATTGCAGATTCAGGCAGCCACTTATCCTTCCGCATCTCGTGTGTTTCCAGCGCTAATGACTGATTTATGTCGCTTTAGCAGAATATGTCCAGCTCCTTTCTCAGGCGCCGACCAATAGTCGTTGAGACAAGCCGATCATTCGGCCACTCGATTAAAAGCACATAACGTTTTATGACTTTTAAATTGGTCTGCAGTGTCCTCAAGCCTTCTCACTTAGCGTTAATCTTAATCTTATTTACAGGATCCACATTTAATCTTATGGGACGAAATTCTTTACCTGAATCTTGTATGTTAATGTTTATTCTTAAATTCACTAAAAAAAAATGTTTGGTTTTTGCTATCTTTGATGATATTTTTGATTTGAAGTTTGGATAACGCATTTCAGTTACGCAGATATCTTTAATTTTTAATTTTTGATTTCGCGTTTGGTCTTAAAATATACAAAAACAAGTTGTGGCTTACCTTTAATTGTTATAAGTTTCATTTGCATTATCAAACTGTGTATTATTATCCTTCACAGGATTAATACCCTATGTATCATCATTTCCATCAAGATTGTTCAACACATTTGTAACTTCTTGTGTTGGCTTTGGTTCCTCAATACTTTCTGTCTCTTGTTCCTATTATTGTTTAACCCGTCCCAAATACGTCTTGTCCAACAAAAGGTTATTAATCAAAAACAAATGCAATCGCTGGCTCAGGTACCATAAATACAGTCCGTATCACTGCATCGCACGTCAGTGTATCGCGTTACGACATTGTCTGCTTGATGCCGAATTTATTGCTGGGTTCATTCGGAATCACTCGGATCATGTCAACTGACGTCACCAAGGGTTATACAGCCTTATAAATTTAGTGACATATTGGTCGTCTTGTATACTATGCAACTGTTAAGGAAAAAGTGTGTATGATAGTAATGGAAGTAAATTGTCCTAACTTGGAAGTGGTTTGAGCCTATGTAGCCTGTCTGTAGGTCTTATGAAAATATACTTTCCTCCTTTTTCTAATCTTATACATGGTAAGCCCTTAGAGCATCATCTCACCTAATGAAGTGATGGTGATGGCGAAAGATGACTTAACACATCCAACATTAACATTGTTATCCTATTTATTAAAAAGTGCATAGATATCAATTCATTCCTATGAATATGTACTATATATCTCCGTTTATTTATTTTATTATGTCATCATCATAATCACGTGCGATGAGGTGTGGATAGGCCAAAAGCAATACCAGTTGTTGATGAAAAAAATATATGTTTGATAATCTGTAATAATTATACCTAATTTGTGTTTGTTTGCTTCAGATGAGGGACCGCGCTGGCGCAGGGTGGCGGCAGTAAGATGCGCTCCAAGCAGCAGCCGCGCCCGTCGTATCGTTGGCTCAACACTAACGAAAACGGTCAGTGCTTATATTAGTTTATATTTTAGAGTATTTTGTATATTCTTTTACCTAGCGTTATCCCAGCTGAAGCCAGGGTCCGCTTTTTTCAGTGTTCTATATAACTTGACTTATTATTATAAGTCCCTGAGGTTGGCAAAGGTTGTCCGCAGTGTTCCTTCATTGCATTGTCTTGGTCCACCACTTTACCTCGGTCCATGGCAACCCGATTACCTTAAATTCTACTGCCACTTAGCATCCTGTACAGTATTATCTGTGAATATTTAAGTGCTGTATATTGTTAAGTATATAAAGGGTAGCCTGGTAATTTTACAAAGTTTCAAACGTATTTATATGGTATTACGTTCATGAAAGTCTGCAATGCAATGCAGCAGTAAATGTATTTTCTTTCTTTTTTCTTCTTTCATTGCAATCATAGTGTAGTAATATTGTAGTGCTTTACGTTCGTTTGGTATGAAAACATTAGCTGGGCACTAGACAGATCCCAAGAGATACTCCTAAGGTAGCTTGATACGATATTTATTGCACGCCTATGATACCTACCTTTCATATGCCTAGACGTACTGGCAGATCCGTGGTGGAAAATACACAGGAGCTATAAAATATTTTGTGATTACAGTATTTTTGGTCTAACTATAATAAGCGTCGTTGCCTTTTTTTATACCATTTTGGTATCTGTTACTTATTTTATTTTTAAAAGTGTTAGACATCTTTCTGAAGAATCAGTTAAAAATAAGGGCGCTATTAAGGATGACAAATAGGTGATCATTTGCTGTCAGTATCAAGTTTTTTTAATTATAATAATATATGATTTACAGAAAAAAATTACCATACAAAATTATATGACAAAAATATTAAAATTAAAAAATATATATTCTGTAATCCTATTATTAAGGAACAACAAAAATGGACATCACTTTATTTAAGTTGCTTTAACACGCCTTAACATCTGGACAACAAATACATATAAATAAGATCAGCCCCAAAATTAGAGCACAAGCAGTCACGGTACCCGGATAACCGGCCCGGACAAGACAGGAACAATACGATACAAGCCCCGCAGTTAACGCACTTGCACTGCCTTTAATTGAAACCAACACCGTGACGTCACAATTTTGAATATTCAAAACTAAAAATGGCAATAAATATAAAGTTACTGCCATAGAAAAAAAGCGACGCAAACGCAAATGTAATACTGCGTAATAACTCATAGGTCTTTTTGTACGAAACTAAGCCACCGTGAAGCGATAAATAATATTTATTTTTGCTATTATACGCGTTTTTGTCAGTTGTAATGGGTGTAAAAGCTCGGGGCGCGTTTGGATTGGCTGGGCCATGAAACTGGCGGGTGCATGAGCTGAGCGGGTTTAGAGTTCTTTTGCTTAGTTAGATCCAGAAATAACATATTGTCGCTGTCTATTCTGATCTATTGTCTTTTGATGTCGTCTTATTTATTCAAGAATAAATGAAAACACTTTATTCTCTTCTTCTACTTAGCGTTATTCCGGCTGGAGCCAGGGTCCACTTTCCGACATCCACATTGCCCGATCTTCAACATCCGAATGAAAACACTTTATTGCACAACATAAACCACGACACTTATAACTTCATATTAGTTATTATGTGTGTGTGAAAATTATGTATTTTCGAATCCATCTGGAATAGGGTTCACATCACAGTGGCTGTGTTTATAAGTTATTCTTGTTTTGAACGATGATCATCTCCGGTGTTCTTAAAATTACTTTATCTTAGTATCTACCCTCTGTAACAGCCAAATACTTTATAAAATTCTCCTCTAAAGGGTGTAACAGAAAGGTGTGATAATACTTCAAGGTTGGCTTCTACCCATCAAACTGAACAACTTTTGTTCTACAACTTTGTTGAAATCGCAAAGAAATTTTCGGACTTTTCATACAAACTTGGTTCGCCAGCTGATCGATTTGTATAAACAGTCCAAAAAAAATTTTGCGATTTGAACAAAGTTGTAGAACAAAAGTTGTTCAGTTTGATGGGTAAAAGCCAACCTTGAAGTATTATCACACCTTTCTGTTACACCCTATTATTGGTCGTTGTAAAACTCGTATGTTTCGTGGCCCAACTAACCCAAGTCGTCTGTCCCACTAGTGTTTAGAATGTTTTTAATGACTGTCTACGCTGTGCCGCCCCGTCTTCTATGTGTCTGGTTCATATACATTATTTATCCAGCTTTTTATTTAAGTTATACCTCTATTATGGACTTTAATGGATTCTCTTTTTAACTAGAGTGAAATTATGACTAACTAGGTGGTGTAACTAGTTTTAAATTTGATAAGCAACGTAATTCGTTAGGGTTCGGTAGCGATTTTGAAACTAAAATTAGAATATTCATATTAATTATTAAAATTAATTACTAACGTTACATTTTTGGGTTTTTTCAAAAGTAGTATTACATAGTTGATGTTAGTACATACAGAGAGTTGTGTAGTTAGTATCTGTTGAATATAATACTGCCAAATAAAATGATATAAGGCAATTTCGATATTTCGTATGTTACCAGATAAGTAATGCCAAGCGCGAACCAATTGTTAATAATAAAAAAAAAAACTTTTGATTTCTTCACTTACTAGATGTAAACAAGTTTTCCTCATTGATTGATTGATATACTCTTTATTGTACACACACAAAAATAATAATTCTTAATTCATTCTTCTAACTCGTTCAAATAAAGTAAGGTGAGTAAGTATCCTGGGATTCTCGTCTCAATATTCTCCACGCTACTTCCACTACATCAGCAAGAATATTCCCACTAAAATCATCTGTCAAAAATCTGTCAAGCTGACCACACAACTCGGTCAAAGCTACCGATTTTTGCGGCCGCGGCCGTGTCAAAATCGCACAGCACGCACAAAACGTCGAAAAATAAAACTGCATAGTCAAAATTTTAATTTATGTTCCATTGCCGGCGTGATTTACAAGCCAGTCGCTTTCTCTTTCATTCAATTGTTGTATGTGAATAAATTTCGAGTGAAAAAGTGTTAAACACGGTTTTGTGTCCGCAGTGGTTTGTTCTGGTGAAGGCGATGCTTTTTCAAGCTACTACTGTGTTGCTGTGCTTGGTGATAAGAACAAGGTTTTTAGTTTCGAGTGACTGAGTATCAAGTGGCTTTCAGCAAAGAGTGACAAATCTGTAAGAAACATGGTACCTATTGGCAAAAAATCGAAGCTGAAATTTTGTTGGGTATCGATTCACTTACACTTACATCCAAAATATCATATAGGTAGGTAATAAATTGTTTTAATGTAGTCTTTTCAAATGTAATAGTTATAAATTTTTATTTTTGTTATCTAATTTAAACGATTTCTGAATACGAAAACTAATTAGTTAAATAAAATAACTATTACTGAATCTATCCGAGTAGATAATACACATAATGAATTATAAAGATTGATCTAGTGAATTGAAGTACCTATCTTCTATTGCACTATCTCAACTCTGAAATCAAAATTTCAAAATAAATTAATTTAGGTATTTTAGATAGGTAGCATGCACTCATACCAATAGCTGTTAATTTGCTTTGTAAATCATGCATTTATTGAGGCCCTTAACGCAGCTCCTTTTCTGTTCTTGAGGACCGTTCTTTCCGCCCATTGGTAATCATTTGACCGACAGAAGGATTTATTACCGGTTTTTATGTACGTGAGAAAACAATTGTAAGGCCACAAACTGTCGAGCGACAATAAAGCTGAGGGTACCGAACTGTTTTGTTATTTTACGACGGAACCCCGACTCCCCGTGTTTCGCCTTTTATTGGCAACCCTTTAGTGGTTTTAAAGTCAAAGAAAATATAATTGGAGATAATGCAACCACTGTTTAAATATTTTTTTCTGTTGTAAATTATTAATTTGACTTGGTTAGAGCAAAGAGAAGTCTGTTGAAGTGGCTGTCTTAATACATACGTATAATAGATTTTGCACAGAAGCTGTTATCTCGAAAAATATTTTTACAAAACAGTTACTTATATTTTTACTTTAGAGTTTATTTTGAAAAAACATGAAATACTTTTTAATTCTTAATAATGACTGATTTATGCACAATTTTGTAATTAAATGAGTATAAAATTTATACTTACCACTACTTACTAAAAACGAAGTTTTAATCAAGATTTCTATCGTGAGACCACCCGTACAAAAAGCCACCAAACACGGTTCGAAAGTTCCAAAAAATTGTAGCTTCCAATTGGTAGCTGAAACTGGTAGCAGAAACAGTGAATAAATCAATCACCGCACTGGCTTCACGGGAGTTTACTATCGATTGTTCATAAAAGTGTTTCATAAAACTGTGAAAAAAGTGTCGATGCTGCATAAAAGTGGTGTTTACAAACAGACAGGCACGTTAATCTTTACGATCTTGGCCGAATAGGGCCGAGCGCGCCCGATGGCTGATTTATGGAGTCCGGAATGCTCCCGTCCTTAAACAGCCGTCCGATCGCCGCTGAATTTACGGCTTCATAGAGTTTTATAACTGATTTTATCAGTCATAAACTTTTACAAGCCGATTTGGCGGCTATTCATTAGGGCGCGTCGCACTGTGCAGCTGTTTTGGACTCGAAAAAGAAATATTTCATGCTATGTTTAGTAAATGTATTTTATTTCACCCAAGCTTTCTCAAGTTATCGCCCAAGTTCAGTAGTATTAAGTTTTGACTCAGCAATTGAGCAATTGGAAGGCTTTGGGAGAAGAGACAGACATATGTATTTTTTCTTGTCGTGTGGCACAATATATAAAGCACAAGAGATAGATGGCAGTTCCCTTTTTTAGTGGTGTACGTAAGTACTTAGCATCACCCGTGGTTACGTATCTTCTTCTTCTTCTTTATCTTAAGAGCTAGGCTCTTGTCGGTGGAGTAACCGCCATTCTTTTCTACTCCTTGCCAACTCCTTGACTTCCTGGTACGACACGACATTGACTTTGGCCTTAATTTGATCGATGTAACTTATTCTTGGCCTCCCTCTACCTCTCTTTCCTTCTATTTTTCCTTCCATGATGTTCGTTATGAAGTCGTCGTGTCGTAACAAATGTCCAATCATATTTCCTCTTCTGTTCTCAATAGTGTCTATGATGTTTCTTTTATCTTTCACTCTATCCAACACTTCTTCGTTTGTGACTTTTTCTTTCCAGCTTATACCTTCCATTCGTCTCCAGCACCACATTTCAAATGCTTGCAATCTTTCCTTATCTCTTTTTGTCATTGTCCAGCTTTCACTGCCATATAATGCTACGCTCCAAATATAAAATTTTATTAAACGTTTCCTTAATTTTATATATATTTTGTTACGTATAGGATATAAATATTCAAATACGAGTATAGTGATACTTTCAGAATGAACTTGCTTAAAACTTTTAATAAACAAACAATTTTTAATAAGCAAACATTTTTCGTTATTTTATTGAGTTCCCTTTTGAATTTTTATTTTATATGTTACAAATTATTGATTTTGTACATAATCTGTTTGTGTTACTTTGTACTGAAGTCAAATAAATCACAATTAAGTACAGATAATAATTAATAAACTGAATGCATCCATAAAACTAAAAATATTATACATACATCGCCTCATACAGTGGCTGATGGTTAATGCTAATAACGTTTTACGATTCATTATTAAAAACGTAAGTTAAAATAGTTGCTTATGCGTAGAGCCATAAAATCCGAGATTAACTGCCTCTCGCTGGCACATCGATTACGCACTAAATCATCAATAAAGCAGATTTAGGACACAATGAGCAGTAAAACAGGCGTAAAACTGTTGTCTAGTCGGCGAGCGGTCGTAAACGCGTAATCGCTAACTGTGTGGCCCTTCACGCAACTATAAATACGTGTTCCAACGTTGTTTTGGCGATACTTAAAACTATACTGTGATAATTTTATTTAAAAACTAGATTCGGTCCGCGTGGACTTTAGAATTGGATCCAGAGCGCCATCTAGTGACGAAGTGGAAATTTCGAGTATTTAAGCATATCTCCGAGATAAAAAGTATCCTGTGTGTTAGTTAAATGCTTTATCTGTCTATCTACCTACCAAATTTCATCCAAATCCGTTCAGTGGTTTCGGCGTGAAAGCGGAATAAAAAATACAAATAAACTCACGAACAGGCAAACATTCATACATTCGCATTTTCGCAATATTAGTGAGATTAATTTATGTATGTAAAATTGTAAAGTCATTAATGTCACTTTGATGAATGCCTTTTTTAAACCTCATTTCTACTGGTTATCCGCAAAATAATTATTAGTCACAACAAGTTGCAGAAGTCGACATTTCACGACCAACTGTATATTATTTATCTCTGTGTCTGTGACACCGATCAAGAAGCCTGTCAGACTCAGGACAAGTGGTGCATCTATTATAAAGGGTGTAATGTAAATCTACAGGTGCGTCATCAGCCGAGACACATCGATCAGCGGAGCGGCCAAATTAGTATGAATAGTTAAAAAAATTGCGATTTGACTATGGGTTCCTTGGGGAAAGTTGATCAGAATCAGGAGTAGAAGCCCTGATTAAAATTTGATGCACCTTTAGATTTACATCCTGTATTTACCTACATAAAACAGGTGGCGCATCTATATTGACGTAAATAGATAGAGAAAGCACAACACTACAGTCCGTCAGTGACACTTCTTTAGAGACATTCATATCACGTTACATTCGCGACGACTCACCGCTGACCAGCAGGAAAGCGTCAGGTTTCGAGGCCGCGTCAGCCCACCTGCCACCGTAATCAGGATGGGACCGAGATCCGAGATCCGTTGGTTGAAATGCATTAACAAGTTCACATAAACTTCAGACAACTAGTAATAATTACTATAGATAAGGGAAAAGTTGATATGATATTAGCAAAAAAATTAATAAATGAGCATTCTGTAATAGAAAGCTACAAAAACATATGCAGACAACTTGTTTAGCTCCTGGTTTTTGGAAGATAGTTGGTCAAAACAGTACCTGTTATAAAGTCAATAAGAGAACAACAAACCTTCAAGAAAAGACCGTACTCCCATATTAAAGGCCGGCAACGCACTTGTGACTCCTCTGGTGTTGCGGGTGTCTATGGGCGGCGGTAATCGCTTACCATCAGGTGATCCGTCTGCTCGTGTGCCACCTCTCCCATAAAAAAACCACTGAAGTTTAAATTACAATTTAATTTGTTTATATCTTTACGCTACAGCGTTTATAATTTTTATGATATACAATTTAAAAAAAAAAAACAAGAAGCAGATCAAACCAAAAATATATTTTAAAAAACAAAACCAAAAAAAGTATTTAATAAAAATGAAACGTAATGTTTTTTCTTAAATATTATTTGAGGAATAAATAAAATTTCTTTCTTTTACAAATTGATTTAAATTAAGTAAATATTTTGCAATCAGTTTTCGATATAATTTATTCTTAATTTATAGTCTTGCTTGATGTTTTTGTCATAAAAATCATAACACTTTATGATATCGAGGTCACTCAAAAGTCGGAACACCCATTCAGAGGCTGTTAACTCCTTTATGGCCTGACATTCTAGATCCTTCGATTTAAATCAACCAGTATAGAGATGTGGATTTGTGCTAGAGATACCAAATTAGGAACTTTTAAAGTGTTATTAATATATTTATGATTTTAATCATCAATTTTATTGATAATATTGATAGCGGACTTGTTCAGTAGTTGACGTCTTTTGGCTGATGATGGTGACTGATAGCTGGAAGTCAGCCAATTCAGTGAGACCTCTATAATAAGTACACCTTACAATCTACTTTCCCATTATGAGTTTAGGGGCCAAGCAAGACCCTTTCTCTAACTAAAATTCAGTAGAAACAAAATATTTTGGATTGATAAATTTATCAATTATCCGTAAGGAAAGTACAGAGAATTGAGCAATAAAGATGTAAAATATAAATAATACAATAATAATGAACTAAAAATTGACTTGATTATACAGCGGTTATTGGATCTGACTTCTACGCCGAGGGTCGAAGGTTCTGTTGCCATCCAGGACACATACCTATATTTAAGGGGCAGATTTCTTTTATCTGTTTTGAGTGTTTAATATGAATCTAGAAACGTATTTAATAGATGCAGGGAATCCTATAGTTTGCGAGTAAGCGAACTGCTGTGAGTAATTAAATTATATTCTTTTTCTTTTGCTCTGTAAGCACTCTCATATCTTCAATCAAAATAACTTAGGTATCCAGGTCCCTAGACTCATTAGTATTATAATTTTTCACCGAACCGGTAGCTCTCTATTAGTCAGTCATTTATTCAGACCCGACTCGACACAACTTAGCAACATCGTAACTCCTCCATAATGGTGATGTATTGAATACGCTTATAACTTGTTTATGGTGATAGAAAATCATAACTTCGCCATGACAGGGTTAACGTTGAAAACCAATATGGAATGTCAGAGGTTTGACCGCCTTTGGACTTTTTTGATTTGATCAGCGAATTAATTTATGATTAGGTAGAAGATATGTAGTTGTTCCAATATGTGTGATTAAAAACGAGATTTCTATTTTGAAGTATAAAGGAAAGTCATCTCGGTAGTGGATAAATACGGACGTATACAATAAAAAAATATATGTATTTAATCCTGTTCAGTTTGCAAATTAGTCAAAATTTATGTGACATGAAAAGGTTATTTGGTCATTTTAATGAATTTCCCTTTTATTGACGCCCTCCTATTACTTTATATTTCCTCTCTTTAAATACTGAGAAAGTTAAATTTTGTTATAGTTTTTACTTGAAAGTTAAACTTAGTTAAAGGTTAAAGGTATAATAATAAAATAAACTACCGTCCTCACGAAATACAATACCTGTTTTTTTTAACTACGGCATCTGCTTATGAAACTGAACAATTTTCCCCAAAGAACCTATACTCAATTCGCAAAAATATTTTTGGAGTCTTCATACTTAATCGTTCAACTAAGCCGCCAGCTTTGTATAGGAAGTCCTAAATTTTTTTGCGAATTGACTATAGGTTCCTTGGGGAAAGTTGTTCAGTTTCAAAAATAGAAGCCAGTGTTAAATTTTTAGCCAGAAACCAATTAAAACAAATTTCACATGATAGACAACCAATCAACGAACGACAAATGCGTTCCAACTTCAAATACTTATACTCCATTAATTCTCTAAAGATACTGGTTTCTGTGGCATCTCTATTGATGGCCGATTCAATAACCGTTCGGTATCGGTATAAATTGTTATTGCCGACGTGAGTTACCGATTCCGAGACGGCTAGGGATGGGAACAAACGCATAAATATGTCTTGCTGTGTTATCTTTATCTCTTATCTGTTTCGGCATGATCGAAGGCTGCTGAAGTATGTTGGGAATCGACATTTAAGTAATTTATTTTGACGGGATTAGTTAATATTTTAGACTTTAGTGGGAACTATGCTTTGGTGCAATTAATTTTAATATTGCTTATGAATTCTTGTTTATGAAATACCTTAACATTAAACGTAGGTATGATAAGATCAGGTAAACACTTTTAATATGTACCCGTAATTTCTACTTCTTTTCCCTTTTCTCGAGTCAAAAATAGTTACTTCGAGTACAACTAATATTTCATAGTTTTTAAAAGTATACTATAGCAAAACAATAAGACAATTACTTTTGTTTATAACTGACCACGCTGAATACGTTAAAAACAACCGACTTCAATCGCAACAACTCCAATTTTGCTATGTTTTTGTTGATTTTCTCAAAAACAGCTGAATTGATATCGATAAAATTTATATGGGACCACCTTTGAAGTATACCCTTTTAAACAAAAAAAGACTTTTCCAAATCGGTTCAGGCGTCTTCGAATAATCGGTAAACATACATAAAAAATAGAATCCGACGAATTGAGAACCTCCTCCTTTTTTTGAAGTCGGTGTAAAATCACCACAATAGATGGCGCTACGTGTTCTATGTTTCAAGAATCTGAAATTAGACGTGCCTTCTTCTTGTGGGTTCGTTCGGTATCATTCGATTGTCGAAAGAACCGAGATGCGGAAGTGACATTAGATGGATGGTAATGTTATCACCTTGTGTTGACTTGTTGAGAGATTTACATTGGTGACTTAAAGAGGGGCGCTAAGATAGAGCTTTTGTAGTGTTTCCTAAGCTTATCGTTAAAAACGTGTTTTACAAATAGTAATATTAGGCGTAGATACTATAGTATACTGCCTACAAGTATTGGATAAGATATACTAATGTTGCTTATTTTGGTCGTTTGGTTTCTAGGATTTCAAACTCAAACTCAAATTCAATTATTGCTATAAGCGTGGTATAAATACAGATCTTAAAATTAAATATCAAACCGGCATATTTAGTCAATTTTGTGACGTACAATAATATAATTAAATAAAAAAATATTCAAATGTAATAACAGAAGAAAATTTAAATCAAAATTACATAACATTACAATGAGATAAAAATGAAATAATATAACATGTTATTCTAGATAAAATTAAAAATAATAATGCATGTCAAGAGAAAATAAAAAGTATACAAATAGAATATATGGAATCATAAAAATAAACTTTTAAGAGCTGATACCGTGAATCTATTAAATTATTAAGTATTCGGTTGCAGTAATTCTTTGGCGGAATAAATATTTTGTCTTTGAACCATTTCTTAATGTTGTAGCGAAAACGTGGGAGGGGTAAATTCTGTATTTCGCTAGGAATTGCATTGTAGATTTCAACTCATCGATCATCATTTGCTTGTGTCTCAAAATTTATCAAGCAATTCGAAAAAAATTAAAATTAAACTACAGCGACAAATTGTTATCATAATTCTGACTTTTTTACTCTTTCAATTAGATTCTATTACACCTAATAGTTGACAGCATTTTATGTACTTAGAAAATGAGCCCAAAATCAAAAAGGTTCCTAAATTAGAAAAAAGAGTGTGGGTGAGAAAGAGAGAGTTCGTTTATTTATATCTTTTGTCTGTCGTTAATTGAGACTTGCCTGTCCGTTTAAAGTTAATTATGTTTCCGTGTTATGTTATGTATGAGATGGCTTTTGTAGACAGAACCCTTTTGGATGGATTTGGTTCTATTGTATAATGGATAAATCTCTTTATCTCCATCTTTTTATAAAGTCTACGTAAATAGTTTTTTCTATACACAATTGTCAAACAGGATTAATAGGCTTCTTTATGATTTCTGGTGCTCGTTTTAACTGCCTCCGTAGCGTAGTGACTAGTCAACAGGTTCATACTAAGATGAGCTCTTTCGGGCTCGACGTTTCTTCTCGCTCCGCTAACACTTCCCGAAACGTTGAGTGTACAAGTTCCGAGTAGTAGGAACTTTGTACTAGGTAGAAAAATATGACGATTTAAAAGTATGTGTAAAGCATCTACTTAAATAAAAAAGATTTTTGAATTTGATTTTGATGTCGCGAGTTCGATTCTCGATAAGACCCAAGTTTGGGGGATTTGATCTGGTTAGCGCTTAGGTACTTTCAGCGCTTGCCTGAGTAGATAAGTTTATTTTGGGCTTAACGTTTTCTCTTGTAAACACTTCCCTTTGTACTTGTGTAATAAAAAAACCTTTCGAGACTAAGTTTGAAGTTGTAAAGCCTCAGGAAAAAATCAATGATTTAGCTAATAACATCAAGGACTGATTCTAGTAGAAGTACATTCTAAGAATTAAAATCATAAAATTATCCCAAAATTTTCTTAACCACCGTAACATTTTCAAAAGTTAAAAGACATATTAAAACATGTATAAAATTGTATACCTATTTATTTTGACCAATATTAAAAATATATACTTTTACCCCTTTCAGTGCCACTAACACATCTACTGTTGCAAAACAATTCAATTTTCAATTTTCTAAAGTTTCAACCCGCCAATACCCGAGCCGACACCTTGTCAATACAGATGATAGGAAGGCAGACGAAACCGCAGGCAACTAACCGTCTTATTACGGGAGGGAGCAAACACTAGCGCTGCCGCCCGATGTCTTTCGCCCGAGTTATTGATAGAATTTATCAGTGATCGGGCTTGGGTTGGCGTGAGGGATGAACGGTAGCGAGAGCGGCGATGGCGAAAACGTCGATTGATAATTGATGAGTAAAGCTGCTTTTCCACAAATAAATAAAGAAATATTTAGATAGACTTCGAAGAGCAAAGCCCACACATGCAGAAAAACGAAACACCTACCAGATACGGTAATAAGACGGTATCCTTTTTCTGAAAGTACAGTTTCAAAACTCATCGTCAAAGATTTCATTTACAGGGAGCTAAGTTATTCTACGTTAATTAAAAATGACTATTGTTTAGTTATAAACTTCCATCTTTTCATTCTGCTCTTTTGTATCTTTAAAATTGTTTTAGATATTTTTTCATGCGATTTTTTAGAACTACGGCTCTCATTATATTTGAGTGACTGATGTTAGACGTATTTCGATCACAACTTAAGCTTCATATACTTTGGGCTAATCAGAGCAGCAGTGATATGAAAAATTTAATTCATTTATCAATGCCGTCTACGTCTATTACAAATGATTCATTACATTTGATCACATTTCTGGTTTAATAACAGGTATTTATCTTAATTATAAAAAATTGGTTTTGTAAATTTGCTATCGCCACTCAGCCTAAAACTGTTTAAATCCTACGTTAACTTCACATTCCTTAATATACTTCTTCAATCACCTAACCATTGCTTCTTAGGCCTTCTGCTGCCTCTATATTCTTACACCTGCATGTCTATTACTCTTCGTGTTACACCTACATGGTCTTCATCTTATCCAAACTACACACTAGTTTGGATAAGATGAAGACATATTGTAGCGAGGAAATAGCACCTCGCTACAACACACAGCGAAAATATTTGTATACTCTTCGACCTCATTCACCGCTGTCGCTTATCACTCGCACCGAGCGGGTTATCATCGCAGGCTGGCGTCGCGGCTAGTTAGTCTCATACGAACTACCTGCCCGCTTGTGGGTGACGTCCATTCTCGGCTGTGTCGGCTCGTGGTGGGAACTGTCATTGGCGTTGATAGCGAAGGTGGTGAGCTCTTGAGGTGCAAGGAGTTTTCATTTAAGATTGACATTTGGTTGTTTTTGTTCAAACCAAAGAAGTTTTGTATCATCGCTTTGCTCCGGGCAAGTCTGAGGTTCAAACATGAAAAGAGGTTTTAGTTGGGCTAATTTTTAAACGACTTTCAAAAGATCGCTGTTTGTGAGTGATACGATTTTTAATATTCTTTTTTAATTAGAAAGATTATGACTCTGGGCTAAATAAATTGTATTTAAAAAAGTTTATTTCTTTACAGACTCGTTAAGATTTAATTTGGACGTTTTTAACATGTTTAGCATTGTCAATTATTGTTGCAGATAACTTTAAGCAAGTTCTTTAAATAATACACTGAGCTATTCTAATACAATATGTTATGTTGAAAAACATGCGAATTTATATACCGCATCGTCTTGAAAACCGGCCTAGCTAGCACTTTTGAAAATGTTTCCAGCGTACTCTGTCCTGGTGTTTATTATAACTATTATTCTATTATAGATAAGCTTAGTTATCTACTTACTTTGCTTCGGGTCTCCAACTGCCATGCTAAGAAGATTGGTAACCAATGTTTCGAGCCAAATGTCTCATACTACATCTGCTGTTCTCACCTCGTTCCGACCCGATTTAGCTATAATCTAGCATCTATAAGTCACTATGAATTAGTGTCACAGGTCTAAGACACTACTATCGCGCAACTTGGGAACACCTCGGCTGAGTTATTGCCTGTCCGACTGTTAACACGGTCGTGACTGTGCGGGTTCGAGCCCCGTCAGGTGCTAAATATTTGCGGAGTTGCTGTATCATCAATTTTAGCTTTTATAGTCTGTCGTGTATTACACTGATTGTGGTGTAATATTGAGTGTTTCTGGTAATAGTTTTGGATAGTAGGAGTGTAAGTATGCACGTTTTTCTCACTCACAAAATGTGTTATTTATTATCAAAGAAAGTTTTATACGCACTTACTAACTCACGACTTCTCTTATAACAATTATTAAAAATGATAAGACTGTAACACTACTAGATGATCTTGAAAGCCTCAGTAACTTTGTCCTGAATACTGTTTTCATCATCATTATCATCAACCGTAAGACGTCCACTGCTGGACAAAGGCCTCCCCCAAGGATTTCCACACCGACCGGTCCTGCGCTGCCCGCATCCACCTGTTTTACTGTTTTACCCCCTAACTCAAAATTTTTGTTATGTAATCTATGTTTATCATTGTGTCTGTCTCTCGCATTATTGCTCTAAAACTGGTGGACTGATGTCAATGCATTATTTATTGGAAAGCAGATAATATTGCGGTAGTTCGCAGCTTTGTTTGATCAAAATTGATTCAGTGATTTTCAAATTATTTAACTTTTATGCTCGGTAGTAGTAAAATTTTTAATTATTTTCCCATTAATCAACCCTTTGCGTCATTTCAACTGATTAAATAATGATAAAGACTTGTTTATTAGCGAAGTTCACAGTAACACTATAATGTATAATTTGTAGCCAAACGGCATCAGTTCCTTTGTGCCTGGCTGCAGTATTTGAGGCTGTATCGCAGATCAGCGTCGATCAATCGCCTATCTATTGTTGAACTATCACGAGCGTATAACTCATTGACACGCCGACTGTTCAGCGGAATAAGATATCGAGATACGTACGCGTGACATTTGGATTGGTAGGGTGACCATGCCAGCTGGAAAATGGAAACTACTGTTACTCATTCAGTGAGCATCAACGTCATGGATGTTGCAAATCTTTACTAAGTTGTGCAACTTCGACATCAATAATAGTGTAACAGGAATATGTCCATTGTCTATAGACCTCTCCCTTAGGTACCTACCTACATCAGGATTCTAAGCCACTGAATTTTATTTCATTTGTTTCAGTAGTATTTTACACTAGCTTCCGCCCGCGACTTCGTCCGCGTGGACTTCAGAATTGTGTCCAGAAAAAAATAAAATGTTTAAAATAGCGCCATCTAGTGACGAAGTGGAAATTTTTATTTTTTAAGCATTCCTACGGGAACCCTTAAGTTTCCCGGGATAAAAAGTATCCTATGTTTTAGCCGAGTGTTTTATCTATCTACCTACCAAATTTCATCCAGATCCGTTCAGTAGTTTCGGCGTGAAAGCGGAACAAACAAACAAACAAACTGTCAAACAAACAAACATCCATACTTTCGCATTTATAATATTAGTGAGATTAATGAGATGTGTTACTTACCGAAGAAAGGAGCTTAGGTAGGCGTGGTTTGTGTTTCGCGAAGTGATTTAGTTCAATACTTTCGGTACATCATTAAAAAGTTATCAATGGGCAATGCAATTCGTTGATGTCTTTTGTATGACCTGTTCATATTAAACAAATTTTAAGTATTTATTATAATATGATAGCTAAGCACACAAAACAGATCGAGTATCATTATTATTATAAATAAGATCGGCAAAGGCATTCGAGGCTCCACAGTTTTCAGTTTCGCTAGAGTTTTCTTGTAGTAGCCGCAACATCCTTTGGAGTTAATTTTTAGTTTTTGATTAATAACATAATTATAGTAGTCATTTCATTTAATTTTTGCCTACGTTTAATTTTATATCCATTGTCCTATAATCACGAGCCGCCATGGCCACCCTATGCGGCACCCAGGTCACCTGTTGCACCGGCATCGGCATCGGCCTCAGCACTGCGATTACGATTACACCCTACTCGTAAACACATAAATCAATCTGTCCGTCTGTCGTTGTGCATGATCTACTACCCACCTACTTTATGATTATGAGAATTACTGGGTTATAGGAGGCTCTGTTTCTTAGTAAGTGAGGTGTGTCAATTTGAAGTCTGACTGCACTATAGTTAATCGAATGACTGGGTTCGATGAATTTTCTTTTCTTAAATTTTGTGTTCAAGGATTCAGTGGATATTTTACCTGGCCACTTTAATGGTGGGATAAGTTTCTCGTGTGTATGTATATGTATATCAGTTTCATCGTCGTGATTATTTTGTTAAGTAATTATTTTGATTCCTTTTGGATCTTACGATATTTTTATTTCCTTAACTTAACAAGTTTAAGTTAGGTTACTTAAATGTATGTTTGTAATATAATTAAACCTGTATCTACATATTTACCAAAAGTATCAAAAGCATTCTGACTTATTATTGTTTACAATATAAACTTTGGCCTAACAAAACATTGACGGGTTGAAATCTACAAAACTGCATAATGTGTCACAAAATATATAAACTTGAAATTGTCGCGAGTGGTAAATAAAATAATTTTCCACCAAGAAACTTCCTCCCATTTCCTCGAGTAAAGGACTTTATTACCTTCTCTAAACCAATCAATCTGAGAAGGTTGTCTCGCGTGATTACAGCGAGACGACGCTAATAAGTCGAGGGGGGGAGATGAGGGAGGGAAGGAACTTAAAGCACCTGTGGAGTGACTTGTTGCTTGCTTAGAAACCGTCTCCCAAGTTCAAACAAGAGATGAGGAGACAAGAGGTGACGGGTGCGAATTTGAGAGTTGCAAGGTTAGCTAATTTCGTTGTTGTTTCCTCGTCGGAAGTTATTTGTCATGAATTTGTTTAGACTTACTCTGCAAGTCATGGCTTTTCAGCAGTTTCGTTAAAGTTAGTAGTTGAAAGGAGTTATGATAGGCATTTAGAACACTTTTGGTTATGCTGTCTAAAAATCTTATCTATATAAAATAATGAAATTATAGTAGTCTCAATAGTATAGGACCCAAAATTCTTCCCAGAGTAACTCCAATAACTCTACGATAACAAATTTACGAAGACAATTTTAAAAGATCTTTTAATCAAAACCATTAATAGATTGAATAAAAATCGCAGATTAAACGATTTAAGTAAGTTTAGTTAGTAAGCAACTATCCAATTGAATAAGAATTAGTCGGAAAGCGAACTATGCCTCAAACCGCGACAACACTAAGCAGAAGAAGAAAAATAATAAAGCAGCAATCTTAAACCACCACCCTAACTTAATGGTTATCTAATTGAAAAACAGCGAAATTGCAATCTAGCCTAGCTTATTCCTCTGTACCAGTAAATCACTGTTGTAATCGGTACCAACCATATCCCGGTAACAGAGCTGGTAATTAAAGATAAGACGCACCTTCGCCTGTCTGCGCGTAATAGGACCTCTCAAGTACTACACTATCCAACATAAGGTCCATGGGCCATAAGGTAATAAGGATAAGCTTATGGTCGGGGCACACTGAGTTGTTATAATGACTGCGATAAGAGAGAGAAAATATCGTTATATTGGGATGTTTAGATACGCAGTAGCAGTGAAATGTGGTGTTGGATGAAAGTAGGTTTGAAATTGCGCAACTCATTTTGGACATGAAGAGATTGAAGAGATAGCAGTCAAGTTAAACACCAGAACTATTAAAAACGATTTTGGAGTTTCAAATGTTATTGGATTGCGTGGAAAGTGTTAATTACAAAGAAAAAAAAACTTATTTCTATATACATTTGAGTAATATAACCGTTAGTCGATCAGGTTAAAAAAAGATAATTTATTGGTGATATGTTATGACAAATAAATAATAATAGAAACATTAAAAGTTTTGTTTATTTGCAAATTCAGAGTGATTCTTATTAAAAGGTTGCTGAACTATACGCTCAAAAATTCTATTAGCTTTTCTGGCTTGCTTCCTCTTTCCCTCATTTGTATAACTATCAAAATGAGAATGTCGATCTCAGGTAACATCAAACGCAAATTCGCACATTCGTACATATTATTTCGATAATTACTCTCACTACACCACCATCTTAGCCCTACGATATAATAGCACTTTTATCGATTGCGCCCGCGCAAGCTAACGCCATAAATAAGCCGCAAAATTGTCGATAATCATCTCCGCGCCGGATTTCATTATGCCGTGCTGTACTTATTAGGGAGTCCATGGCCACTTACTGCAAGATGAGTATACTAAAGCACCTAACTATGCACATCGCTATGCTATTACCTAACTTATAAAAGAGACAACTGATGGATACAAATACTTGGGATAATGCGTTAAACGATGAGATAGACTAGGTATATTTATGATTAACATTTCATTATGACATTAAAAGCGGTCTTAACTTAGTTCAGCTTGTGTGGTCCGGACGTTTACGCAGGTTCATTTACTACAATGAAAGGCCATAATCTGGATGGGTTTAGCTTGTTACGCATTTTTCTCGACCGTTTCTGTGCTTCGCAAGGTACCGTTTGCCATGCCGGCTGATATTACAATCGTAGATGACAGTTGATAAGCTAAGCCATCTACGTATAAGGGGCTTGAAAACTTCTGAGGTGGCTACTAACCATACAACCATACATATTACACCATACAGTTCAGGATCTGACGGAAAGGCAATTTAAGATACGCATAAAGAAAATCCTATGCAAAAAAGCATACTATAAAACCAGCGATTATATTGAAGATAATGACGCTTGGAATTGTTATGACTCTCTAGTGCAAACCAAACGATTGACTATACTATAGCTTTAATTTTTTTTTGTATTGACATTAATGTAATTAAGCTTTAATGTTTAATTTTAATATATTGACATTCAATTTTTTCATTTATTTCACATGACTGTAATATTTTTCTGATGTACTGACATTTATGTATTTAAGCTTTTTTTTTTTTTTTAAGTATTGAAATTTAATCATTTTTTTCTCACGTATTTGACATAACTGTTATATTTTTCTATATTATTGTTATTGACATTTAGAAAGTGCACATACTGTACCTACTTTAAATAAATAAAATTGAATTGAATCCTAAATCCACCTTTCCGTTCCTCTAGCAGTGACGATAAAACAGTCTAGAACGGGATATACCGTTAATTAAATTGTGCGATATAATAGGAAAATAATATTATGATTGGTTATTTTAGATATGGCTTCATTTCTTACTCAGATTTTTTCTTTGACAACTGAGGCCAGGTTAATCAGGAACGGCATTTTCTTTTACAAGATTCTCCTTTGCATAGGGGAATCTTGGTAGTACCTAAGTAAGTTAGCTTACATCTTACTACCACCAGGGTGAGACCATGCCAAGGACTTAAAACATACACACATATACACACACGCACATGATACATGACACGTATCTGCAGATATATAATTATGTAACGCGAGGTATGTATGTACAAATTTATTTCTATACATTAACAGTAAAACATAAGAGCTGTTAAAACCTGCTTGTGGCGGAATATCAATATAATTAACAAGCGAGTGACGTCAGTAATCACGCAATTTGTCGTGCGTTTAAGTATCCCGTGTCTTTAGATCTCAGTTTAGTGTTTTCCTAGTTAATATTACTTTGAAACGTGTTTATGATCCGTTAATGCGCTAAATTTACTAATACCTTTATGGGAGACTTAAGGTGTTGGTTTAGTCCAAAGATTACTTATTAAATAATAGTTTAGATCAAAGATCGTACTTGTGTGCAAATGTACATTCATGATTATCAGAAACAAATGTTAGAAGAAAGGCTAAATTCAAAGTTGGTTGTGAGAAACATTTGGCATTGCATGAAAGGATCTAAAAAGTAAAAATGAAATTTTTATTAAAGATCCTCCACCAAGTGAACTGATGATCAAACAGGTAGGAAGAAATTGAATACAATTATTGTAGTTAACTGGGGAAAAATAGTTGACACTAATTTTGGATTTATATGATGATGATGGGATGGTCTTATTATATCCTTAATAGCTGATCTATGTAAGAATTTTTCAAAGCACGTGATTCTACACGAAACCTTTTATCAACAAATGAGAGTAATTAAAAACAACCCCAAAAAATTACTTATTTCCCTGGCCTTACATCAAATACTAGAAAATGACAACTAATGTTATTTCTAGAATATTTTTCATAGAATGATTAAATTAAAACGCTTAGCTATCATTGTCATTGATTAACATCAGCAAGACACATCAGTGAACCTCATCGGCAAACTACTAATCAACAAAGGTCATCAACAAACGGTCCCATCACATAATACAGACGAGTACAAGTCAAAAAACAAGATATCTGTCAATATTAACAAGTCAATACGACATACCGAATCTAAATAACAAACAGCATAATCAGTGTAACAAAAGTATTATCTTTAATCAATCGAACATCCTTTTCATTGCCCACCTCGATTGCGGTCGAATCTTCGGACAAAGCATCTTTTGTCTTGGCGATTTCATTCGACGTCGCATTGTTAGGCCGAAAGCTTGCAGCGGAAATTAACGGACTGCTTCTGATTGCGTTTTAATTTTAATTTTGAACTTTTGAGTCAAGGTGGAGAAATTACTAAAGTGTGATGAACTTTCCGATCGATTGCTTATTAATGTTGATTGGTATGTTTAGTTAATTAGGGTTAAATCAGCACCAATTTAAATAAGTTTAACCTGCTTACATGTTTTTTTGGAAATAGCAGACATTTGAATTTATTTAGTATTTGGAATTTACGTTGGACCCCCCTATGACAGTTGACTGGTGATTCTCATCACAAACAAATACATTAAAGTAATGGAGATATGCACATGTAGTGACGTGACAATGGATTAAACGTACACTGATAAGAGTGACGAATAGTAATAAAAATTGTCTGTGAGCAGGGGGTCTAAATATTATTTATCAGAAGGTAACTAATGCAGTGATACTTAAAAAAAAACAAATAAATGTGCTCCCCAAGTGTGAATCTCACTAACATTATAAATGCGAAAGTATGGATGTTTGTTTGTTCCGATTTTACGTCGCAAATACTGAACGAAGTGGAGCCGCGGGTAATATTTATTATAATAACATCACAGATGAGAAATCAGATCATGCGGATAAGTAGAGATATGCAGTCTTATATGCATTTACAAGTACGTTTATATGCTTAATGCAATCATACCTTCCGAGGTAGCCAGACCTCTCTTATCAGAGCCACAATGATATTAATAGGGCGCATTCACAACTAAGTAACGACCAGTCAGATTATCCCATACTAACGAGACCTGCGCGGAAGCATTGTGCTCTACGTGGATACCGTTGTGATGTTGTTAAATTTTACTGCCTATTCAGTATCAATCGCGCATAAAGTACATTACTGAAGAAAGGTGCTGAATAAGTCTTGTTGGTTGATGTAGTGGAAATGGGAATACTTTCAGGCAATAATAATTCGAAAAGGAATGTTCCTTCTTCACTTATTTTTCTGTCTTACTGTTTTTCACTGATTTGTATTGTCCTGCAATATTTTGCGCAAAGAACTGCCTCATAAATACGTTCACTCATTCATTAAAATGATTTACATAAATTGTTTTTCTTTAAACATGCAAGTTTGCTTTACTAAATGTTATTTATCCTACAACTATACCTATCTTACATCTAGCATAAATAAACTTATTCACTCTCATTGGCTGTAACCCGACTCTCCATTTAGAATATTACTCATAATGTCATAGTCCACCATTCAGGATACCTGTCCAAGCCATTCGTACACAACAAACCAAGAAAAGCCTACAGAAACCTACCGTGTGGAGCAATAAACTAGCTCTCATCTGCATTGTGTGAATGGGACAGATGTATCGGGGGTAAGGGAGACGGCGGGATGTTTATGCGCCTCGCCTACGATGCGCCCGCGCTTGGCGACAGTTTTTCTGCCATAAACTGCACGCTAAGTGAGGGTAGGTGACAAGATGACGGGCGCCGTATATTTCAATTTATACGGTCAGTTGATGCTGTCACCGGGCCTGCATTATGGAAGATAGTGGTTTATGGTTTAGAAAGTGGTATCATTATGATATTATTATCTAATAAGCTATGCAAATGTTTTCTACCAACATTTTACAGTTTTAGACTAGACTTTCTAAACTAAACCTAACTGATATGATAATAAATTGATCTGTGTTATATTAGCGCTGTCATCAGTCACGTTATTAATTTATTATCATTAATTGTTTTACTTTTAATAAAAACGTTTTCTCATCTGTCTTCTTCTTTATTTTTCTTTGAATAGTAAGTTTTACTTTCATCATTGCTTTTCTTTTATTAATGAATTCGACGATTTCAATTTCAAGTACCTATATGAGTTCCTAGCTGTGCGGTTATATGTGTATTGATAAACTACCTAACGTTTATTTTATATTAACTTGGGTTTTGCTCTTCCTTTTGGTGTTATAAATCCTGCTGCAAAATTCTGAGTGCATTTGTCTTCATTTATAAAATTTAAAAATCCGATCCTAAATCTTGACTTATTACTGCACTTACAAGATCAAACAGTTGTTCACCCCTAATCTTAAGAAAAATCACATCAAAGACATAAAGAGCCAAAGTAACTGGATGTGTTATGCGTCATGTCAATTTCACAAGTCTGTGGTGTCATACAATTTGTTTGGCTTGCGTTTTATTCTTCAGTGGCCTTATATGAAGTCCTGGTTAAACAGACTTGATTGAAGATTGTGCGGTGAATTAAAAATGGACGCAGCCTATGTTAGGTTGTTTAAGGTTTGAGCTTTTCGTTTTGTTCATTTTGATGGTCCACACTTTTTTAGAATCCGCTGTTATTTTAACTTTCTTTGTTATTTAGAAATAAGTTATTTTTAATTTTTCAAACGTTTTTACTCAAAAATCTTACTTCTTAATTTATTTCTTTAAACTTTGCATATTTTGACGCTCCAGTAACATTTCCAGCATGGCCACCTTCCTGGACAGAGTGACAAAGCTGGAAATATATGTTGGACATTTTTAAAGCTCTCATTCACACCCACGACTGCCCTTATAGTAATAATTGTGGGAGTACAATGCCATTATTTTTGCGTTCATACTTAAATTATCGGCTCAAAAGTCACATCTGTCTTTTGCCGCATCCATAAAAATCGAGAATTTATTGTTCCGTGTGAAATTAATCAGTAGGTATGTGGGCCGATTTTATTGTTGTTTGATGGATTTTGTGTTGTTTTTGGGAAATTTTAATGCATTTTTGCCATTATTTAAAACATAAGAGAGTATATTTACTTTCCGCGTAGGAGAAATTATGTTTGACTGTCACAAGGTAAACCTACTTCAAATGTAAAACTTTATTATCAATAAATAAATGTGTTGATATTTTTTTTACAATGTGTGCTATACCTATTTGCATAATTTTTCATGCCTCTATGGTTTGCAATGCTCATTTGTTTGTTAAAACGGTCGTTGACCCTGCTCAAGCGCACAAGTAACCAACAATACGTTGATAACAGGTGTAGCGCCGAGTTCACTTTATATTGACGACTACAGAGTTGCACGATTGGTCCATATTGTAATCAATGAATTTATTTACTACTATGTTTGCTACCGATAAAGCACTTAGGTTAATTCCATTAGTTTAATTTGTATTTATATATTCATAATGTATGATGAAATATAGTTCATACTATATCAATAACTTATCTTTGAATTGTATCAATATTATCATCATCGGCATAATAGTCCTAAAACATCTACTGCATAACATAGGCATCATCCAAAGACAAAAAAAAAAATAAAAAAAAATATATTAAATGGGAAATTTCCACGTAGCAGGAACTTTGTAGTGACTAGAAACAAAACAACGATTTTAAAGAATGATCTATTCAATTATAAAATAATTTTGAGTTTGAGTGAACAAGTGACGAAAAAGGAATTAGCTAAAACTGTTCTAAGGCTAGCCATGAGCCAAATGACTCGTTAGTTGTAGACCTTTCCTCATTTGCTCGAACAATAGACCGTAATACGCACAATGAGATGTTATGCACACGTGCAGTGACCCGGAAAACTAACCTAAAGCTAGTTTGAACTGGAACTCAAGCAAATAGAAATAAAGCCTTTCAAGAAATACTTCTAGAGTTTACAGGAAAGTAGTTTAGTATGTGTTTAAGATGTTTTGAAGACAGGATTGATATTAATGTAGAAGATATTAAAAATATAAATATTTTTTCTGTATTCCGTAATACAACAGTGGATTAAGAAAGCATTACTTATTTAAAAAAATCTGAAAAGGATGAACTTGTAACTAACCTTAAGTAATGAATAAACTAACCCTAAAGAATAATAATAAAAATAAGGAACAATAAAGTTTCAAAACCAAAATAATATTAATTCGAAGTAGGTATCACTGTACACTTTTAGAAGACCATATTTTTTCTACCTAATACGAAGCTCCTACCACTTTTGTATACCCAACATTTCGGGAAGTGTTTGCGGAGAGAGAAGAAAGTCGGGGCCAAAGGAACTCCCTCCCACACATTTTTAAATAGAAGGCTTACATTCTATTACATTACAAATTCACACACACACAGACAATTCTTTAAACATAAAGACTGTGGTGATAGAGATAGATGAATCAGCAGGCAGGGAGTAAATAAAAAAACTGTCCTCGCACCGTCCACACATTAACAATTCAAGAACGAAGAAAAAGAACTTGCTTCCCAGTGTCTCTCGAATCTACTTTCCACTCCATTCGATGAATTAAAAGGCTCACAATGACATTACTTGGGCTTTCATCGAATGCGAATAAAACAGGAATTAAAAAAATAAGTCCTGTCTGCTCTATCTACTTAAATTGGATAGTAAAAATCTTGAGTTCTGGGCATCTTTTGGCAATTTAAAAATTATTCTATCATCGATATTATATTTGTAAACACTATTGTTAAGTTGTCATTTTTCATTCCATAATCGTAACAAGATAAAAATTAAATAATCTTAATAAATTTTGTCGAAACTGATAAAGTCGAATGCCCCTTATACACCGTGAATATTTAACTTCATTTTGGAAAGCAATAAGTAGAATGAAAGTCAAAAGCCAGGCTCACTACCTGCAATGTCTAAAACGACGTAACTGACACTTTATTTAAAGTAAATGAATTGGGACAGGTGACTGTGCTCTTTGTTCGACACCTATTAGATCAGGCCTGCGCCGGCGACGCCTTCGGAATTAACCTATAAGTTATGCGAGCCAATTAAACGTCCGTCCAGATTGTGAGCACTTAGTCGATTTGACGTTCGGCAAAGGCGTGGAGTAGATGTCAATATTCGATTTTTTAATGGAATTACTTTCTGTTTTCGATATTTTTTTTAAATAAAATATTTTATGTAATGTGTAGAGCTTTTCTTTTTTGCCCGCGTCTCCGCTCACATTGATGTCGTTTTTATGACCGTCACTGAGGGTGCGCAGTTCGCGAGCTGCATGCATAACGGAAAATGAGTTTACAACTGTACCACCCTCTTTATCACAATGAATTAGGTTGAGTAGTTACAACAATGTCTTGCCTTACTCTATTTAAAAAATTGTTTGGTTCCTGGTGGAATTCCCGAGGGCTTTCGATCAATTTACAGCATAAAATGTAGCCTATGTCACATCTCATCCCACCAAATATCTGTGTGCAAAAATATTTTTTTTGTTTTTCGTTGTGGTGTGAAAGAGGGACATGTATAAGTAAAAGAAGAAGAAATTAATCATTTTCATATAGAAATACACGATGATGATAACTGCAATTTACCTCCCTTAAAATATCATATCGTCATAGTCTTTGTCCATATATTTTCAGTATCAAAATATATACTTTTTATGTCTGTATATTTATTCTTGAACAATACTGATTTAGCCCAATCAGTGAATAACAGTTTAAAAAGTATGGTAATGAAATAGCACGCAAGATAATTATGTAAATAAAGCTATGTTTATCAGCACTTAATGAAATTGTTTAAACGCTTTTAAACTACCGTTAGGGTAAAGAAAATTTGCAAGTAAGCAATGTTACGACTGTGTTACAGATTTTAAAGTGTTATGTTAAAGTTGGCATCTGATTTAAATAAAATTACTTACATTATGAGGTCTGCAATATCCACAACTGATAAGCTTTTGGCGTCATCTCACCGGATGGTAGAGAAAATCGATTAGTACCTAATAGTTTATTTTTACCCGACTACGGCGAAGCAAAAAGGAGGGTTATAATTTTGACCCGTATGTATGTATGTATGTATTTATCTTTAAGTAAGTACGTGCTTTATTCAGAAGCATGTCAATAACTCACATTAGAACAAGCAGATGCAAAATTTAAAAATTTACAACATGACGGAGTCTCCACAGCCCCCTTCGTCTGGAGACAGGGTGCTACCTGGATTTTCTTTTTCCCTTTCGTCAGTCCGAAATGAAGTAGCTCCGTCCATACGTAACAGCGGAAGTGGACGGCCGAGTGAAATGGCCGCCGAGTCGCTTCCTGCCCTCCCCCCCCCACTCACCCTCTCGCAAGCTTTAATTAAAGGCCAGTATAAGGTTTTAACACGTCTCTACCTTTGAAAGGTCCTTGTCTCGCGATTGAATTGAAAGGGGTTTTTTCGTAGGATCCGAATTAGAGTGGATTAAGGTTGGTTTGATTGGACAAAGGGTTGTTTTTGATGCTCGGTTTTGGTTTGAGGGTATTTGTTTTTGTTTAGTTTTGAGATGTCTGCGTCTGGAGTCTGGTAGAGTGCCTCTTGTATTTGTTTGTATATGTTTTTTTTATATCACATTAAAAGCGAAACTTATTATTTTTTGTGAGCATTTTAATAATTAGGTTTTTTCTTGTTCCAGGTAAAGTGTCTTACGGTTCAACCATATAAGTCAATCTAGTTCGTCAGTAAGCAACAACTATTTCCATATATTACATTACTATTCATAGTTTGATATCAGCAATAAAATCTTAAACAAAACTACTAACAATGTCCGAGCGATCATAAAAAAGAGATAAAGTGTTGAACAAAATTCCATTCAGTCAAACCGTTGTAAGTGTCGCTTCGATTTCTTCATTTCTGTTGGCTATCAGTGCCCTGCGCCTACGCAGGCCGCGGTGCCGTATCAGAAGCTACTCACAAATGTTTTATTATTTACATATTATATGTATAGAATCGTGATTCGTGACAAACAGCTCTTAAAATAGGTTTTCTAAATTCAACGCGTTTAAAATATTTATGATTTCTTTAAACTTAGTTCTGAGGTAGGCGTTTGATTGGGTCTGTCATATCGTAATACATGACACTAAGTTAAAATATTGTTTGCCTAGTAATATTTTTAAAAGTACCTACTTACTATTATTTACATAAATTATTTTATTTTTATTTTTATTTTATTTTATTTGGGAAAAACAACAGCTCATTCTTAAACTATTATGCTTAATATACTTCACACTTATACAGGGTGTTAAAAAAAGTGCGTTTGAAATTTTAAGGGGTTACTCAGAATCAAGTACAGAACCCAGGAAAAATATTGAAAAAATCCGCTCTTCAATTATTTTTTCAGATTCGCATACTAAATCTAAATAGTGAATCGAGAATTTGTATGAAAAACTGCAAAAAAAATTGAAGAGCGAATTTTTTCAATATTTTTCCTGGATTCTATACTTGATTCTGAGTAACCCCTTAAAATTTGAAACGCACTTTTTTAACACTCTGTATAATAGAGCCTTTACAGTTTTCCACGATATACAAATAAGTAATGACTACTGAACTGTAATTAGTCACATTGAAATAAAGTACAATCAGTATTAATAGTTGTGTTAACAACTCATTACGTCCCGACTGCAGGGACACGGGTTTCGTCCCATACATCGGGGAAGGTTAGGCCATACTCCACACACGGAGGCCAAATCCGGATTGGTGGAGGTTGTGGGGCAAGTGGCCAACCTCAGTGTCAGAATTTTCAAGCCGCCTATAAGGTTTCCGACATGGCTTAACAACTGCCATCTAGCGATAGCAGCCGGCACCAACGGCTTAACGTGCCTTGCGAATATTGCGTTAATAGTTGACTTACTTTATTCTGATTCCACATGAATTAGTTTATGATCTTTAATTACTTACTTTATATTTGAATCTTCTTCAAAACATGTATTGATGATGAAGGTTTGGTATAAATAAAGAATCAAACGTTAATGTTATATAAATTAATAATTTTGAGACAGTTAATGTTGCGAAATACCAGTCACATCGTAACTTATGAAGTCTATATAATAATAGGTTTAGATGATATGTAAATATTTCAAAATATATATAAAAAAAAGTTTTTTAATTCGTTGACAAACTTATGGGATATTTATCTAATGTATTCGATTATAATACTCCGCTAGATATGAAATTATGTGTTAAATATTAATATGAAAGTTTTATGATTTCATGGTGGTGTAGGAGTTAAATGTTTGAAGAACGGAAAAATAGAGACATTTAAAATAATGTCTGGCATTTTCGACATAATATCGTGATTAATTTTAAAATGTTTGATTTAATAGGTAATCCCAAAAAAATCTTTTTAAAATCTTGCGACCGTGCCGTCGAACCGTGCGATAAACACAATATTACACATTTTTTCACGTGGCACACATATTTTTAACTATTCAGAGTATTTTTTTACTGTCACCGTTATAATTCTTCTTTCTTTTTAACCGACTTCAAAAAAAGGAGGAGATTCTCAATTCGTCATAATCTTTTTTTTATGTATGTTCACCGATTACTCGAAGACGCCTGAACCGATTTGGAAAATTCTTTTTATGTTTAAAAGGGTATACTTCACAGGTGGCCCATATAAATTTTATCGAAATCGATTCAGCGGTTTTTGAGAAAATCAACAAAAACTTTACAAAAATTGGAGTTGTTGCGATTGAAGACGGTTGTTTTTAACGTATTCAGCGTGGTCAATTATCTATTTGGAATTCCACGTAATATTACTTATGAGTGTGATTTTACGAATTGGTTTATCGGGAGGAAACATGGGCAAAATACCAATGTTAAGTGATAAACGAACGAAAGTCACGGCTGAGGTTAATGGATACTTAAAGACTCCTTTTATGATCGCTTGTCTTTCAATCTAAATCACAGCTAGTACCGTATTAACTACAGCTAAACTAATGTTCTATTATAATAATAATAATATCCGGGACAAATTACACACGGTCATCTGGCCCCAAACTAGGATTCCCTGTATCTTGGGAACCAGAGACTGATATACATACACATATACTTTTAAATACATACATATATAGATATAATAAACTCAGACTCAGAGCAAAAAATTATGCTCATCACAGAAAAGTTTGCCCTGTGTGGGAATCGAACCCACGACTCTCGGATCAGAGGTCAGGATCGCTAACCACTTAGCCACCGAGTGTAAGACGAAAATAATCGAAACGAAAATAAACTCAATACAATAGACTTTGTTCTCTGTACTGTTCCAGTTAACCAACCAACGTTACGCTCACATACACCCATATTATAAATGTTAATGACATTTTCACCTGCACATCACAGATAAGCAGTCATGACGTTTGATGACGTCATAATGCAACGAGCCAGTTAATTTCGCTGTTGCCGCTGGCTGTATCGATGGGTCGTTCGTTATATTAAGTACATTTCATCAATGGGAATTTGTGAAAAGTTTATATGACACAAGCAAAAAATTTCGACACAGATAGAAGTAAACTCCCTTAGAGTGTACACTTGTTTAGTATTCAACAGATCTATAATCCAAGTTTGCGAGTCAGATCTGAACATCATGGGCCGGTTCGACCGGAGTGATACCACGGCCTCACAGAAAACCGGCGTGAAGCAATGTTTGAGGGTACCGGAGGCCCACCAATTCCCCCATCCCCCCATCCCACCATCCCATTTCAAAGGTCGGCAATGCACTTGTGACTCCTCTGGTGTTGCGGGTGTCTATGGGCGGCAGTAATCGCTTACCATCAGGTGATCCGACTGCTCGTTTGCCACCTCTGCCATAAAAAAAAAACATCTGCTTGAAATTAAAATAGTATCACGGTTCATATTTTCTTCAGTTGATCGTTTAAGTCATGGTCTATGTTTTCTTTTTGAAATTTTTTTTCTCTAAATTTAGAATCGGTAATTTGACATGTATGATAAATTAATTATCATAAACATAAAGTTCCTTGTAGTGTTTTGTATGACATGGCTGACGACTGTCAGTAACGAATGACATGAAAAAATTGGGCCTTACGGCCTTAAAGCCGACCCCGTATAAACGGGAAAGTGCGAGGTCGAATAGATCTGTTTTGTACAAAAAAGCTGATACAAAATAAATGGAAAATAATAGCTAGAAACAGATGACATGAAGATATAGTCCTAAAATACGTATACATATATTATTTTGCTGTAAAAGCTTGAACTACGGCAAATCTTAAGATGTGCCTGCTCTTAATTGTAAAAATCCAACTTTACTTAATCTTACATTTACCGAACCATGTTGTTAAATCCTAAACTTTACTAGTTACTTTAAAAACCTAAGATTTACCAATATACAAACTTTTTATAGTAATATACGTGTATTTCGCAGTATCGCTTGTAATTTATTGTACGTAATACGGACCATCAATCTAATTATCATCACATTTTCTCCTATCACTTATAGTTTGCCTACAATCTATCTAGTCTGGCAGTCGGCACATACCTGTTAATGAGATTTCTTGCCCCTAATTACACGGAGCCTGCTGTCCCTCTGTGGCCGCTGACATCTGTATTAACTTGTCATGTGTACCCGATATCTCAGTGCTATGATATCTTGAGTACCCATAATGATAACATTATCATTATCACATATACAAAGTTCTCGTATTGTTGTGGGGTGGTCAAAGATTTACCTATTGTTTTACTAATTAGCAATAGGGATTAGCTGAAGTAAAATTTTTTTTTTTGTGATAGGTGACAAACGAGCAGACGTATCACCTGATGGTAAGCGATTACCGCCGCCCATTACCCACAAAACCAAAGGAGTCATAAGTGCGTTGCCAACCTTTGAAATGGGATGGGGGGATGGGAGGAATTGGGGGGGATGGGGGGGGGGCAGGTTGGGCCTCCGGTACCCTCACTCACTCGGCGAAACACAACGCAAGCGTTGCTTCACGCCGTTTTTCTGTGAGGCCGTGCAATGCATTTAATCCACATAAGATTTCTTTACTGAAAATCGTCGTATAATTTATTGACCAATTTTTATTCGAAAACAGATAACAGAAATACGATTAACACTAGATCGGTCACAGTTATAAGATTGTGTTTATATTTATTTGTGTGTATAATATTAATATGACATGGTGAAGCTTAACGGTATCAGGGAGCGTTTACATAGAGCTGCAGTTGACATACTGGCATCTTGGTGCAAGGTACAGTCGCAGAGTGGAAAGATAATTCTACATATCTGTCACAAAGACAGCTCTTAAAATAATAATACACATAACTGAAGCAAAAGCTGGTTAGAGTGGTGTGGTTTTTTAAAAATACGATTAAGTGAATTAAATCGATACAGATTTAGTGTCTAATACTTATCATATTTCTTTCCGACCAGTGAAGACCAAAACAATGTGATGGCGATTGACTATTTAACGCCGACCCTTTTCGAAATCTTTAGTATTTCAGAAATTGAGATCTTTAAGTGTTGGTTTTGGGTTTTGTTTTTATTTAAAACTGACATGATAATTTAATTCATAGATAATCAGAATTCAAGTAACATCTTGTTAGCTGTTAGATATCTTTGAAAAGTGTAAAGTACCTATTTCTACTATATTAACATTTATTCGGTCCATCGCTAACTTCTGTAACTTATACCATGAGCTTAGCTGAACTCTAAGGAGACAAGCACGGGTTCACAAACAGACCTCCTCATAATCGCAAGTCACCACAAATCAAAGCGGCTACCCGTTGTGGGTCACGACCAATTTCCAGAGACATGTCAGACTAAGGATAACCGTTACGTCATGTACAGTAGATGTGCATGATTCTGTTTGGTTAGTTACCTCAACTTTAAGATGATCACACACTTTTAAGCTTATAACTTCTTATGTTATTATATAATTCCTAAATGTAAATATTATTTGATCTCCTTCTATATCATATATCAAACAACGTGCAACAACTGCATGCACTAAAACTGAAGCTAGAATAAGTACATGGTTTTGAAGCTTGAATAAGTTACAGTAAACTGGTTTAAAAAATAATTGATGTTCGAATTTTCTATCGGCATTTAAGTTTTCAATATTACGTGTTCCTACACCAGCTCTTCTTGAATCGCTACTTCTTTTAACTTTAACCTTATCCTTCACCGCTTTGCATTTCAACTTGGGCCACAGGCTAAGTCGGAGACAATCGGCACGTCACCGCCAGAGGTCGCCAGCCTCTCGCGAGAACCACAAATCAAGGGTGTCTTCGGTCAAACTCTATGATGTAGGCTTTATGGTTTCCAAACTATCTATATGATGCTAATATTAATTATACGTATGTAGGGTCTTTTCTAAAATACTTGAAAAAAAATTACAAATTCATGAAACTGAACAACTTTCCCCAATGAATGTGGACTTCCTATACAAAGTTGCCGATTCATTGATCAATTAGTATGAGGAGTCCAAAAAAATTTTTACGAATTTAGGATAGGTTCCTTGGGGAAAGTTGCTCAGTTTCATATGTAGAAAGTGTGGTATTTTTTTTTCAGGTATATCATAAGGGCCCATTAGGCCTGTATTGTATGCTATTATGCATATATTGTATTTAGTCGGGTGATTTCATCTGTAGATGGTAATGTTTTCGGGTTTGCGTGTGTTTGTTCATTTCTTTGCCACCATCTGTAGCCGAAATGATTTGCTGGATTTCGAAATAAGAAATGTCGTTAGATTCTTCTTAATTCTTGATAGCCACATTTGAAGCACTAGGTTAGTAAATTTTTAGAAGCTAATAATATTATCTTAAACCTTAGTATATACATACTGTCAAACAATTATAAAAAAAGAAGTTCAGAATGAAGTTCTATTTCGTATATTGCGGTATAATTTTGTTGTTTCATATTCTGTGTGGTAAAGACATACCTACGCTTTAACTTAATGCAATTCAAATTGTATCATAAACTGCATTGCTCCACTTCCTTTCCGCAATATGCCCCTATGAAGACTGATAAAATCTGCAGCTGAACATAATATTTCTATCAAGCGAGTATCATAACTAGCATTCATAGAATTAACATACAAAGTAGCCGGGTCCCATGCCAGAAGCCAACCTTAAGTCACAAGAATGCCACCGCCGTGTATTCCAGAATATTCTTTACACGACGCCACCAAAACTGCATACGTAAGCGTAAAAAGTGCTAAAATAGAGCAAACACTGTAGTCTATTTACCCCCGCCTCCCCCAAGTTTATCTTTATTATTAGTCTGCCGAGCGAAATTATGACGACTGCAAAACGTCTTTGCTGCATCTCTGTCTAGTACGAGTTTCCAGATATTGCTATCCCTGTCTGACTTGGTGCAAGACTTGCAGTGATTTCGTGTGATGACCGCCGGGGGACGCACAACGGAAGTTTATAAGGCCTCCGAGATGTCGAGTTTTGTATTTAGTTCATCCTTATCTAGCTGAAGGGGTGAGCGTGGGTCAGAGGGGGTTTAATTTGATTCTGTTAATGCACACGGACAGATTTCTGCGGTTTGTTTTTGCTGTTGCTAGACTTTTGTATGAAATAAGTTAATAAGGTGCTTTTATGATGTTTTATTCTGCGTTCTTTTGCGTGGACTGCTTAAGCCTGCGGCGAAAAAGGAGAGTACATGTACAGTTTTAATACTGGTTCTGCAAAATAGCTAGCAAAGTAGAGAAAAACATCAATTCGCGCTAACAAACAGAAGTTTAAAAGTTGCTTTTTATTTTTGTGTTGGTAGGTAGTGTTTTTGGCGAGTTTAGGTGGGCAGTGGGAACTGGGTACAGGCTGGCAGTTAGCGCGGTAACCGTTGTAACGCGTCTAGTAAATCACGGTGGTGGTAAGAATCGCCGCGAAAATTACCGTCCCCCGACCTTGCGGGTAGTATATGGGAAATTTTGAGAAAAATAATTTTATTCGGTGGGAAGCAATAGTTTAAAGAATGTGTGAATTAGGAAATAAAATACATTTTCATAACCTGAAACCTAAGACTGGACATTATAGTTATTTATTACGTGTTTGTTTGAGAGAAATATTTTTAATTTTCAAATTTTTTGAGATTTAGAGAAGATAGTTACATTTTCGTTGCCGATCCTCACACATGGGTAGAGACTTGTTTTATCCATGTAGTAGCTGCATGTGATAACTTCCCGTATACTGTTCTGACAGCAAAACAGCCTTGTTCGGAATGATTTGTGCGATCTAACATCAGTACAGTCGATCTAATCTCTTTACTCTGAGAAACACCTTGACTTTAAACCGGCTTAGAACGCTCACAAAACTGCCCCCATAAGAGAGAAGGTCGCAAAGAACTGGCAGGGACTGACAGACAACCGAGAATATAACCACTACCGCGTCAAGAAGCTACGCTCGCCTCCATTCGCCAAAATTCTTCTCCTTCTTTAAGTCCTGTTACACCGAGGGGTGCATAGGACCGAGATTCCTTTTTTCCACTTTTTTTTCTGGCCAAAAATACGTTCGCTAAAGTGGTACTTTAAGTGTCATTGGCATATGTATAGTCGTCTTTCTAGAAAGAGAATCATGTAGTAGGTACATTTTTTCGGTTATTTTGCATGGAGTGTTACGGGGCTGGTGATACGTCACGAAAGGTTATAACAATGAAAGAGTTCTTATCTCAATTTTGTCATTAATGTTACTTCATGAACTATTGTGAGCTGGTCATTAGTGATACCAGGTTAGCATGATAGGCTCTAAGTAGGAATTTATAGAAAGAGGCAAAAAATCCTTTACCACGTCAAAACCACAAATATTGTTCTTCTTCTTTATCTTAAGAGCTAGGCTGTTGCCGGTGGAGTAACCGCCATTCTTTCCTACTGCTTGCCAAATATTGGTCATAGGTTTTAAAAACGTGTAAGTCTCTTTCGAAAACTTACTTGCAAATCTTTAGAACCCACACAAGGAGTACTCGTGTAGGTAAATCTATGAGAGGAATAAACATGTGAAACTTCTCTCATACCAGTTTCATTTGGGATCGCCCTCATCTTCAGGTCTCATTGAAACTCAAAACTGTCGTAAAGACACGAGCGTGGTTGAAATTTTATTCTATTACACCGCGGAGTATGCAGTTGCACTGAAATTTTTAAATGTGCTCGTCGAATATTTATAAAGGCTTAAGTATACAATACTTGGCCATGTGATTACTCCGCGGAATCGAGATATATTCTCAACTTATATGTAGTGGTCATAAACACAGTTCGGCATGGCTTCTTTCGAACATAGTTTTTCAGGCATTCTTCTCTTTTCTTTGTAATATATTCAATGTGAACTGAAAAGAGAGAGCAAAATATTTAAAAGAATTAAAGCGAATGCCCAATGTCAAGTGAAGGTCGCTGCTCTACACGGTGATTCGTTGCTGAAACTCGGAAAACTGAATTAATCCTTTTCCGTTTTTGTCATCATTACTTAGTCGCCTGATGCGAGATTTACCAATTGCGGCTCAATCAATCAGTGAAAATATTGCGTAACATGCACACAAAATAAAAACAACATAGGCATACTTAGTTTATTTGAAAATTTGGAACTGTGTTTAAAATCAGTAATATGTCATAAACACTGAAGAAATACAAATTTGCATAAAGATTATGTTGTATTTTTAAGCTCTGTTTACACTGGTGGTACGAAATGTCACATAATGGCACATAAACGTGACGCGACGTCGTAGACGTCACGAGACGTCACGACATGCGTCGATTGTGACTTGTCTTAAGTCTACGCATGTCTTATGCGTAACGCGGTGTGACAAGACTTATTTATTCAGTAAGGAGAACCGAACCCGACTGTAATTACTGAACACGACGTTTTCAAAATTTATTACCTGTAATTTTGGGTTTAATTTATTATGTATCATTTAGACAGTATGTCAAACTCTATTACTGTTTAACAAGATTTAGTTAATGTGCTAAAAATGTTAGTAATTAAGTTTGGTAGTGTCTACGTCTAGAGTAGAAGTGAATTTAATGTTTTTCAGAATTTATACCTTAATAAAGGTTTTTAGAACACATGTGATAATAACCATAAAATAAAAACCATGAAAAACACCAAAGCTTAAAACTCCTTTCGTTTTACAAATTTTAATACAGTTTTAATCCTACTTTATTACTCGATGCAATAACAAAATTGCATTTCTTGGTTGCAGGTAAGTGGGTGGTGATGCAATTTTCCCTGAGAGCCGTTCATCATGCAAGGTATCTATCAGCCGCCCTATCAATCATAGCTGAGTTCAGATCCCGGACGGAGCTCGCCTCCGATATTACTGCACCGCTTTTGATAATATTTCATGCGATTTTATTGTGACCGGTGGAAGGTTCTGGAAATCGAGCCGAACATGTTCGATTGGAAAAGGTAGATAGGTGCCTACTTGTTGCTAAGATGACAATGGGAATTTGAAATGACAGCTTATAATCTATAAGGATTATTATGTCAATAAGAAATTAGCAGGTTTGTGTCACCTAGAAGTTTGCAAGTACGAAGAATTCCGCTCAATTCATACCATCGTAATTCCACTTCTTATGACAGAAGTGACGTTAAATTCTCCTGTCATTCTAAAACAATGAAGGAATTAGTTTAAAATTTGAATACTAGAAAAGCATTTGCCTTTGGCTTATACCCTGAGAATAAGCCTTGCCGTGCTTACACACAATAAATTCCTCGCGTTTCAAGTTAAAACTTGCAAATTACCCGTGCTTAATTAATCAAGAACCCAGGGCCGGGTACCGAGGTACCCAGGCAGCCAGGTAGTGCACAGAGCACCACCTACGCCAACTTTCGCCTTAACCGGAAAATCATGTCCATACGTTTAATTAGGAGGCCTAATGAATTCCTTCTTAGACTCGAGACCAGTGGTCTAATTAAGGGGACATGTAACCGCGGCAGGAGTTTACAATAAGGGACAGACGCTACAGTGTGAACTAGCCTTAATTTAATCAAATAACATAAAGCTTAAAGTTTTCCTGAGGCTTTGTTTATAATTGTTAATGACAGTATAATTTGACGCTACTGTGTTTTTATAAGTTTTAAAGGAAATAATTTAAATTTCCAAAACCTATTGTAACATATAATATTAAATAACATGAACAGCTTCTCATATGCAGTCCATTATAAATCAAAACCTCAAGCAATGAAAGCGGAGGTTCTTCTCTCATAAGTACAAGTCTATAGTAATCATAAACTACGTACACCGCACCGGTAGAACACTAATAGCATTTAATAAGTATCTAATGCGATATGATTCGGCGAAACACTTCGTAATTCAGTCGGTTGATAGCGCACAGTGCAAGCGGCAAGCTGCTTGCACGCTGCGCCCGCGCTGGTCGTGCATCAGATACGCACCGCGCGCCATCTATCGTCGCTCCCCCGATCTAAATAACGAGTCGGCCGATCGCGCGGATAAATCGCGGACGTCGCTTTTCCCCGCTTGTTAGGTGCCCATAATTAATGATAGCCCTCAATCCTGCTGCCTTCCAGCCTATTATGATTTCGTATAAAATGGGTGTTGTTAATGTTGCTATTTAGAGCGCTGAAGCTTTTGTTAGAACTGTTTTTCCGACATTAAAAGTATCACGACTTCACACAGGTATATTTATAAGTTAAATCAGCTACGACAGATTGCATTTTCTAATTTCTTATTGGAGCTTCTGAATTACTGAAATTATGAAAGCTATTTAAATCATCGCGGATGACATTAAACATCTTCGCTAAGCAATTAATTCATCATAGCACTAAACGCCTCATTTGCAAACTAGGATATTTACACACGCGCTCAAGCTAATAACTAACTGTCATCGTAAACATACATACCTTGCTTTGGAATTGAAATTCATAATTTGCATTGAGTATGTCACGTGTTGCGCAGCGGTCGCGACATAAACTGACAGATAAATGGCCGGTCGCGAAAGAATCTTGCGAAACCGCAGACGGGCGGCCGCCAGTCCTGACCCGTGCCAGCCCATAATGTTCTGTTTTTGTCTCCGTCCTTCCCCATAAATTATTCTAAATCGGACCCTATTAGATATTCAGAGGTTAAAACGGAAAGCTGGTGCATTTTACTAAAACATTCCCGGCGCTGATCGTATATCAATCGTTTCGATAGCGTCTCGTAGTTTTGGTTCGTGGAAAACAATGCGTGAGAGTCGCTACCTGTCGCCGCCGCCGCTGGTCGCGATTTGTGGTCGCGACTGCTGTGTCGCGTGTGTGCGCTACCCCTTAGCGCACACATCCACGTTGAACTGAATGATATCATACGAATAAATCTCCGGCCAATGTAGTAAAGCACGGATGGGCTTTTGTTTCGGAGACGACGAAGATATACGCGCGCGCGCCGATACGAACAGGGGCATCTCACTGGAGTAACCTTTAGTGCGCAGGCTGTATAATCAAGCAAGTTGCAGGCTACGAGGAACACAGGATTTTATGTGTGCGATTCTACGCGGTTCTATATGTCTTCTTACTAGCGTATACTAAGGTAGAATCCATCATGGCTCCATTATAATGTGGACGAAATCGGGAACAAAAATACCTCGTTCATACAGCCTAGTCACACACGCATCTCACCTGATGACAAAGACATGTATGTAGATATTATGAGTATACATTGCGCAAGTCAATTTTATCGAGTGTTGATTCTTCTGTTTATGGCATCTAAATTATGGATATGGCCTTATAGCGCGTAAGATACAAATGAGTGAAATCGCCATTTTCCTTATAAACAAAATTTACCAAAACACATCAGCGATACATCGTAAAATAGATAAATAGCCCCCAGTAGTGAGGCTCTAACAAAATATCTAATTTAATTTTATGTTCCGCCGCCCCTCACTACCTGTCGACCGTCATAGATTCCAATGTCACGGCCTCACCAATTTATTGCTTACTATATCATCCGAACTTATGTCCGAACATAATAAGTTTCTGAGCATAAGTTGAATTTATTGTTTATAAGCTACGTCTCGAATGTCAATGTCCATCGTGGCGCACGAAATATATGACGTCACTGTACAAAAAAAAAACATAAAGGCCAATCAAAGATAATTCAAAATAAAACCGACAAAAAGTAGATTTTATTCGAAGAGCACTGGAGATGGGTGATATAAATTTTAAATATTACGATAGGGCATTAAGATTTGAATAAACATGTCGTGCCGGACTGTCCTGGGGGCTCGTAAGTCTGTCCTCCGTAACGTACGACAGCTGACGACGTTATTGTCGTCGGTGTTTAAGACTTCATTTGCATGGAGCGGGCGGGACTAGAGGGCTAGGCGGGGAACGGGATAGAGTAGGATACAGAAGTTTATTTCGAAAATCGTTTTGCCGAATGACATTGTGGCGACGTCTAATATTGTAGAAATAAAATAGAACATATACATAACATACCCAGATTATTCCGACTGTTTCACAGTGATGAAATGTTTTCTAAAATAAAAAAGTAAATTTACACATACCGCTACTTAAATTGAAGTAAAAACTAAATGTTTCGAAAAAAGGACCGTCGCGTCGTCATGATATCTTTTATAATGACTGTCTGATTGACAAAAAGACAAAGCACAAGCTATTGAACCCATTAAAGACAGAAACTAAAGATAGAAGGAACAAACGTTTGGTAAAATAAGGTAACTATCGTAATGTATATAAAAGTTTCCAAGAATTTTTTTATTTCCACCTGGTTCGGAGGCCTGTTTACATTCAAGGTATACATGGACGAAGTTGTGCTGCACTAGTGAAGTATAAAGGACCAACACTTATTAACGAACTGAACTTCGATGAAGCAACAGTCGGCCAAAAGTGGACAGTAGGGAAAATGTGTGGGAGGGTTCACCGAATACGGGACTTAATGAGCTTTGATTTGCGTTATGTGGCGTGTGGATCACATGAGTCAGTCGGTAACAATCCGGAGATAATAAAATGCAGGACGGATCTGACGTTTACTGAAGTAAAGGAGACAATTCATGTATTGTGTAAGGTTTTGCGTAGTTGCGTACCTACATTACCGTCAAGATCTCTTAAGAGCAATGTTTATTTGTGGGGCGCTTATTTTGTTTGCAACTTTGATTCAAGTTTTGTCTGGGATATTGTCAGACGAAGCTTTTTATTTATCATCTACAACTATTAAATTCCAAATATTAAAGTCACTATCTTTATTAATATTACTTAATGTTTGTTATTATAACAGAAAATACAGAAGAAGATTTTTAATATCGCTACTGACTGACCTGTTTTAGATCTCGGTCGACTAGTACACGACTCGTCCTTAGCATACCGGTTCTAAGTATTCATGATCTCATGCCTGTCATAATCATAATTATTGTACATTGTCATATTACTCGCAATTACTCAATTGTCACATTCACGTGCGGAGGCTTGTCACATTACTCACCTGTCATTTGTGACTTTGTATGACGATCCCAGTGTGTTTGTGTCTTCAAAATAGTTTTGTCTGAATCAAAATTACTTACAACGGTAATGCTATCAAAATATTATACATAGGTCATATTAGTAAGTTTCGTATGAATTTGTGCTCTATAACTCGTCCTCTTAGCTTCATTAGTTCTATTATATTTCGGATCAGCTTTATGCATATGGTGTCTTCAATTAGGTCTGATGCTAGTCAGTTCCTGCTTCTCTTTATCTTATCTAAAGCGTCTTTCCTTGCTTTTACATTTTTTACACTAGCAATCTGTTCTTTGTAAATTACTCCTTCAAATATATCGTTATTTTAAGTGCAGTGGTGAAGTAACTGCAGCAGATCTTTTGCTTAGTACTTTCCAGCAGCGCTTCTTACTGTGCCATCAATATTTCACTATTCTGCACTGGTCTTTGGTCTACAATTACAATAATTTCTCGCCATATTAACGACCGTTGAAATAGTGAAATATTATAATCTCCTCTAATAAATATACATTTCGCTGGGCTTGTGACGGTAAATCTATCGTTGGTGGTCGCTTCTAAGTTGAAACTCCAGCAGTCGCTCATACGCAAAGTGCCGATCTGTCATAGGTGCGCGAACGCAATTAGAATGCGCTTGGTTGGTTTCGTCATAGGGCCATTTGGTCTGTGGAAAATAAATAATGGATTGAACTCATCTGTTCAGTGTATAATACCTTAATATTTTTATGATTATACTCTTTTCAGTCAGTTGGATGTCAATGCGATTCTGCCAGTAGATACCTATTCTTCTTCCAATCATTATACATTGACATCTGTCACATCGCCGAATTGACAATGTACTTGCGAGCCATAAAGTGTATAAAAAATAATAAGTTCACAATAGAAGAAGAATAGAAATAGAAAACATATCTGTCAGTAAATGCTCAGTAGTAGTAATGATCACTACATTTATATCCAATTCTCGAGCTTCATCGCCTGCGGTATTAATGTTATTGTGTTTGAGACCAAATTACACTAGTCCCACTAAAACATGGTCCATCAAAGGCGTGTCAACTGATATATCACATGATTAGCGCGCGAATTATACGCGGTAGCCATCTTGGATATGACACGACGATGACGTTTCGTCGCTGCGCAGCGCAGGAGTTTATTTCAGCGCGCTTTGTAGGTTTAGGGCTGCGACCTGACGGGTTAATAACTTGATGATTGTTAAGAGATATAGCTTGTAATTTAGTAGTGACACACTTTGTAATTCTTGACTTTGATGTTTTACAGCATTACTTATAAAGGTGGTTTAAACATCTTCAAGCAAGCGAAACCGTAAACACTTATTTTGCATTAGTTGCACATAAAATCGTTGATGGCTACTAGGCCGTCTTTACACATTCTATAGGTATTTTAAGAAGACTATAAAGTCTTAACTGTATTTTGATAAGTATTAAATCACCAAGAATGGATAATGAGTAAACTGATACGGATATAAGCCAGTACTGGAAATGGTTCAAATAAAAATACTTTTCATTGTAATATTAAGAGTAGTCTATGTTTGTAGAGCAGCCGCTTTCGTCATTGTCGCGTTGAAACCAATTTTAGCAACTATTCCCAAAGGGTCAAACAAATACGTCCTTAACACGACTGTCATTATCAAACTGACAACTACAAGGCATACTGCACCGACAAAATTACTGCGAAACTACTCCAAACTAAACTGAACTGTTGTGCGACGGATTAAGGAATAGGTCATGTAGAAGCGACAAAAGTTTGAGCTGTGTCGGAGGCGTAAGACATCTGTCATTGGCTAACAAATACAGACAGGAATTGATGCGAGCGCGGACAGTGAAAAACGCGGAATAGTTCGTCCAGTCGCGACTATTTTTAGTCGCAAGCGCAGCTGTCGCGGTACGTCTATGTATCAAATCAAACCACTTTTCAGCGTGAACGCGTCTTAGAATAACGCAATAAATCAGAAAGGCAGTGATATTTGCTGGATCATGTCGCTGGCTGGACGTTGATGGAGTTGAAGTGTTGTCGGCAGGAAATATAATGCGATTAAATTGAACTGGTTAGTTTCATATCCTCTTTGAGGTGGTTGCACTGCACTCGGTAAGTTTACGTCACTTGCTAACTTTTACTTTGTGGTAAAATATTATCTTTGATTTTTTATTTAACCTAGTTTCGTGAAATTACTTCTTTTAATAAAAAAAACAAATTGAAAGTAACTTTTGTTATCAAATACTCAAGGTAGTTTCTAAAATAAAACTCAAGATTTTTAAGTACATTTATGAAAACTTACAATGTAGCGACTGAATCGAATCTAGATCAAAATTCTCACATTCAGAGAGATGAACCTTCTGCCCATCCTAATCTTTGGCCACCGAGTGGACAGATCAAACGTCTCGGAGTGGGCGGCCACATACATCACCCCGCCAGCAGTGCTCAGCGCTAGCGATGACGAGACGGCATTACACGTCGGCGTTCCATCTTTAAAGCTATTAGTTGATAATGACAAATGGCGTTTCTAGACGTTACACGTCGTTAGCGAGGGAATGTTTTTGTGTTTTTAGAATTGTAATTTTTAGCACGTGTAATGTATTTTATGTATTACATTGGGGAAGTCTTGGAAGTGACTGTGATTTAAGGAACTGTGTGACCGCGTTTCTTTTAGAGAAATAGGTTATAAGTGCACGTACCGTGCGTATTTGTGACGACAATGTGAAATCTTTTCCTATATCTTTATTAATGGAAGTATTTCCGCTTGACATGCAGAAACCCAAGATAAATAGCTTCTTCTTCTTCTTCTTCTTCAGTGCCTTATATCTTTATTTGGTGTCGACCGTGGTTAAATTTCGTACTTTATCAGTATGTTTTTTACTTCAATATTTGCTGTGTTTTTATTGTGCATATTAATAAGGTCTTTCAACTTTGCTGGTTTCATCAGTTTTACATTTATAATAATTTTAGATAACAATAAACATACTAAAATTTAATAATGAACCAAATTTTTGTGCACTAAAAATAAGTATCAAAATGCGCACCATTTAAAATCAATAACAATTCCAATAATCGTGATTTTTAGGTAAAATGGTAAACTGAAAATTGTAAAGGTTGGTCTAATTTGCTTTTTTACGACCAAACGGTCTTTAATGGTCACCAAAGTATCCACGATATCTCCAATTGTGTAAAATAAGCACATATTTTAGATTGTAGGTATTTTTGAAAAAGTTATTTTTTATCTTTTTATACAAACAAATGTACTTACTTTCAATGTTGTTGCCTTGATGCTTCCACTTTGCATGATTTTATTGTTTGTTATTGTTACAGAACGCAATAAATATAGATATTTACACACGGTAATATGTTAGGATTGACATTAATTCGTCCACGAGAACTAAACATCAAAAGGTCGCAATGAAAATTCCAAGTCTATTATTAAAAGGCTGCGCCGCCACCACCCAGGCCATCTCACGAAAACTACCCAATAAACAACACAGACTATGATGAAACATAAATAAGCGCAGATAGAACATAACACTAAATCATAAATACGAATAAAAAACAAAAAAAAAATACAAAAGAATTACCGCGCAGAGTAAAACTCGAAAGAAATGGCTCGGAATACAGTCGGCATCCTATAAATCTAGCAGCGGGCCGATCCAGCAATCACAAATATGTCAGGGCGAGCAGTTAAGCGTCTCGCGGCGTCTTGGCCGGTGGTTTATTAGAAATAACACAATGACGACGGCGATGTGTGTTATGGTGGGTGACGATAGATTGTCTCTGGTTTGGAGCTCAGGCGGCTTCCAACTAGAATTCTTTTTTTATCAAAACTCAAACTCAAAATGTTTTTTATTTAAGTAGATGCTTTACACATGCTTTTAAATCGACAATATTTTTTTTCTACCTAGTACAAATCTATTCATATCTATTCCGCATTCACATTTGAGTTTGCAGGTATTAATGAACGTTTTTTCTAATATTTTTAATGCGTAGATCAAGTTATAAATCTAGTTATTACTATCTATAAATTTGATATTCTGGATATTATAATATCCATTTTTCTGTGAGTGTGTGGTCGTGTGTTTTTAGCGACAAATTCTTGGAGTATACATACTCAAGCTTGTTTATGGATACTATAAGGATTCATGTTTGTTGTTATTTCGAAAAATGCGTTTCAAATATTGTAATACAATCAATCAGACAAATGAGTGTTGTACAGTCGCAAAGTTAAATCATTACAGTCCTGCCGGGCCAATGTCAGAAGAGGACTTGATAAATATAAATAGGTACAATTAGCGTTGATTTATCTCTGGGCCGACGGATTAAACTCGCCGATTAATACCGACATCTGCAGCTATCGATCCTCCGTCGACCTTTAACTTTTCTCCCTGACTGTACTTATCTGAGTCGCTTTGTATACGACTGTCATTTATAAGTAATTCAGTTCGATTTGTCAGGTTTAATGAAGTTGTGTAAATGCCTGATAATTGTTAAGTGATAAAGCCTTGACATGCGATAGGCATTTGTCTAAAACTATATTTTGTAATCAATAAAGTCACACACAGAGTTTTGAAAATTACTCGCCTACAGCCTTTATAATTTGTACTTTTTACATCAAGATGCCAACGTTATAAAGCAATGGCTTTGAAAAAGTAAACCCATAAAAGAGAGCTAATTTTAATCACGAATATGAAACGAAAAGATACTCCGACATGTATAAGTCAAAACAAGAACAATGAAAATTTTTCGTCCGCAAAAAACAGTGCATATTAACTGTAAGACAGGGCAGCGGCGAAATAAACGCGAAAATGCAAAAACTGTCTCGTGAGGTCGCCCGCGATGACGGCGCGACGAATTAACCGGGCCGCGAACAGAAGCGGCTGTGGAGACGATTTCTTTAAGTTTTTTTGTTGCTAAATGTTTTTTTGAAGAGGTTGAAGGAAAGAGCGAGGGATAGAAGGAAATGTTACGACTGGCCCCTGACGCCCCTAAGATTAAGAGAATAGAGAGAAAACATTAAGTGTATTTAAACTGACAGCAAAGTTACTATGTCATAGAAATTAAACTACATATACTGAATGAATAAATAAGAACAATTTGAACATGTAGCACTTATACAGTATTTTTTAAATTAACAACAAAGATTTAACTCACGTTGATTTGATTAAGAACCAATATATTGTATGAAAAAAAAGAAAATCAGCCCTGAAAATCATTCTATAACAAGTTTCTTTTGAGTTTTATTAAATAAAATAGCTTCGTTATAAAAATTTCACAGTTTTATCTCTACTCTATGGCGTCCTGTCCGCAGTACGCCTGCGGCGAATCAACGCACACTTGTAGCGATGCAAACGTCATGTCAACTCTATTTGTTATTGTTCACTATTATTTTAATGTCACATTTTATACTATGCGCCTGTCTGAGAGATTATTGTATGTTTACGTCAGTGTGGATAGGTAAAGGCAGAGTTTTATTTTATGCAACAAACAACCCGACTTTTACAAAAGTTTGCCATTTAAGGATATAGTTATAATTTTCGTAGGTTTACCTTATTTATATTATAACTCCCATTAACTTAATTTCATCTTAAGGTAGTTAATTCATCGATAAACATTATTAAACTGCAATTAAACTTCCTTCAGATGCTCACTTTCCCTAACTTGAACCGTGAGAAGTTACATTGGGCACACTACCTCTACCTCCATCAGTCCACACTTGTTCCCATATTGATCCCAATGCTGGACAATAGCCTTCCCTAAGGATTAAAATATATAGACTAACCAAAAGACAAGGAAAGGTAGGAACTTCGTATTAGGAAGACAAAAAATACATTCGAAAAGTGTACAATTACTACCAAATTGAAATAAATATTTTTTATTTGTTTTGACCTTCTCGAAGTTTACGAGTCCCGTGCTCCAGCAGAGGTGACGATATGGGTTGTCAATGGAAATAAATGAATGAATCCTTTTTATAGATTATCTTATTAGGTCCACGTATTTTGAGTCCTAGACATACCAGTCTCACTCTAATCTCGCGTCTAAACAAAGCCCAGTCAATTCGCCAACTATCCAGAGACCAGCGGTCGTATTTTTGCTCGTCGTCAATACGTAATGCCGCGTCCGAGGGGCTAAGAGCGAACGTGTGTACGTCTTGCGCCGGCTTTTGTTACGTAGCTGACGTGACCACTACCACTCGATGCATTTATACTTTGAAATATAATGTAATAAACCACTCACGATTTTTTCTTGGCGAAAAGGTATTTGATTGATTCAAATGTAACAAGCAAAATAAAAAAAAATATGTATTACTATCGACAGTAAAAATCGAATAACTTGCAAACTACTGAACTAAATTTCATCATACTCAGTTACGATTTCTTCCTTTTGCGTCGTGAGTTACAAGACTCACTGTATTCACTCTTGATTCACTATTCAGATTTAGTATGGTAATCTGAAAAAAAAGAAGAGCAGATTTTTCCATTTTTTTTGTATTCTTTACTTGATTCTGTGTAATCCCTTATAAATGTCTAACGCACTTTTTTAACATCCTGTATAAGATAATTAGTTTAGATAATAGAGTAGATATTATCTCTATAATCAATTAATCAGTTACTTCTTGGCTATTTAATAAATTTTTGAATTGTTTAAATACAACTCTCAACAACTATCTAAGTTGTTGATTAACCAATAGAAAAAAGTATAAACAGGGCATTCGTTATTATCGTATTTACGTTTGATTCCTGTTTTCAATTCGAGAACCAGTAGTAAGCTTTATTACATTACACGCTAGAGACAGGCGTGTCGAAGATGGAACCGGTACCGGAAATTAGTCACAACAACCGGACAAAGCAGATTAACCGACAGGCTGAGTGTTTTCTAATCCGAACACTCGCTAATATGTATTGTTAGCCATTTCGGAAGTTATACTAAATGCTGTTAGCTTGCTTATTCAACATTCCCCTAATAAGTATGTTAATTTCTTACAAATAAATATTGTTTCGTCAATTTAAACCTATTTTTTCCCATATTGATTTCCACTTACCGTTAATTAAAATTAAATGGGGGCTTTTAAAAATATCATTGAACATTCTTCCTCGGGGAACTCATATTGAATTGTCAAATTATTTTGGGCATTTTATATGAATCGGCACACAGTTGATCATCCTTTGGACGGGAAGTCAATTTTTTTGTATGTTCCATGTACAAAATAAGTGAAGGTTGCATGCTGATAGGAATAAAAACTTAAGAAGAAGCAATGAAAAGTTTTGTTAAAGTAAAAAAAAAATAAGAGGACAATAATAAAATCTTCAGTATTAAAAGTAAACTATGTACTTTGCAACGTAGCTGCCACATTCAGACGGACTGCGCCCGCGACTAGAAGCTAACAGTGTAATAGCCAAAAATCTCATTAGCGTGTCGCACTGTTGCAGAAATGGCTACAAATTGCATCTGACATAAGCAGGGATGCCAGATATTACAGTTACTTCCCGCGAAATACTATTAATAGACGTGGAAATAAAATTCTTAGAAACATGTTTCGGAAATGATAGTGTGAGGAAAACACTTGCATTGATTTTGATTAACTTTGTTGTTTTAATATAAAATAAACTGTTTTCTTACTGTTACTGAATGTATTATGCGGTTGCGGTTTTTGATGCAACTACAGTGTTATTTAATTCTTGTCGCTCTAAATATTAATGTTTACTTTCATCTACATCACCATTATGAGATGATAAATTGCAAGGGATTTAGCATTTAAAATATTTCTTTAACAAATAAAAAAAACATATATTTTTAGTAATTCGAATATCCCCTAAAATTGAGATAATGTTCAACAACTGGCAACACGGCGCCAAGAAACTGGCGGCGGCGGGCCCTGCATTAAACAGTCTGTGAAGAGTACACTCCGCTGGCTGCTCTTGTTAGATCCACTCGAGGGCGACTTCAGTACTTGCTTTGTAGGTACGTGTATGTCGCAACTGGCATCACCAGATTGACAAGTGACATTTGTGTTGTCCTTTACAAAAAAAAGCTTTATTTCAATAGGAATTCGATTAAATTTAAACCGTTTTGGTATACAATTTTAAGATTCCAGTAGAAAAAAAATACATTTTTCTAGATTGGTTGGTTAGATTTATGTCTAGGAAATTAGTATTTTATTTTGAAACCAGAACAATAGTTTCAAACTCAAAATATACTTATATATTTTTATTATGTAGATGGTTTACACAATAATTAGACTTAGATAATATAAGTTTAATCCGATGTGTTTTTTGTCGTTTTATTTTATATACCTATCTAGTCGTTACATTTTTTGTATGATGGATATATAAATCATAATTATCTGTATGTGACCCAAAAGCGTGGAAGTGAAAGTGAAATTCTATGAAGGAGGCCTATTTTTAGCAGAAGAAATATTCTGGCATGTTAATAATAATTAAGGTTAAGGTTAATTATGACAAACATATTATCTTAAGTCTCATATAATGCCAAAATAGCCCTAAAACTGGAAATAAAATTAGTTAGGTTTTTCATTACCCACTCCAGGTAGGTACTAAAATGTTTAATCCTTATTACTTATACCCATTTCGTTGATGCCATTGCACTATTAATTAACCTTTAATATCTACCAGTATTCATTTGCTACACTTGATGTCATAAACTATTCGATTAATGTCATTTACTTAGTATTATCCACTTTCATGCATGTCATTTTGATGACCGCACTCATCACTATAATTTATTGTATCATCAAAGCCGCCGACTCAGTTAAACTATAGTTAAACGCAGTTAAAACATCCTGATAAAGCCACCAGCCTTCATTACTGATCATTTAACATTCGTCCATTAAACTATTATCGTATATTTGAACCATAAAAATTTATGGCGTTTTGAGTCTAAATATTTTCAACGCACCAATATGGGCGGCGTTTGGACCCATAAACGTGATCGTAAAGACGTGAATGCAGTATACAAAAAAGTTCTCCCTGTGCGTGACAGACGTAGCTGTAGCACTTCGGCGCTTACACATCCAGTCCTAGCAACTAGCCAATAGCAGTAGGGCACACAGGCAGCCATTTTCCCTTCGAATCATTTGCATTGATCTTTATTTCCTGGTATCGGAGTCATCATAATTCATTAGTTTTATTGCCGACTTAAGCCGAACTATATTTCAAGGACCGACAACCGATTAATCAAGATAGTAATTGCACGAAATAAGCGCGGTTTAATTGCAGCTATAAAATGAGAATAAAAATCCTACATATATGGCGGGTTGACGTAGATTGATTACACGTATCGACGCACACAATGATGGACCTGCGCCAGAGTCGAAGGGTCGTATCCATCACGCTGTCATCGCGGCCGACGCCGGCCAATAGGATTGCCGCATTTGAATAATTGTTCGTTTAGCGCGGGCCAATCGCGTGCGCCCGCGGCGATTCTTATTCCGAACTTACAATGATTAATGTGAAACGTAGATGTATTTACGATCATTCTTGATGCGACTGTGAATGATTTGTGTTCCTGACGTGTCAGTGCTGAGCCGGATTTACTGCGCCTCTCCGCGAGACCCATGTTTATTAGCCAGCAATGACGGATAGCCGCCATATTTTATATATGTAATTCCATGAATATGTTAAATAGTGGTGTTGGGCTGCCATATGGTAAGAATAATGCTGATTCTGATTGCCAGGTTTGCTGCACTACTTGCCACATATCATTACTTTGGCACAATCTTGATACATTGCTCAAGACAATTTTATTTTTGCAACAAAGAGCAAGTGTGTCCTTTTCTGCCGATTCTTCATAGCACACCAAATACATTTAAACATTGTCATGGTCGTAACAATTTATTACCTAAGAGCAGTAATATGTATTTTTTCAAAGCGACAGAAACAATTGGATTTATTTAGGGGTTCCAATGATATTCCGATTCTTTAAGAACTGGAAAAAGATCTTACCCTCAAGAGCAGCTAGAAACTTGAAATAAAATGCTTATACCATCTTCTACTTATTGAGTCGATAACAATCTTTACCTAAATCGTGCTGGCCCAGAAAATAGCTATAAGTACTGCATTTTCAGTAGGTGCGTGCAGGTGACAGGGCACGCGGGGCAAGAAAATTAGGTGTTCCATAGTTTGCGGAACGACATTGCACCTGCATCCCAGATTGGAGCCATCCGTGAACCCCCATCTGAACATGTTCTCCTTGCTTCGGCCAACACGAGTCCAAAGTCTGTTTAAATACTTCCAGGTTGACCAAGGCAACTCATGTCGTCGGAGGGTGAGACAAAATCTTACACCATGATCTTCAAAGCTGTAGTTGCAGTTGTCAAAATTGGTGGAAACCCAGGGTTTGGGTTAAAATTGTTATGCTCAGTTTAATGATCAGATCCTACACCGTCAATTTGAAGGGTACAACGATGACCAGTGTCTATACCTAGATAATCTAGATAAAGTCATCAGTTTAGTAGAAATACAAACATCTACTTTATGATGAACAAAGCACTCCTATGTATTATCGTACTGGTCATTTTGCGCAGTGCTTGTTTAAAACTCTAATTGCAAAATTGTATAGACGATTTGCAGGCAAATCTCCAGTTTATCTCAATAATCTTTGTATTGATTTCAACTTAAAACGGGACTGGGTAAGATTTGCTTTATCTGCCTGAATAATGTCTCAGACTATTAGAATGGTAATAGACACTGTATTTCACGTCAGAAATGCAATCATTTTCGCAAACTACGACTAGTTGAGATGGGGAAAGCAATTGAAGCTATTCTTTAGTGAGATAAAGATTTCATTCATATTTTAATTTTATTTAGATTTGAAACTTTGGGTCTAAAATACAATTTCTCTGAGTGAACTTACTATTTCTACAGTATATGATAAACAGTATTCTGCACACTTGAAAGAAGAAACGACTAAAGCAGTGTCACACCAAATATTAAAAATCATTCCCTACAAAATCCGTATCTTGACATTAAACGTTCAGTCTTGCCGTTAACTTCAAAGTGTTCCCACAGTGCATTTCAGGTTAACCAACATAAAAGCGTTAATTATCTAATCGGGCGAGCAATCTTGCCAACGTAATGAACGCTGGACGCGATCGCGTCGTTGTCGCCTACTCGTAAATCTGTCGACGCAAGCGCACCGGTAACGTACGCATCTTGATCTGAGAGCACCTGCACTGGATTGCTGGAATGTTGAACCTAAAGACTAGGCAGTCCTTTTGTTTTCATTAGACTTTGTTTCGTGATAGGTACATAGATAAAGACTTTTTTTGCCTATTGTTGTATGTTGCTTAGTGTAGCTAAACACCTATGGAAAAATCGCGTCCGAAATTTCGTTTCATTAGAATTGTAATGTTATTAAAGCAAAGCAGGCAATGGGAAAAGGAACATTTTTGATCCGTTAGTTACCAAATAAGCTACCTGTGCATTTTTTGCTTAGTAAAGCTAATTTTGCCAATACGTGAATTTACTGTTTAGAATACAGAAAGCATTTAAAAATGTTAATTAGACGATTCCAAATAAACTTTAATTTATCGATTCTTTCCATCGAACCTTAGCAGCTGTATAGACGAGAGGGCAACAATAATAATAATTTATTTACACATGTTCCTCAATACGATATGAAAGGAATGATATTTTGTAATTTAAAACATGGCCGTTCATCCATAAATCAATTTGTAATGGCTCAGTAGGCGGAGATCGATTTTTCTAACCATTAAGTATGGTTTGCGATTAATTGCTTTTGTACGAGTATAGTTATGACTATAGTTAAATGATTCATAACTAATATTGTCTAATGGTGATAAATAAAAGTAATATCAGAATGTTTCCTCAGCATGAGAGCATGAGAATCCGGCTCGAAGGACCATAAAATGAACGCGATTGATTTGCGTTTTGATGAATATCGAGTTTTAATTCAAAATGAAATACTGTCTCAGTGTGGATTCAATCTCAGCAGGTGGTTGAAAACTTCGTTAAAAATAAAAATACTGAATGGTGAATAACGTGGAATTTTCATACGTCATTGCCGTTTTCCATTAACTAGAGCTATGTGTCCCAAATATTATAAACGTAATGTTACGGAACGTATAAATTATAAACGTAACGGATATGTTAGTGCGTAAACAGTGCTCTATATAGTAATAATGACAAATATAACTTATTTCATAATAGATTATCCTCAGGTCACCAAAATAATTCATAAGCCTTTGGCCTAATTACTGTTAAATACTTAAAATAGGTTCCTAATGATTGCCACGTAGATTGCCAAGTAGGATTTAAACACAAAGATCTCTGCTCTATGCCCGACTACGGCTCTATTCTCTATGGAAACACCTCCGGCCATCAATCCATCTATATATCTGCAGATTGTGGCGTAACTCAGGAACTGAACTCGCTACAGTTGTATCGAGGCTGTATCTTCCACCACAATCTCAGACGCTAGATCCAGGATCGCAGTATTTCACATTTTAGTCTAGATCTGTGTGATGTAGTTACTTTATTGTGCTCCTGTCGAGATTTGAGATATTGCTTTTCTAACCTTCTGCTATACTGTAGGAGAATTTTATATTAGGAATGGTCAACCATTGACACGACAAGGATGGCAAGCGATAGACACGACAAGGATGGCAAGCGATAAAAAGTAATTTGCACGCCATAGTGTGAGACATTTAAGTATGTTCCATAAATGGATATTAAAAAACGCGCTAAGAAAACATCCTGGCTTAACCTCTGATAGCTCTTGTACCTATAGTTTTAATTTATCTTGAATTTCAGTGACTCATAAAACGATTCTCTGTGATTCGGACCTTCTGACCAGAGGTTTCGGGTTCAAATCCTGGCCAACGTATCAAAGAGTTTTTCAAAACTTACGTTTTTCATACTAATTGCTTTGGCGGTGAAGGAAATATGGTGAGGAAACTTGCACATTTCTTTACTAGATATCTATGAAAATGAGAGTCGCGTTGCATACATGCGCGTAGGTGTTAATAGCCAGACTTAGTGCAGTACCAGGCAACCCCTGTATATCTTGTGACAGCAAGTTGAATTTTGCCACATTATAAGATTGAGTGACTCATGGACACAAATTCATGTATTTCAACGACAAGAGTTCTTTGGCCAACATCTTCGATCTACACCCATTAGCCGACCAGGCGGCCTAATATGGCGCTATTAAGATATCAATCAAGCTCGGGCCGTTGTACCAGAATGTGTAATAAAATTAGCATGGGAATGGTCACGGTGTGGGAGCAGATCGTGACGAGCGGTGCGAGGGACAAGCGGCAGCGGGTCCGAAAAATTTGCAATAAGTATTTTTTTACCCTCAGTTGGTAAGCCCTTGGCATCATCTCACCTGATGGTAAGTGGTTATGATGCCGAAAATGGAAGCGGGCTTATCAAGATTCCCCAACTCAATTGGGAACTGGCTATCTTATCTTCATGCCGGAACACATCAATGCTGTTAACATTGATGTTTGACGGCAAGACTTAGATAAAACGGTGGTAGCTAGCCAGGCGGGCTGAAAAAATGCCCTACCGCCAACCGAATAGTTCGCAAAACAGATGGCCGTTGGGGCAGAAAAGTTTTCAGGTAGCGATCGCGCACCGAAAGATGTAGAGTAGGTAGGCTGCAACCATGTACTCGTATGTCGCAGGAAGCCACTAAATATCGGCAGCAAGAAAACTAGGTATCTTGGAAATACTAGGGAGTTGCCTTTGCTCAGCAGTGGAATGGTGACGATGATGACTGTTTAGTTTTATTAGCCGTCAGTCCCAGCGGAGTGCAAGAGTTTTCTGGTGTAGCCAGAATGGGTTGATGGGTTTTGCTGTGCGAGTTGTCCATAAGAACCAGCGAGCAATACCATAATAAGTAAATGTAGGCGTAGTAACTACTCGACTACTTTATAAATTGATCAAGAATAACTTGCACTTAACGCCTTCGATTCAGTCACTGGCACAATAGAATCTCTTTAATAAGTATTTAATACATAGATACAAGACATAAGAATTTCAAATATTGATATTTTGCCTCCGCCCGCTGTCTCCATTGACTTAAACCATCACACTATTTACATACCACAATTGACCCTTAATGCAACTGTATAGAGACTATAAATGCACACTCGGTGCATTAAGAAAGCTAACTGACCATTCTACGACATTCAGTTGATACGACCACATCGTATGGGAGAGAATGTTCCCCGTCTGGAATTGTTGCTGTTATATGTTGTTTTTAATAGTAATGTTTAGTGTTAATGGGCGATCATACATAGTAACAGTGTTGCCAGTATATAAGTAAACAATGGAAGGAATGCTGAATTGTTTTTGTTAGCAAGTTTGAATTTTGGGAAAAATTTTGACTTAAATCTCATGTAATGGAAAGTTTATGCTTTGCTTATGCAATGATGATATTGTGAAAACTCACAGAGTTTAACTACTATTTAAATGAACAAAGAGAACATTAAGAATATAATGGTAACACTCAGTAACGTGCCATTTTATTTTAAAAAATACTTGATGTGCTAATAATGATAGGTGGAAAAAAGAACTCTGACTTATTAAGGGGAGCCAAATCGTGTCCTGTTGTAGAAAGTTAGTGAGGTAAGCCAATTTGTAAATGGTTTTCCCGAGATATGAAAAAAGATTTATGCTGCAGCGATGAGGATGTCATTAACACTAGTTACACAAAACATTAATATTACAGGTTTGTACCCCAGCTGTAAGTTAACGCTTAGTCTCAGAAATTAAAAGTTTTTTTAAATATCCTATTTTAGTTAGTTTTAAGTAAAAGCCTGTTTTTTTAGCTCATGCTATAATAACAATATTTGTCAAGAATCGTGAGTAAGCAGCAGGCTTAAGATGAGCTTTTCAAAGTATAATTTAAGGTATTAAACAGAAATTACTTCACTAACAAAAAGTATCGAAAAGTCTTACAATCGATCCAATTTTCGCCTATTTCTCAGCATCTGCCGATAAGGCTTTACTCGGTACTAGCTGAACATTATAACAATTTACCGGCCACCACAATAAGTGCAGGGTGATTCTGCTACCACTCACCAGGCAAGCCCAATTGCGCTGAGTGAAAACTGCCATAAACGGAGGAGAATTGCCCAAAGACTAGTTCGAAACGGGTAGGACAGACACGGAAGTAAAGTGGGGCTTCGTTGCCTATTTTGTTTAGGTCTTTGAGAGACAATTTGGTTTTATTGTTTGTCTAGTTAGAAGACAATAGAAGTGTTATTTGGTAAATGTGACGAGAAATATATAGTAGGTATATGCTGAATCTATTTATATTTCAAGCAGTTAAATTATAGCAGGACAAAATTAACTATAAAGAGTAACTGTAGTGTAGTAAAATGGAAATTGCAAATAAAATTCAATGTTTCAGTGTTGCAAATTATTCCAAACAGACGACAAACATTAAAATTTAAAGTCAATTTTAAAACCCAATTGAAGATAAGAAGACTACAATCCTGTCATTAGGGGTAAATTATTATAGACAATTTCCTACTTTCAAGCAACCAATCGGTCTGAGTGAGAATCGCTATAAAGGAAACGGGTAATAGTAGCTTCAAAATTACGAGTCGGAACAAAATGGCAGAAAGGAGTTGTAGGTAGAAATAGTGCCGTCAATTTCGCTGGAAGCTTGTTTATTCTTTGGCCGTTTAACAGTTTATGTTCCATTGTGTGGATTATTTACTTTTAGGTCGGTTTTGTTCTGGGTCGTTGCCCTGTTTATGTCAATATTTATACCGATACAATAGAAGGAAGCTGGTTTTGATGTAATATCGGCGTTTAATTAGGTGTATTGAGTACTTTGGACGTAGGTAGTTTATTGCCACAATTTTAATGTTTTTGGTAGTCATTATGAGATCATTAGTCTATGGTTTATACATTTAAATTTCTACTATCATAAATTACGTCAGTTCAACTCTATGAACTTACTTGTTACTTGTTCGACTGTTTTATTTCTTGAAATTTATGGTTTCTATTGGTACTTAATATTAGAGATACCCAGGTTCTAGTCGTTAAGATTCCCGACCAGGTCACCATTCTCATGGCAAAAAGTCCTCTACTTTCAAAATATGTACCTACTCTCACCAGCACTTAAAAAGTTACAAAAATATGTCTGCACTTCAAAAAACTCTCACTCCATACTGCGATGAGAGTTTCCCTGGGATCTAGGTGCAAATAAAAAGTTGCAGGTTTGTGCAAGGGTAGCTACGTAATGTGACAGTTTGTAAGCATGAGCTCAGAGCTGAGGGGGGGAGGTGAAGGGGGGTGATATACGGACATGTTTGGTCGTACCTGAGAGTATTTGGATACAAAAGTGGGGTTACATTCAGCTGACATTTCTAAAAGATTGACGCAGGGCTTGAGGTTTTGTTACAATGCTGAGTAGCGTTTGCTTTAAATAAAAGAAATCTTTTACGATAGTTTAGGAATCTGTATGAAAACTTGTTATTTTTCAATAGGAATTACTTTGTAAAAGAGCTAAAAAGTTTAGCTATTAAAAATAATGTAGAGTGGTAAATACGAGTGCAAATTAATTTTGAAATAAATATACTAAATACTGAATCTACAATTGAAAAATAGTATCAAAGGATTTAGGAAATCACACAAGAGATCGTGAAGATTGAATATTGTATCCTGAATCCTCATATACCTAAAAGAAATGAGGATGACAGTTGGTAACTGCAATAATCAAGCATCTAAAACGTCCGTAGCTACGGTAGTGTCTCGGACCTTCTAATCACAGGTCTTGGGTTCATATTCTGATCTATGCACCAATGGGTTTTCCAAAACTTAGGTACATTTTTAACCGATTTCGAAACAAGGAGGTTTTCAGTTTGACCTGTATGCATGTATGTATGTATGTTTGTATGTATGTTTGTCCGCGATTATCTCGCGTTTGGCTGAACCGATTTCAATGCGGTGTTCAGAAAAGTATTTGTTACATTTAGGAGAAGGTTTTAGTATTTTAACCGACTTCAAAAAAGGAGGTTCTCAGTTTGATCCGTATGTTACGCGATTGAAATCGGTTTTTTGACGCTTTCAGCGTTGTCGATTATCATAAAAGCATCGCGAGGAAGCCTACACATCTGATTAATAGATGTAAATCTTATTATACTGCCACACGCGTTATTGCGGGTGATGCTCAGTGCAACACCAGGCACCCGCCGTTTATATCTTGGGGAAAGGCGGTTAAATTGTGCCACATGATAAGCAGAAGAAGACGAAACACCTTCGCAATTGATTGAGACAAGCTTACAAGTTCCCATCAAGCATTCAATACAAATGCATCTAATAAGAAAGACTAACTAACATCCACCCTCCACCGAAACTCTTATAGGGAGAACTGCTCAAACAACCGGCCCCCACCCGATTAACTACAGGGTGGGACAAATGTACACTTGCGATCGAGTAAAAATCGTTCGATTTTTAATTAGGAGCCCGGTCCGGATCGTGACCCGAATGGGACTGTTCCATAACTCGGGTCCAGTTAGCGACGGAATGAAGTTAGGACGTTCGATCTGACTCGCCAATTACTAGTTAGCTTAATTAGGTAGGTAACCTACTTTTTTCCTTTTCTAAGTAAGTTTTAATGTTGTCTATTAGTTGAGAGGACATATAAGGACACAGTACAGCTCGGATAGTTACGGTGGCCCACTTCTCTAGGTGCTTTAATGGGTCTCATTTTTTTTAAGAAACAATTATTCTCAATGTTGTACGCCAATG